>JAKIJQ010000219.1:0-238323 GCA_023373905.1 Rhizoglyphus robini | reverse complement strand
AGATTCCGATGGACGACCACAAGAATGCTTAACATGCTTCAAAGTAGGTTATTCTAACTTCAATTTTTTGAAAAAAATTAACACTGGTTTATTTTGGGTTTTCGAGTGTGGTGAATTCGATGGACGACCATAAGAATGCTTAACATGC
Organism: Rhizoglyphus robini; assembly: GCA_023373905.1. Lineage (NCBI taxonomy): Eukaryota > Metazoa > Arthropoda > Arachnida > Sarcoptiformes > Acaridae > Rhizoglyphus > Rhizoglyphus robini. The sequence goes on along the minus strand of JAKIJQ010000219.1, from coordinate 238,175 downwards.
TTCAAAGTAGGTTATTCTAACTTCAATTTTTTGAAAAAATTAACTTTGGTTTATTTTGGGTTTTCGAGGGTGGTGAATCCAATGGACAACCACAAGAACGTTTAGCTTGCTTAAAAGTAGGTTATTCTAACTTCATTTTTTTGAAAAAATTAACACTGGTTTATTTTGGGTTTTCGAGTGTGAAGATTCCGATGGACAACCACAAGAATGCTTAACATGCTTCAAAGTAGGTTATTCTAATATCAAGTTTTTTGAAAAAATTAACACTGGTTTATTTTGGGTTTTCGAGGGTGGTGAATCCGATGGACGCCCACAAGAATGCTTAACATGCTTCAAAGTAGGTTATTCTAACTTCAATTTTTTTGAAAAAAATTAACACTGGTTTATTTTGGGTTTTCGAGTGTGGTGAATTCGATGGACGACCATAAGAATGCTTAACATGCTTCAAAGTAGGTTATTCTAACTTCAATTTTTTGAAAAAATTAACACTGGTTTATTTTGGGTTTTCGAGTGTGGTGAATCCGTTGGACGCCCACAAGAATGCTTAACATGCTTCAAAGTAGGTTATTCTAACTTCTAGTTTTTAAAAAAAATTAACACTGGTTTATTTTGGGTTTTCAAGTGTGGAGAATCCGATGGACGACCACAAGAATGCTTAACATGCTTCAAAGTAGGTTATTCTAACTTCAATTTTTTGAAAAAATTAACTTTGGTTTATTTTGGGTTTTCGAGGGTGGTGAATCCAATGGACAACCACAAGAACGTTTAGCTTGCTTAAAAGTAGGTTATTCTAACTTCAATTTTTTGAAAAAATTAACACTGGTTTATTTTGGGTTTTCGAGGGTGGTGAATCCAATGGACAACCACAAGAACGTTTAGCTTGCTTAAAAGTAGGTTATTCTAACTTCATTTTTTTGAAAAAATTAACACTGGTTTATTTTGGGTTTTCGAGTGTGGTGAATTCGATGGACGACCATAAGAATGCTTAACATGCTTCAAAGTAGGTTATTCTAACTTCAATTTTTTGAAAAAATTAACTTTGGTTTATTTTGGGTTTTCGAGGGTGGTGAATCCAATGGACAACCACAAGAACGTTTAGCTTGCTTAAAAGTAGGTTATTCTAACTTCATTTTTTTGAAAAAATTAACACTGGTTTATTTTGGGTTTTCGAGGGTGGTGAATCCGATGGACGCCCACAAGAATGCTTAACATGCTTCAAAGTAGGTTATTCTAACTTCTAGTTTTTAAAAAAAAATTAACACTGGTTTATTTTGGGTTTTCGAGTGTGGTGAATCTGTTGGACGCCCACAAGAATGCTAAACATGCTTCAAAGTAGGTTATTCTAACTTCAATTTTTTGAAAAAATTAACTTTGGTTTATTTTGGGTTTTCGAGGGTGGTGAATCCGTTGAACAACCACAAGAATGCTTAGCTTGCTTAAAAATAGGTTATTCTAACTTCCAGTTTTTTTAAAAAATTAACACTGGTTTATTTTGTGTTTTCGAGTGTGGTGAATCCGTTGGACAACCACAAGAACGTTTAGCTTGCTTCAAAATAGGTTATTCTAACTTCCAGTTTTTTTAAAAAATTAACACTGGTTTATTTTGTGTTTTCGAGTGTGGTGAATCCGTTGGACGCCCACAAGAATGCTTAACATGCTTCAAAGTAGGTTATTCTAACTTCTAGTTTTTAAAAAAAAAATTAACACTGGTTTATTTTGAGTTTTCGAGTGTGAAGATTCCGATGGACGACCATAAGAATGCTTAACATGCTTCAAAGTAGGTTATTCTAACTTCAATTTTTTGAAAAAAATTAACACTGGTTTATTTTGGGTTTTCGAGTGTGGTGAATTCGATGGACGACCATAAGAATACTTAACATGCTTCAAAGTAGGTTATTCTAACTTCAATTTTTTGAAAAAATTAACTTTGGTTTATTTTGGGTTTTCGAGGGTGGTGAATCCAATGGACAACCACAAGAACGTTTAGCTTGCTTAAAAGTAGGTTATTCTAACTTCATTTTTTTGAAAAAATTAACACTGGTTTATTTTGGGTTTTCGAGTGTGAAGATTCCGATGGACAACCACAAGAATGCTTAACATGCTTCAAAGTAGGTTATTCTAATATCAAGTTTTTGAAAAAAATTAACACTGGTTTATTTTGGGTTTTCGAGGGTGGTGAATCCGATGGACGCCCACAAGAATGCTTAACATGCTTCAAAGTAGGTTATTCTAACTTCAATTTTTTGAAAAAATTAACACTGGTTTATTTTGGGTTTTCGAGTGTGGTGAATTCGATGGACGACCACAAGAATGCTTAACATGCTTCAAAGTAGGTTATTCTAACTTCAATTTTTTGAAAAAATTAACACTGGTTTATTTTGGGTTTTCGAGTGTGGTGAATTCGATGGACGACCATAAGAATGCTTAACATGCTTCAAAGTAGGTTATTCTAACTTCAATTTTTTGAAAAAATTAACTTTGGTTTATTTTGGGTTTTCGAGGGTGGTGAATCCAATGGACAACCACAAGAACGTTTAGCTTGCTTAAAAGTAGGTTATTCTAACTTCATTTTTTTGAAAAAATTAACACTGGTTTATTTTGGGTTTTCGAGTGTGAAGATTCCGATGGACAACCACAAGAATGCTTAACATGCTTCAAAGTAGGTTATTCTAATATCAAGTTTTTGAAAAAATTAACACTGGTTTATTTTGGGTTTTCGAGGGTGGTGAATCCGATGGACGCCCACAAGAATGCTTAACATGCTTCAAAGTAGGTTATTCTAACTTCAATTTTTTTGAAAAAATTAACACTGGTTTATTTTGGGTTTTCGAGTGTGGTGAATTCGATGGACGACCATAAGAATGCTTAACATGCTTCAAAGTAGGTTATTCTAACTTCAATTTTTTGAAAAAATTAACTTTGGTTTATTTTGGGTTTTCGAGGGTGGTGAATCCAATGGACAACCACAAGAACGTTTAGCTTGCTTAAAAGTAGGTTATTCTAACTTCATTTTTTTGAAAAAAATTAACACTGGTTTATTTTGGGTTTTCGAGTGTGGTGAATTCGATGGACGACCATAAGAATGCTTAACATGCTTCAAAGTAGGTTATTCTAACTTCAATTTTTTGAAAAAATTAACACTGGTTTATTTTGGGTTTTCGAGTGTGGTGAATCCGTTGAACAACCACAAGAATGCTTAGCTTGCTTAAAAATAGGTTATTCTAACTTCCAGTTTTTTTAAAAAATTAACACTGGTTTATTTTGTGTTTTCGAGTGTGGTGAATCCGTTGGACAACCACAAGAACGTTTAGCTTGCTTCAAAATAGGTTATTCTAACTTCCAGTTTTTTTAAAAAATTAACACTGGTTTATTTTGTGTTTTCGAGTGTGGTGAATCCGTTGGACGCCCACAAGAATGCTTAACATGCTTCAAAGTAGGTTATTCTAACTTCTAGTTTTTAAAAAAAAAATTAACACTGGTTTATTTTGAGTTTTCGAGTGTGAAGATTCCGATGGACGACCATAAGAATGCTTAACATGCTTCAAAGTAGGTTATTCTAACTTCAATTTTTTGAAAAAATTAACTTTGGTTTATTTTGGGTTTTCGAGGGTGGTGAATCCAATGGACGACCACAAGAATGCTTAACATGCTTCAAAGTAGGTTATTCTAACTTCTAGTTTTTTAAAAAAAAATTAACACTGGTTTATTTTGGGTTTTCGAGTGTGGTGAATTCGATGGACGACCATAAGAATGCTTAACATGCTTCAAAGTAGGTTATTCTAACTTCAATTTTTTGAAAAAATTAACACTGGTTTATTTTGGGTTTTCGAGTGTGGTGAATCCGTTGAACAACCACAAGAATGCTTAGCTTGCTTAAAAATAGGTTATTCTAACTTCCAGTTTTTTTAAAAAATTAACACTGGTTTATTTTGTGTTTTCGAGTGTGGTGAATCCGTTGGACAACCACAAGAACGTTTAGCTTGCTTCAAAATAGGTTATTCTAACTTCCAGTTTTTTTAAAAATTAACACTGGTTTATTTTGTGTTTTCGAGTGTGGTGAATCCGTTGGACGCCCACAAGAATGCTTAACATGCTTCAAAGTAGGTTATTCTAACTTCTAGTTTTTAAAAAAAAATTAACACTGGTTTATTTTGAGTTTTCAAGTGTGAAGATTCCGATGGACGACCACAAGAATGCTTAACATGCTTCAAAGTAGGTTATTCTAACTTCAATTTTTTGAAAAAATTAACTTTGGTTTATTTTGGGTTTTCGAGGGTGGTGAATCCAATGGACAACCACAAGAACGTTTAGCTTGCTTAAAAGTAGGTTATTCTAACTTCATTTTTTTGAAAAAATTAACACTGGTTTATTTTGGGTTTTCGAGTGTGGTGAATTCGATGGACGACCATAAGAATGCTTAACATGCTTCAAAGTAGGTTATTCTAACTTCAATTTTTTGAAAAAATTAACACTGGTTTATTTTGGGTTTTCGAGTGTGGTGAATTCGATGGACAACCACAAGAATGCTTAGCTTGCTTCAAAGTAGGTTATTCTAACTTCAATTTTTTTGAAAAAATTAACACTGGTTTATTTTGGGTTTTCGAGTGTGGTGAATTCGATGGACGACCATAAGAATGCTTAACATGCTTCAAAGTAGGTTATTCTAACTTCAATTTTTTGAAAAAATTAACTTTGGTTTATTTTGGGTTTTCGAGGGTGGTGAATCCAATGGACAACCACAAGAACGTTTAGCTTGCTTAAAAGTAGGTTATTCTAACTTCATTTTTTTGAAAAAATTAACACTGGTTTATTTTGGGTTTTCGAGTGTGGTGAATTCGATGGACGACCATAAGAATGCTTAACATGCTTCAAAGTAGGTTATTCTAACTTCAATTTTTTGAAAAAATTAACACTGGTTTATTTTGGGTTTTCGAGTGTGGTGAATCCGTTGGACAACCACAAGAATGCTTAGCTTGCTTAAAAATAGGTTATTCTAACTTCCAGTTTTTTTAAAAAATTAACACTGGTTTATTTTGTGTTTTCGAGTGTGGTGAATCCGTTGGACAACCACAAGAACGTTTAGCTTGCTTCAAAATAGGTTATTCTAACTTCCAGTTTTTTTAAAAAATTAACACTGGTTTATTTTGTGTTTTCGAGTGTGGTGAATCCGTTGGACGCCCACAAGAATGCTTAACATGCTTCAAAGTAGGTTATTCTAACTTCTAGTTTTTTAAAAAAAAATTAACACTGGTTTATTTTGAGTTTTCGAGTGTGAAGATTCCGATGGACGACCATAAGAATGCTTAACATGCTTCAAAGTAGGTTATTCTAACTTCAATTTTTTGAAAAAATTAACTTTGGTTTATTTTGGGTTTTCGAGGGTGGTGAATCCAATGGACGACCACAAGAATGCTTAACATGCTTCAAAGTAGGTTATTCTAACTTCTAGTTTTTAAAAAAAAATTAACACTGGTTTATTTTGGGTTTTCGAGTGTGGTGAATCTGTTGGACGCCCACAAGAATGCTAAACATGCTTCAAAGTAGGTTATTCTAACTTCAATTTTTTGAAAAAATTAACTTTGGTTTATTTTGGGTTTTCGAGGGTGGTGAATCCAATGGACAACCACAAGAACGTTTAGCTTGCTTCAAAGTAGGTTATTCTAACTTCATTTTTTTGAAAAAATTAACACTGGTTTATTTTGGGTTTTCGAGTGTGAAGATTCCGATGGACAACCACAAGAATGCTTAACATGCTTCAAAGTAGGTTATTCTAATATCGAGTTTTTTGAAAAAATTAACACTGGTTTATTTTGGGTTTTCGAGGGTGGTGAATCCGATGGACGCCCACAAGAATGCTTAACATGCTTCAAAGTAGGTTATTCTAACTTCAATTTTTTTGAAAAAATTAACACTGGTTTATTTTGGGTTTTCGAGTGTGGTGAATTCGATGGACGACCATAAGAATGCTTAACATGCTTCAAAGTAGGTTATTCTAACTTCAATTTTTTGAAAAAATTAACTTTGGTTTATTTTGGGTTTTCGAGGGTGGTGAATCCAATGGACAACCACAAGAACGTTTAGCTTGCTTAAAAGTAGGTTATTCTAACTTCATTTTTTTGAAAAAATTAACACTGGTTTATTTTGGGTTTTCGAGTGTGGTGAATTCGATGGACGACCATAAGAATGCTTAACATGCTTCAAAGTAGGTTATTCTAACTTCAATTTTTTGAAAAAATTAACACTGGTTTATTTTGGGTTTTCGAGTGTGGTGAATTCGATGGACGACCATAAGAATGCTTAACATGCTTCAAAGTAGGTTATTCTAACTTCAATTTTTTGAAAAAATTAACTTTGGTTTATTTTGGGTTTTCGAGGGTGGTGAATCCAATGGACAACCACAAGAACGTTTAGCTTGCTTAAAAGTAGGTTATTCTAACTTCATTTTTTTGAAAAAATTAACACTGGTTTATTTTGGGTTTTCGAGTGTGAAGATTCCGATGGACAACCACAAGAATGCTTAACATGCTTCAAAGTAGGTTATTCTAACATCAAGTTTTTGAAAAAAATTAACACTGGTTTATTTTGGGTTTTCGAGGGTGGTGAATCCGATGGACGCCCACAAGAATGCTTAACATGCTTCAAAGTAGGTTATTCTAACTTCAATTTTTTTGAAAAAAATTAACACTGGTTTATTTTGGGTTTTCGAGTGTGGTGAATTCGATGGACGACCATAAGAATGCTTAACATGCTTCAAAGTAGGTTATTCTAACTTCAATTTTTTGAAAAAATTAACTTTGGTTTATTTTGGGTTTTCGAGGGTGGTGAATCCAATGGACAACCACAAGAACGTTTAGCTTGCTTAAAAGTAGGTTATTCTAACTTCATTTTTTTGAAAAAAATTAACACTGGTTTATTTTGGGTTTTCGAGTGTGGTGAATTCGATGGACGACCATAAGAATGCTTAACATGCTTCAAAGTAGGTTATTCTAACTTCAATTTTTTGAAAAAATTAACACTGGTTTATTTTGGGTTTTCGAGTGTGGTGAATCCGTTGGACAACCACAAGAATGCTTAGCTTGCTTCAAAGTAGGTTATTCTAACTTCAATTTTTTGAAAAAATTAACACTGGTTTATTTTGGGTTTTCGAGGGTGGTGAATCCGATGGACGACCACAAGAATGCTTAACATGCTTCAAAGTAGGTTATTCTAACTTCTAGTTTTTAAAAAAAATTAACACTGGTTTATTTTGGGTTTTCGAGTGTGGTGAATCTGTTGGACGCCCACAAGAATGCTAAACATGCTTCAAAGTAGGTTATTCTAACTTCAATTTTTTGAAAAAATTAACTTTGGTTTATTTTGGGTTTTCGAGGGTGGTGAATCCAATGGACAACCACAAGAACGTTTAGCTTGCTTCAAAGTAGGTTATTCTAACTTCATTTTTTTGAAAAAATTAACACTGGTTTATTTTGGGTTTTCGAGGGTGGTGAATCCGATGGACGCCCACAAGAATGCTTAACATGCTTCAAAGTAGGTTATTCTAACTTCAATTTTTTTGAAAAAAATTAACACTGGTTTATTTTGGGTTTTCGAGTGTGGTGAATTCGATGGACGACCATAAGAATGCTTAACATGCTTCAAAGTAGGTTATTCTAACTTCAATTTTTTGAAAAAAATTAACTTTGGTTTATTTTGGGTTTTCGAGGGTGGTGAATCCGATGGACAACCACAAGAATGCTTAGCTTGCTTCAAAGTAGGTTATTCTAACTTCATTTTTTTGAAAAAATTAACACTGGTTTATTTTGGGTTTTCGAGTGTGGAGATTCCGATGGACAACCACAAGAATGCTTAACATGCTTCAAAGTAGGTTATTCTAATATCGAGTTTTTGAAAAAATTAACACTGGTTTATTTTGGGTTTTCGAGGGTGGTGAATCCGATGGACGCCCACAAGAATGCTTAACATGCTTCAAAGTAGGTTATTCTAACTTCAATTTTTTTGAAAAAAATTAACACTGGTTTATTTTGGGTTTTCGAGTGTGGTGAATTCGATGGACGACCATAAAAATGCTTAACATGCTTCAAAGTAGGTTATTCTAACTTCAATTTTTTGAAAAAATTAACTTTGGTTTATTTTGGGTTTTCGAGGGTGGTGAATTCGATGGACAACCACAAGAATGCTTAGCTTGCTTAAAAATAGGTTATTCTAACTTCATTTTTTTAAAAAAATTAACACTGGTTTATTTTGGGTTTTCGAGTGTGGTGAATTCGATGGACGACCATAAGAATGCTTAACATGCTTCAAAGTTGGTTATTCTAACTTCAATTTTTTGAAAAAATTAACACTGGTTTATTTTGGGTTTTCGAGTGTGGTGAATCCGTTGGACAACCACAAGAATGCTTAGCTTGCTTAAAAATAGGTTATTCTAACTTCATTTTTTTAAAAAATTAACACTGGTTTATTTTGGGTTTTCGAGTGTGGAGAATCCGATGGACAACCACAAGAATGCTTAACATGCTTCAAAGTAGGTTATTCTAATATCGAGTTTTTTGAAAAAATTAACACTGGTTTATTTTGGGTTTTCGAGGGTGGTGAATCCGATGGACGCCCACAAGAATGCTTAACATGCTTCAAAGTAGGTTATTCTAACTTCTAGTTTTTAAAAAAAAAAATTAACACTGGTTTATTTTGAGTTTTCGAGTGTGAAGATTCCGATGGACGACCATAAGAATGCTTAACATGCTTCAAAGTAGGTTATTCTAACTTCAATTTTTTGAAAAAATTAACTTTGGTTTATTTTGGGTTTTCGAGGGTGGTGAATCCAATGGACGACCACAAGAATGCTTAACATGCTTCAAAGTAGGTTATTCTAACTTCTAGTTTTTAAAAAAAAATTAACACTGGTTTATTTTGGGTTTTCGAGTGTGGTGAATCTGTTGGACGCCCACAAGAATGCTAAACATGCTTCAAAGTAGGTTATTCTAACTTCAATTTTTTTGAAAAAATTAACTTTGGTTTATTTTGGGTTTTCGAGGGTGGTGAATCCAATGGACAACCACAAGAACGTTTAGCTTGCTTCAAAGTAGGTTATTCTAACTTCATTTTTTTGAAAAAATTAACACTGGTTTATTTTGGGTTTTCGAGTGTGAAGATTCCGATGGACAACCACAAGAATGCTTAACATGCTTCAAAGTAGGTTATTCTAATATCGAGTTTTTTGAAAAAATTAACACTGGTTTATTTTGGGTTTTCGAGGGTGGTGAATCCGATGGACGCCCACAAGAATGCTTAACATGCTTCAAAGTTGATAAGATTTTACTTATAGGAATTATTGACTTAGGATATAATACAAAGAGTAAGGAAATATAATACAGCAAGGGATAGGAAAGGTTAGGATAAAGTCTCGGTAGCAACACGCAGAGGGTACCAGCGCAAGGTGGTAAGGCAAAGGGTAAAGTACAATAGGACCTACAAGGAGAACAGAAGGCAAGTTAGATCGAGCACGAAGGCACACAACTTCCTGAGAACTTACTAGGGCACAGTAAGCCTCCAACTGAACTAACGAGGCATTGGCAGACGACGACTTATATAGCCAGGAGAGGGTGAACACCAGGGCGACACCACCATACGATGACCAAGCACAAACGAGTCACCAGGCACGAGGTTAGTCGGACCGTCATCACCAAGCCATGAGTAGACCGATGAGTACAATCGATCGTCATAGTCATCATTGACACTGACCAGACAGTGTGAGTCAATGCTAACTTTCATCACTCCTCCGCGAGAGATTGTACGAAATCTTCCAGAGGTGATCATCAGGGTAGCCAAATCGGGATCCGGAGCCTTGGGTTCGAAATCAGCAGCAAAGCGCAGTTCCATTCGATCGGGCAATCTTCCAGATTCAGCAATCGCATCCGTTCGGATATGTTCGAGATCCAAATCAAGAACCAGGGTAACTTCAGTACGACCAACATCGAACAGTCGGTGTACAGTAGATCGATCAGGCGGAACACGATCTTCAATTCGCGGATAATCCAATATCGCGTCATTAGCAGAATAGGTTTCAGAGAACCAAACAGTAGGTGAACCATACGAGGTTACCATAAACATGCAGTGCAATGCATCAAAGCAAGAAGTAGATGACACACCAATCGAGGCATCGATGTAGTTGAGAGAACGCAACACTTTCTTGTTAACGTTAAACAGCGCAGATTGAACATTCAATGTCGCATCCAAACGAGTTGACGACATGCAAACAGGAAAATCCATTTTCACTTCAATCATCGCTTCAGTAGATAAAATATGAGTCAACTCCTCCGTAATGCAAACTTGGTCAGAATCCTTGACCATCATAGGATTGAGCAAATCCACCATTTTGCTTGAGGTTGATTCATTTCCGTTGATAGTAGACAAATGACCATCAAAGACTTGATTAAATTCGTAAGCAGAATCGACAATCAAATTCGAATCTTGAATAGATGACAGACAAAACTTGTTGTTCATCTCATCGACCAGTGCGACAGTAGAAATCAGTACTCCATGGTTACCAAAACCATTTTGAACATCATCGAGATCGGGAGGTACTTTCGGAATGTCGGGCACAGGATTACACGTTTCGGGTTTGTCAAATTCACAGTGTTCAGGTTCAAAAGGAACACACACAGAATCAGGTAGAATTACAAGTTGAGATACAACTACTTCCTTGCAGACAGGACTAGATTCATTTTCAGTAGTTGACAAAAGTTCAAAGTTCGGACCATTGAGGACTTCCGAAGTATTCAAGAGAAACTCAGAATTTGCAGATTCAATTCCAAACAGGCAACTCTTGAATTGTTCAGGTGATTCATGATCAACACGTTGTACAAGACATTGATCATCGTCAGAAGATTCCACCAAATTCAAGTTGGCTTCAACAGGTTCAGTATACTCGGGTTCAACCACGCAAAGGTTAGCTTCACTTCCAAATAAGGTCAGACATGTTTCAGTAGACAAATTAGTTGAGGAGGGAATTACTTGAGATTCAAATTTCTCAGTAGAATTAGAGTCAGAATCCATTTGAACAGGCACGTCAATTTGAGGTACAACTTCCTCTTCAGATTCGGCACTCGTCGTAGACTCCTCCGTAATTGAAACATTTCTTGAAGCTTCAACAATCGGTTGACCAGTACTGTGATAAGGTAACATTGTGACTGGGTACTCACAGTTCACATTGACAAAGTCCACCAGAAAGTCATTGGCAATAGACTTTTGGTCTTCGGGAATTTCAGGAATAAATCCATTAGCGGTCTGATGTTTCTTAGATCCACGCTTGTGACGATTACGCTTGCCACTGAACGTCTTGCTTTCAGTTGCTTGAACTTTCATCGCCATAGGTTTCGTACAGGTGATGACTTCACTTCGAACCTTGTCAGTTGTAGATGAAACGTTTCGAATAAGCATCGTTCTAGGCTTGTCACACTTGGATTGCTTCACATCAGGCTTCAAATCATTGTCAGGCAAATAGACAATTTTGAATTCAGTAACATAAGTGTTGGCTTCCATCAGGTGGGCAATACAGACAATCGTGTCTTCGTATTCAACGCGGCAAACACTTGAGTTAATCACAACGTACTCATTCTCTTCTTTACCAAAGTTGGCTAACGAGAAGTAGTTGTGTTCGAGTTCGGGTACGAGATAAGCTAGGAAACAAAAGCAGGAGCCATCATCCACCTTTATGCAAACAGTTCCACAAGTCTTCGTGTAGAAGATAGAATCGCTCTTCTTACAGACACCAGAAACAGCATACGTGGGTACTTCGTGAATGTCGGTCAGCAAATTAACATCGTTCACGAGATGATCGGTCGCTCGGTTGTCCAAAACAAAAGTAGCTTTCTCCACTTGTTGACGTTCGTGTCGGTCAACAACACAGTTCGCGATAGTTGTCACTTGAGTAGTTTCCGTGCCAGTCGGTAATTCAGATCTCTGAATCGATCCAATCGTTCCCTTACGTCTAAACTTCGTGTCGGGACGAGAGTCATTCGGGTTAGTCGACTTACTTGGAGCATTCTCAGCGATGGCTTCGCTATTCTTCTTCTCCGGACAGTTCGACCGATAATGACCTTCTTCATGACAATTGAAACACTTCACTTTGAAATCGCGTCGTGACTTGACTTGATTAATCTCATTGACAGTAATCGGACTAGTAGGGCTCATCGAAGCACCTAATCGTAGAATCATATTCTTCAATGTCGCTAGACTTGGCTTAGCACCACCAGTAGACAGGACTTCTAGGTTCATCAAAATAGACGCAAACTTGTCGGTCATCGTAGCAACGGCAAAGATGTTGTACTTCTCATCATCCGACACAGTCGTCTTCAAACCAAGTAGATCCACTTCCACTTCTAGCTTCTGCATGATCTCTTCAGTACGTGAAGGATCGGTAAACTTGAGTTCTGCAATCCGAAGTCGAATCCTTTGAGCTTCCAACAAGTCTGGCTTCTCGAAACGATCTTTCAGTTTCGTGTACATCGCGTACGCAGACGTCATACCCAAAATCGAGCTTCTGATGTTCTCATCATCAATGTTCATGTTGATGTAGAGCCTTGCAACTCCGTTAAGTTTCTTCGCGTCCGCTTTACCAGCTTCCAAATCCTTCTCGATAGCTTCATCAGCACCAGCAATAGCAAGTATATCAGCAAGTTGAGTCTTCCAAAGAGACCAGTTCTTCTTAGTCAACTTGACCATCGTAATGCCAGGCAGAGAGAACGCCATCGTAGACATAGTTGGTTAGCAAAACGGGACAACACCACTAGACGCAAACAAAGGCAGACTAGGGCAATAGAGACAGCACCACCAGGCACAGGCAAACGTGACTCGGGCACTTGAGGGTTCTTGTCGTTGAGACAATCGTTGTTGACACAGTTCCACCTGACACAGCTTCTGCTCCGGTACTACGTGATGAAACACTTCACTTCGGTACCAGCAGGATCGTCAGTCTCGTTCTTGACCTCTTCTTCAGTAGTCACTTCACCAAACAGTCCAGGAAAGTCGTCTTGATCGTCAGCCACAGGGAGAAACCGTTCTTGATGAGGATCAGCAAACGAACTTCACCAACCAGGTTTGGTCACAGTCAAATCACAGAAGGCGGGCAGTAGTAGCAGCAGGACGATCACAACAATCACTGGCAAATAGGACAGTTGTGTACACACCGCACTCGCTCACAAGCCTTCACAGATAGACAGACAGACAGACTCCGCACAAGGCAGATAAGACAGGACAGGACAGGTGACAATAGACTAGACAGTCAGGTCACTAGAGAAAGTGGAAATAGTCAACCTAATTTCGATCTAAACAGAGAACGAGTTAGATCTTACAATCTGATCGGACGGATCAGAGTAGTAAGTCTCATAATCTGATAAGATTTTACTTATAGGAATTATTGACTTAGGATATAATACAAAGAGTAGGGAAATATAATACAGAAATGGATAGGAAAGGTTAGGATAAAGTCTCGGTAGCAACACGCAGAGGGTACCAGCGCAAGGTGGTAAGGCAAAGGGTAAAGTACAATAGGACCTACAAGGAGAACAGAAGGCAAGTTAGATCGAGCACGAAGGCACACAACTTCCTGAGAACTTACTAGGGCACAGTAAGCCTCCAACTGAACTAACGAGGCATTGGCAGACGACGACTTATATAGCCAGGAGAGGGTGAACACCAGGGCGACACCACCATACGATGACCAAGCACAAACCAGTCACCAGACACGAGGTTAGTCGGACCGTCATCACCAAGCCATGAGTAGACCGATGAGTACAATCGATCGTCATAGTCATCATTGACACTGACCAGACAGTGTGAGTCAATGCTGACTTTCATCAAAAAGTAGGTTATTCTAACTTCAATTTTTTTGAAAAAATTAACACTGGTTTATTTTGGGTTTTCGAGTGTGGTGAATTCGATGGACGACCATAAGAATGCTTAACATGCTTCAAAGTAGGTTATTCTAACTTCAATTTTTTGAAAAAATTAACTTTGGTTTATTTTGGGTTTTCGAGGGTGGTGAATCCAATGGACAACCACAAGAACGTTTAGCTTGCTTCAAAGTAGGTTATTCTAACTTCATTTTTTTGAAAAAATTAACACTGGTTTATTTTGGGTTTTCGAGTGTGAAGATTCCGATGGACAACCACAAGAATGCTTAACATGCTTCAAAGTAGGTTATTCTAATATCGAGTTTTTGAAAAAATTAACACTGGTTTATTTTGGGTTTTCGAGGGTGGTGAATCCGATGGACGCCCACAAGAATGCTTAACATGCTTCAAAGTAGGTTATTCTAACTTCAATTTTTTTGAAAAAATTAACACTGGTTTATTTTGGGTTTTCGAGTGTGGTGAATTCGATGGACGACCATAAGAATGCTTAACATGCTTCAAAGTAGGTTATTCTAACTTCAATTTTTTGAAAAAATTAACTTTGGTTTATTTTGGGTTTTCGAGGGTGGTGAATCCAATGGACAACCACAAGAACGTTTAGCTTGCTTAAAAGTAGGTTATTCTAACTTCATTTTTTTGAAAAAATTAACACTGGTTTATTTTGGGTTTTCGAGTGTCGTGAATTCGATGGACGACCATAAGAATGCTTAACATTCTTCAAAGTAGGTTATTCTAACTTCAATTTTTTGAAAAAATTAACACTGGTTTATTTTGGGTTTTCGAGTGTGGTGAATTCGATGGACAACCACAAGAATGCTTAGCTTGCTTAAAAATAGGTTATTCTAACTTCATTTTTTTAAAAAATTAACACTGGTTTATTTTGGGTTTTCGAGTGTGGTGAATTCGATGGACGACCATAAGAATGCTTAACATGCTTCAAAGTTGGTTATTCTAACTTCAATTTTTTGAAAAAATTAACACTGGTTTATTTTGGGTTTTCGAGTGTGGTGAATCCGTTGGACAACCACAAGAATGCTTAGCTTGCTTAAAAATAGGTTATTCTAACTTCATTTTTTTTAAAAAAATTAACACTGGTTTATTTTGTGTTTTCGAGTGTGGTGAATTCGATGGACGACCATAAGAATGCTTAACATGCTTCAAAGTAGGTTATTCTAATATCGAGTTTTTTGAAAAAATTAACACTGGTTTATTTTGGGTTTTCGAGGGTGGTGAATCCGATGGACGCCCACAAGAATGCTTAACATGCTTCAAAGTAGGTTATTCTAACTTCAATTTTTTTGAAAAAATTAACACTGGTTTATTTTGGGTTTTCGAGTGTGGTGAATTCGATGGACGACCATAAGAATGCTTAACATGCTTCAAAGTAGGTTATTCTAACTTCAATTTTTTGAAAAAATTAACTTTGGTTTATTTTGGGTTTTCGAGGGTGGTGAATCCAATGGACAACCACAAGAACGTTTAGCTTGCTTAAAAGTAGGTTATTCTAACTTCATTTTTTTGAAAAAATTAACACTGGTTTATTTTGGGTTTTCGAGTGTGAAGATTCCGATGGACAACCACAAGAATGCTTAACATGCTTCAAAGTAGGTTATTCTAATATCGAGTTTTTTGAAAAAATTAACACTGGTTTATTTTGGGTTTTCGAGGGTGGTGAATCCGATGGACGCCCACAAGAATGCTTAACATGCTTCAAAGTAGGTTATTCTAACTTCAATTTTTTTGAAAAAAATTAACACTGGTTTATTTTGGGTTTTCGAGTGTGGTGAATTCGATGGACGACCATAAGAATGCTTAACATGCTTCAAAGTAGGTTATTCTAACTTCAATTTTTTGAAAAAATTAACTTTGGTTTATTTTGGGTTTTCGAGGGTGGTGAATCCAATGGACAACCACAAGAACGTTTAGCTTGCTTCAAAGTAGGTTATTCTAACTTCAATTTTTTGAAAAAATTAACACTGGTTTATTTTGGGTTTTCGAGTGTGAAGATTCCGATGGACAACCACAAGAATGCTTAACATGCTTCAAAGTAGGTTATTCTAATTTCAATTTTTTGAAAAAAATTAACACTGGTTTATTTTTGGGTTTTCGAGGGTGGTGAATCCGATGGACGCCCACAAGAATGCTTAACATGCTTCAAAGTAGGTTATTCTAATTTCAATTTTTTTGAAAAAATTAACACTGGTTTATTTTGGGTTTTCGAGTGTGGTGAATTCGATGGACGACCATAAGAATGCTTAACATGCTTCAAAGTAGGTTATTCTAACTTCAATTTTTTGAAAAAATTAACTTTGGTTTATTTTGGGTTTTCGAGGGTGGTGAATCCAATGGACAACCACAAGAATGCTTAGATTGCTTCAAAGTAATTTATTCTATTTTCAATTTTTTGAAAAAATTAACACTTTTTTATTTTGTGTTTTCGAGTGTGGTGAATCCGATGGACAACCACAAGAATGCTTAACATGCTTCAAAGTAGGTTATTCTAATTTCAATTTTTTGAAAAAATTAACACTGGTTTATTTTGGGTTTTCGAGTGTGAAGATTCCGATGGACAACCACAAGAATGCTTAGCTTGCTTCAAATTAGGTTATTCTAATTTCAATTTTTTTAAAAAATTAACTATGATTTATTTTGTGTTTTCGAGTGTGAAGATTCCGATGGACAACCACAAGAATGCTTAGCTTAACATGCTTCAAAGTAGGTTATTCTAATTTCAATTTTTTGAAAAAATTAACACTGGTTCATTTTGTGTTTTCGAGTGTGAAGATTCCGATGGACAACCACAAGAATGCTTAGCTTGCTTCAAATTAGGTTATTCTAATTTCAATTTTTTTAAAAAATTAACTATGATTTATTTTGGGTTTTCGAGGGTGGTGAATCCAATGGACGACCACAAGAATGCTTAACATGCTTCAAAGTAGGTTATTCTAACTTCTAGTTTTTAAAAAAAAATTAACACTGGTTTATTTTGGGTTTTCGAGTGTGGTGAATCTGTTGGACGCCCACAAGAATGCTAAACATGCTTCAAAGTAGGTTATTCTAACTTCCATTTTTTGAAAAAATTAACTGTGTTTTATTTTGGGTTTTCGAGAGTGGTGAATCCGTTGGACAACCACAAGAATGTTTAGCTTGCTTCAAAGTAGGTTATTCTAATTTCATTTTTTTGAAAAAATTAACACTGGTTCATTTTGTGTTTTCGAGTGTGAAGATTCCGATGGACAACCACAAGAATGCTTAGCTTAACATGCTTCAAAGTAGGTTATTCTAATTTCAATTTTTTGAAAAAATTAACACTGGTTCATTTTGTGTTTTCGAGTGTGAAGATTCCGATGGACAACCACAAGAATGCTTAACATGCTTCAAAGTAGGTTATTCTAATTTCAATTTTTTTGAAAAAATTAACACTGGTTTATTTTGTGTTTTCGAGTGTGGTGAATCCGTTGGACGACCACAAGAATGCTTAACATGCTTCAAAGTAGGTTATTCTAATTTCATTTTTTTGAAAAAATTAACACTGGTTCATTTTGTGTTTTCGAGTGTGAAGATTCCGATGGACAACCACAAGAATGCTTAACATGCTTCAAAATAGGTTATTCTAACTTCATTTTTTTAAAAAATTAACACTGGTTTATTTTGGGTTTTCGAGTGTGGTGAATTCGATGGACGACCATAAGAATGCTTAACATGCTTCAAAGTTGGTTATTCTAACTTCATTTTTTTGAAAAAATTAACACTGGTTCATTTTGTGTTTTCGAGTGTGAAGATTCCGATGGACAACCACAAGAATGCTTAACATGCTTCAAAATAGGTTATTCTAACTTCCAGTTTTTTTAAAATTAACTGTGATTTATTTTGTGTTTTCGAGTGTGGTGAATCCGTTGGACAACCACAAGAATGCTTAGCTTGCTTCAAAGTAGGTTATTCTAACTACCAGTTTTTTAAAAAATTAACTGTGATTTATTTTGGGTTTTCGAGTGTGAAGATTCCGATAGACAACCACAAGAATGCTTAGCTTGCTTCAAAGTAGGTTATTCTAACTTCCTTTTTTTAAAAAAATTAACACTGGTTTATTTTGTGTTTTCGAGTGTTAAGATTCCGATAGACAACCACAAGAATGCTTAGCTTGCTTCAAAGTAGGTTATTCTAACTTCCAGTTTTTTAAAAAATTAACTGTATTTTTTTTTAGTTTTGGAGAGTGGTGAATCCGTTGGACAACCACAAGAATGCGTAACATGCTTCAAAGTAGGTTATTCTAATTTCAATTTTTTGAAAAAATTAACACTGGTTCATTTTGTGTTTTCGAGTGTGAAGATTCCGATGGACAACCACAAGAATGCTTAACATGCTTCAAAGTAGGTTATTCTAACTTCCAGTTTTTTTAAAAATTAACTGTGATTTATTTTGGGTTTTCGAGTGTGGTGAATCCGATGGACAACCACAAGAATGCTTAGCTTGCTTCAAATTAGGTTATTCTAACTTCGAGTTTTTGAAAAAATTAACACTGGTTCATTTTGTGTTTTCGAGTGTGAAGATTCCGATGGACAACCACAAGAATGCTTAGCTTGCTTCAAATTAGGTTATTCTAACTTCCAGTTTTTGAAAAAATTAACACTGGTTTATTTTGTGTTTTCGAGTGTGGTGAATCCGTTGGACAACCACAAGAATGCTTAACATGCTTCAAAGTAGGTTATTCTAATTTCAATTTTTTGAAAAAATTAACACTGGTTCATTTTGTGTTTTCGAGTGTGAAGATTCCGATGGACAACCACAAGAATGCTTAGCTTGCTTCAAATTAGGTTATTCTAACTTCGAGTTTTTGAAAAAATTAACACTGGTTCATTTTGTGTTTTCGAGTGTGAAGATTCCGATGGACAACCACAAGAATGCTTAGATTGCTTCAAAGTAATTTATTCTATTTTCAATTTTTTGAAAAAATTAACACTTTTTTATTTTGTGTTTTCGAGTGTGGTGAATCCGTTGGACAACCACAAGAATGCTTAACATGCTTCAAAGTAGGTTATTCTTATTTCAATTTTTTGAAAAAATTAACACTGGTTCATTTTGTGTTTTCGAGTGTGAAGATTCCGATGGACAACCACAAGAATGCTTAACATGCTTCAAAGTAGGTTATTCTAACTTCCAGTTTTTTTAAAAATTAACTGTGATTTATTTTGGGTTTTCGAGTGTGGTGAATCCGTTGGACAACCACAAGAACGTTTAGCTTGCTTCAAAGTAGGTTATTCTAACTTCATTTTTTGAAAAAATTAACACTGGTTTATTTTGTGTTTTCGAGTGTGAAGAATCCGATGGACAACCACAAGAATGCTTAACATGCTTCAAAGTAGGTTATTCTAATTTCAATTTTTTGAAAAAATTAACACTGGTTCATTTTGTGTTTTCGAGTGTGAAGATTCCGATGGACAACCACAAGAATGCTTAGCTTGCTTCAAAGTAGGTTATTCTAACTTCCAGTTTTTTTTAAAAATTAACTGTGATTTATTTTGTGTTTTCGAGTGTGGTGAATCCGTTGGACAACCACAAGAATGCTTAGCTTGCTTCAAAGTAGGTTATTCTAACTTCCAGTTTTTTTTAAATTAACTGTGGTTTATTTTGTGTTTTTGAGTGTGGTGAATCCGTTGGACGACCACAAGAATGCTTAACATGCTTCAAAGTAGGTTATTCTAACTTCCAGTTTTTAAAAAAAATTAACTGTGATTTATTTTGTGTTTTCGAGTGTGGTGAATCCGTTGGACAACCACAAGAATGTTTAGCTTGCTTCAAAGTAGGTTATTCTAACTTCCAGTTTTTTAAAAAATTAACACTGGTTTATTTTGTGTTTTCGAGTGTGGTGAATCCGTTGGACAACCACAAGAATGCTTAGCTTGCTTCAAAGTAGGTTATTCTAACTTCCAGTTTTTTTAAAATTAACTGTGATTTATTTTGGGTTTTCGAGTGTGAAGATTCCGATAGACAACCACAAGAATGCTTAGCTTGCTTCAAAGTAGGTTATTCTAACTTCCAGTTTTTTTTAAAAAAATTAACTGTGGTTTATTTTGTGTTTTCGAGTGTGGTGAATCCGTTGGACAACCACAAGAACGTTTAGCTTGCTTCAAAGTAGGTTATTCTAACTTCCAGTTTTTTAAAAAATTAACTGTGATTTATTTTGTGTTTTCGAGTGTGGTGAATCCGTTGGACGACCACAAGAATGCTTAACATGCTTTAAAGTAGGTTATTCTAACTTCCATTTTTTTAAAAAATTAACTGTGATTTATTTTGTGTTTTCGAGTGTGGTGAATTCGATGGATTGATTGATTATGTTTTTTGAGTGCTCAAACTTTTAACCACATTTGACTAAAAGCTTCAAAGTGCCAATTAGAGTAATGCACAAAACAAAAAAGTATACAGAATTCTTGTTTATTAAACTCTGCTTCTAAAACCATGTAATTCAAAGTAAAAATTAAATTGAAATGTGCTAATCAAATGGTGGCATTTTGTAGTTATGTAATGTGGCGTGTTAGGGACAGAAACTTTTAAGTTTTTATTAAATTTTGTATTTTAACTGTCGGAAAATTGTTTTTTTGCTTAATTGATTGATTATGTTTTTTTGAGTGCCCAAACTTTGCACAACTTTTGAATAATAGCGTCAAAATGAGACTCAAAGTAATATGCAATAACCAAAACAACTAAGATTTCTTGTTTATAAAATACTGCTTTTAAAAATGTAAAAAACTAATTGAAAATTTTATTGAAAATTTATGCAAATTGGACAGGAAATTGGTAGCAAGTTGAACCGTAATGATGAGGATCATATTGACATTGCTCTAGTATATGTGTATGGTTTTCAGTAGATTACTGATGATGAGGCAGATCAAGAAAGTGATTAAAAGGGCGAAGCGGAGATCAATGAAGAAGTTGATGAAGAGGAGACTTTCAACCAATTCGTCCAGAGACCATGGAGATGAGTCGATTGCGTCCACGTTGAAACGGGAAAGTGCTTCTGCAACTACATTGCTTTTGCCTGACACATGTCGAATGTCAGAGGTGAATTGAGAAATATAGTACAGTTGTCGTGATTGTTTTAGTGATTTCTCGCTTAGTGAGCAAAGAGCGTTGGTTAGCGGTTTGTGATCTGTGTAGATGATGAATTCGCGTGCTTCGAGCATGTGCTAGAAATGTTTGGCTGGATCCTCAGGATACCACGGCGGTTCCTTGACTGCCACTGCGGCAACCATAGCCTCTTGAAGGGCTTTAAGCGCTGCTTCTTCTGCCATTATGGATGGAATGACAATTTTCGGAATTGACTTACTGGGAGAAGCGATTGGGAAAATGGTCTGTGAAGAGGGGGTGGAGACGGTAATTTTTGTAGAGTACTGGCCCAAGATGAGACAAATTCTGCGGATAGGTCGAGTTGGTTGTCGTTGATTTCGTCGTTGTTTTTCGTCGTCCGATGATTTACTGGACATTCGTTGTAAGATGCAACGATGATGAATTGGCGCTCGTTGGTTTGATGATTTTGGCGTGTTTGTAGTTGGTCACCAGTGTGTTACTGGTTCCATTCGATGGATAACGCATGGAACGGATGTTCGTGTTGATAGTTAGTGAGTTAGTGAACTGGATGCGTTCCGGCGAGACCGGAATGCACTGGTTTAATCTAGAGTGAGTCTGATCGTGGGAAGCTGTCGTTGAGGCACGTACAGACGATTAAGCAGTGAGGATGAATTGTTGTCAGTTACACGGTGTGCAATGTTCGACAGAGGATGTTTACGTCTGTTTCGGACAGGCACTACAACCTTTATTTATACTTAATTTACATTTCAACTGCACTCAAAAAATAAACCCTAACATCGACAAGAAATGACACATTTCTCGATATATAAACCCAACACACACTTAACCAACTTATCTTAATCTTACAGTGACTTACAGCGTTTTAAAGTCAGCAGCCAAATAAAAAATATCTAACTTGCTCCCGCTAACGCCATCTAAATGTGGAGATTCGAATTCCGGTACCGCATGCCCAATTTGACAATTTCGCCTTTTATTATACACTCAACTTTGTTTGAACTTGACACATTTTGTTTTTTTATCGTTTGTAACTCTGTACCTACAGGAAATCTTCTCTTATCCCCTATCTTAGTTTCTCTCGTCTTTGTCCTATCATATGATACCGCAAACCGCAACACATACAGTCTCATATGCCTCAGACTATTAACACCTTTTTTGCACACACTAATAAAATTCAACACTTCTAATGGTAAACACACTGTAACCCTGTATTTATTTGCAGTCGCAGCACACCTTTTCTGCCGATAGCATTGTTTCGTCTAATCGTATTATCTGGTATTATACATAACTTGCGGCTGCTTCTCTGGTTATGAGAGATTAGCAGTACCTACAGTCCCTTTGTTATTCTTATTATAATAAAGGTATTAGGTCATACGCCACTTGAGTCGTGTATCAGTATTGCAACATAAACAATAAACTGATCGACTTTTATATTTACTCAGTTGATTAAGAGCAAAACAAATTGTTTGTTACAGAATAAAAAAATTTTAATAAAATGTTGTAGTTCATTGTTCAGCAAAAGATTAAGTTTAATTATTTAAAATTAACAAAATGATAAATGTAGAGTACAACAAATGTGTAGGTGTGGGTTTGTTTGTGTTCATTTACCATAACCTGGATGGTTTTGTATAATTCGATCAACATGACAACGAATTTTCATGTACATGTTTCGAGTAATGACAAGTGCATGACTGGAACGTTGACCACCTTTGAGAAACAAACGCATCAAATCACGTTCACCATCGTAGCACGTTTTGTAGATTGATTGAAGCTGATCAATTGAGAACTGCGGCATAAGAGGAAAATCTTCAACCACAGACATTATGTATTCGTTGTGCTCACGAGCTGTCATGACTGGTGTACAATCTTTTTGATTAATATATTGTTAGTAATCATGCTCATTTGAACAATATATATATTAATTTAAAATACCTTGAACATTTTTGTTACTGTCCAATTGAATCGATTTTGTATGCTCAGGTTCTGAACTTTTGCCAGCATCTTCATTCTGATTGCAAAATGATTGAACATTTTCTTGAAGTTCTTTCTGGTCTGCCATTTTGAAATGTTCGATTATATTTTTTCTATGGCAAAATTAAAACAGCTCTCGTTCGTCGTTTTTTCGATGCACACTAATCACCAATCACTCGACTACTGTTATGTTTTTTTAACTCTCTAAACTTCACTCACTCAAGTGATATTTAATTGTTCGATAAACTAGAATGTGTTGCATCGGAAAAGTACTCCTATGCGTGTATTGCATTTTCAAAGAAATTGTCCCCCTTTTAATAGCCCATTAATTTTAATGTCATCCGAACAAGCACAAGTATCGTTCAGTGTAATTATGTCTGTATGTATTATTTAGTATGCATCACTTTCGCATACTCTTCCGCGTATTGTCTGTTTGTGGTGCAACTATTTTCCAATGACAAAACAAGAAACAGTAAACAAGCAATCAGAACATTAATATGATCGAGAAAATATCAAGGTCGATTAGATGTTGAATCTATGCAAATGCAACAAACACAACTTCAGTTAATGGACAATTCCATAAAACACATTGCAATAAATCACAAATCCGTTTTGAATATACAATGTAATCAATTAATATCAATCGATTTTTTTCTGATCAAATGTTGAATTACATTCGAAAAAACAATTACTCGAAGCAGTCGTGTAACACGGCGCTTGATGTGCTGCTTATTACTGTTTTGACACTGTTATTTTTTATTGGTGATAGTAACATGTACAACATTCACTTGTAATTGTCCATTAATAAATTCAATAGAATGGAATAATATTTATCGCACAGACATTACTTTAAACTATTACATTAAACTGTGCTTCCATTTGAATAATAAAATTTTAAATGTACCAGGGCCGAGGGAGCCTTGGTGGGGCCTGCGTGAAATTATAGATTTTTTATGATTTTGACTGTGTCCGTGACGCTTTTTCCCCATTAAAACATTGGAGGGCGTTAGCGCCCGTAAAAAATCATACCATTCGGCGTTGCACATCTCAAGGAAGGTTTTTTAGCGAGACTTAGTTCAAAGAACAAGTCAAGCTAATGGTATTACTCATCGTGTATGTATGTATGTATGTATGTCCGTATGTGCGCAGATTTGTAGGATCGATTCCCGCCTCGGGTAACTTTTTTTTATTTTTTATTTTTTTATTTTTTACTTCACTAAGTCTCGCTTACTGCCCGGCTTGCCGGACTTTTCAAGTGTGCAGTGGAAGTGTAAAATGGAAGTTCAAACTATATGAATGGACCAATTGTGGGCGACACGCCATTTTTGTTGTGGCATGTGTCGCATTTTCTGAACTACATTGCTAATCTCTCGCTGTACAGTTTGAAAGTCTACTGTCAGCAGTACAAACAGTGATTTTCGTGTGTTGTTGTGATTGAGATCGAGTGTTTTGGACATTTATGGACCAATTCGGAGTAATCTCGGTGGCTATGAGTTCCCAAACTCTTATTTTTTTTTTAGTGTATCGAGCCTTGTTCATATAAAAAAGTGTCTCTGTGTGCATGTGTATTATGTGTTGTCTGTTGTGACTTGCTTTGTTATTGTTTTGATTTGTATTCTTCACCTCTGCAATGTAAAGCTTATATCATATAAGCAATTCGCGAACCAGTTCATCATCATGACCACATAACATTCAGCATCTAACCCTCAACACTCAATCAACTCAACTCGTGTTACAATCAAAACATCGTCCTCACGTCGATCAGCTGTTTATGTTTTGATGTTTGTGTGGTGCTTTTTGGTGAATCAATTTATTCTTTGCTTTTGTTTGTTGTACTAGATTTACTCGGGTATCCTCATGGAATTGCATGTTTCATTTCATCAATCTGTATATCAATGTGGGTATTAGTGATATTATTGTTTTGATATAACATTTCTCTCTAAATTGTTCTTTTTGTTTTTATCGATCCATTCAGAGATTGATGAATATTTTCTCAGTCTAAACGAACAATTTGAACGTAATCGTGTAAACGAAATGTTATCCTTGGTTTCAACATATGCTCGGTTCTGTTTTGGATTTTTTTTGGATTTACACTATGTTTAATAAAAAAATCAGGCGGCTGGTTGATAGAAGTTAACTCTAGTTCGCACGAGATATTTCTGAGCCCTCTCACTAGAATATTCAGAATGTTAGAAATGCTCTCATAATAACAAATAAAATTTTGTGGTTAAATATATTTCTCGAAATAACAGGCGAAACCAAAGTTTTAGCAAAAATGCATTTCTGTTGTCGAATGCAAACTTATCCAATGTCACCCTTACATCCTCTTAAAGACCTTGCTATGATGTGGTAAACCAAAGCTTGTGTCGCTACAAATAATATGCAGGATACTGATTGCATACGAATTATGACTTGTCCACCAGAAAGTGTCAATCAACATATACACAGGATCACTGTTAATGTTCTGGATTTGGAAGTACGTTTTTTTAAACTTAAACTCTAAACTTATTCTACACAGTCAAGTCTGCTGATCTACTGTTCAGATGTTAAATACGATGATAGAGAAAGTTTTTGCTAAAATTACAAACCACCACAATCAAGTGATTAAAAACAATTCCGGGCCAAACTATAGTGTGGATTTTTTTGGATTCAAATTTTCGAAGCAAAGTAGATTGGCTATTTTCAATTTAAGAATTCATATCTCTCACTAAAACTGTCATTTACATTTTTTTGTTTGATCCACAGAAGCCACAGAAGCCACAGAGTCTAGATTTCATGTATTCCTGCCGCCTGATTTTTTATTTAAAAACGATCTCAAACAAATTAAGTGGTAATTTTCTTGTTTTCAACATTCTCAAGCGCATTTCTTGTTTCAATCATTTACAAGCGCAAATAAAAAATCTATCATTTGAATCTTGGATTTTATAAATATATTTTTTTTGGGGCCGCTATTTTTTATATAAGGGTCCCCCTTATACGTTTTTCACAAAAAAACGGCAATCATATTTTTAAGGGTCATGACAATTAAAGATTCAGTTCTCACCCCTCAATTGGTTAGTCAGTTCTTATCCCTCAATTGGTTGGTTAGTTCTTATGCCACAATAGGTTAGTCAGTTCTTATCCCACAATTTATTAGTCAGTTCTTATCCGACAATTGGTTAGTCAGTTTCTAACCCACAATTGGTTATTCTGTTCTTATTCCACAATTGGTTAGTTTGTTCTTATCCCACAATTGGTTAGTCAGTTCTTATCCGACAATTGGTTAGTCAGTTTCTAACCCACAATTGGTTATTCTGTTCTTATTCCACAATTGGTTATTCTGTTCTTATCCCACAATTGGTTAGTCGGTTTTTATCCCTCAAATGGTGAATCTGTTTTTTATCCCAAAAATTATTTTTTATTAGTTGGTTTCTATAATCTCACATCTGTTTAAAAATATCAATCTTTGACAATTTTATTCAAAATAAGGGACTTTCGGAATTAGAGACTGGATGCGCAATTGGACAATGGCGGCCCAATAGTAGGATAAGAAACGGTTCAGCAATTGTGAAATAAGAACAAACGAACCAATTGTGGGATAAGAACAAATTAACCAATTGTGGGATAAGAACAAATTAACCAATTGTGGGATAAGAACAAAACAAACCAAATGTGGGACAAGAACAAACACATCAATTGAACATTTTATTGCTGATTTTGTCAATTTACTTTTTTCAAAATTTTACCTTACTCCCCTCTTACAGAAATTTTTCGTTTTTTCCCATTTGGGGCCGCCTCCAACTTGTGGCCTGCGTGATTTCACGCAGTTCACGCAGCGTTCCTCCGGCCCTGATCCGAACGGAAACCCACGGAACACCGGTATCTTAACCTTTTTCGTTACAGAACCGAAGCGATGTAACCAGGATCAGTGTTTGTAACAGAACCTCACAACCCAATCCTCTTTGGTTACCGTGGCACAACCCACGACACAATCATCATAACTTGTATGATTCAATTTCCAGATTAACCCTTTGAGTTGTTCACTAGTTTACTTCGGTAGACAACTTTGTATTGCAAAGCTTTAGGTACAACGGCTTTCTGGTACAGTCTATGCTCACGAAGGTCAACATTCTATCTTGAGATGGCTTCAAATTTGGTCAACGTGGTGGTCTTTATGAATTCCATATCAGGTTAATCAAGTTACAACACTTAACGTTGGGTAATTGGCTTGGAGAAGATTCTCAAGTATCAATTTCCGGGACTGACATCTCATTGGCCCAAAGCTCTCATCACAAGTCCAAACCGGTAACATTTGTAAATCTAACAGTAATACTTTCCCAAACAGTTACGTAAACCAGGTTTATTTGCTTACCACCAAACTGATGATCAACGGCAAACTGAGTCTTTACAATCAAGTTTCCAATGAAATCCTCGTAGCTAATCTAGGGAATTATCAGAAAACTGCAAGATGTCAACACAGAGTGCACGCTGGACGCAATTACGAGCAACGTTCATCAAAGATCAAAGTGAATACGTCGAACCCCACTTCCTGTACAAACTCGTCAAGGATAATTACGACCGAGCCGCGATGCCTAGAATCAAGACTGAAGTTAAATCACCCAATCGAAGGTTTTCGAGGTTATGAACTTCACTCTGTTGGGGGTGGGAGAATGTCGCGTAACCGACCAGAGGTCTCTACTGCGAAGTAAGAAGAAAACCAACCCAGTCAGGCTCAAGAAATGTAACACTAAACAGACAGACAGATTTGTAATAGTTCACTTATCTCTTATCACTTATGACTGTATTTCGACTCATAACTGACATACAGACAGACAAACGACACGAGTGTATAAAGACACAACATGAGAGAGACACGACGGTACGTTCTTATGTACAAAGCAAGCATGTTGGCAACCAGACTGCTGTTTCTGTCTTGTGCCTAATTTACTTCAATAAATCTCAACCGAATGCAAGATTTCAAGCTCGTGGATCAGTCTGTTCCGCGACTTGTTGAAAACACTCTCACGCGATCAATTTGGTTGCGTGACACCAATTGTGCCTGTTCGATTTGTGTGTACTTGTGCCACTTTGGTGGTGGCCAGCACTCGCCTGCAGAGTAACTAATTGACAAGTAAATTATGTCGATTTGATGCACAAAGAAGAAGAAAAGAAGAAGAAGACGCCGGTGATGGTGATACCAACGGTGAAGTGCACGCCCTGAGAGAAGTGCTAATTCACCGACCGACTGACTGGTCATTGACCACCACTCGTCCGCCTCATACAGTTCGCATCGGCAGTGCACTTTCATTTGCGCGCAATATTGCTGCTCGATTGAAGCAGTCACTTATGTTGTTTGTTTATATCTCGCCATATTGGAGTGTGTGGTGGCTCGATACGAGCCACACTTGGCTCGGCCGGATACAAACCAAACACAACATCCGAAGCTATTGCATCGCGCGACCGTGAGAACTCGCGCTTGTTGATACATACCATCACGCACACTCACATCACATACCGATCTGTTCTGATTCACATTCAGAGAGAACTCGACCGCCGATCATGGCGGTCGCATTAACCACTCTCTCTCCGATGTATTCCAATCACATTGCCAATAAAGTCCATCTAGTCAAGTCTTGCGTTCGATCATTGCTAACCATTGGCTTAGCTTGCCCATCGGTCAAGCGACCTCCACACTGGTGACCCGGCTACGAACACGCGTTATCCATCAAAATGTTCACCAGTTCCACACTGGTGACCCGGCTACGAACACGTGGAAGACCTTCAAAAAAAATTGGCACCAGTTCTACACTGGTGAACCGAACAACGAACATGTGAAATACCTTCAAAATGGGCACCGTTCTACACTGGTGACCCAAACTACCAACATTTGGAACATCATCAAATGGGCATCATTCTACACAGGTGACCCGCAATTCAATCACTCAAAAATCCATCAAATTTCACCAAATCTACACTGGTAACATGTTCCACTCACGAATGATCAAGGCACCGACTACACTGGTGACCAACAGTCCATCTAGTCAAGTCTTGCGTTCGATCATTGCTAACCATTGGCTTAGGCATCGGTCAAGCGACCTCCACAAGTGCATATTATTCTGCCCAACCAAGTTGAATCATGTTGGCCAGAATGCACTAGTCGTGCACTGGCAATTGCAACAATCGACAATACATTAAGAAAAAATTCAATTTGGTTGTTCCAGACAGCCAAAGTTGAGGCCGAAGTAAAGAGAACATTTGATTAGTGAAACACCATTTGTGCCACTGTCCAACTGTGTCATTTCAATATCGTTTGTAATCTTCGGTGCCAACAGTGGCCATCACTCGCAAACTCGCCTCATGAGGCCTGTGGATGCTATGCAGAACTGTGGTTGTCTTCAGTACCCGATTGTCACAAGTTAACTCTTTCTGATCTTATCTATTTCTCTCTCTCTCTCTCTCTCTCTCTCTCTCTCTCCCTCTCTCTCTCTCTCTCTTTTTCTTCTCTCTCTCTCTCTCTCTCTCTCTCTCTCTCTCTTTCTCTCTCTCTCTCTCTCTCTCTCTCTCTCTCTCTCTCTCTCTCTCTCTCTCTCTCTCTCTCTTTGTGTGTGTGTGTGTGTGTGTGTGTGCACGCGATTTGGGTTGCTGCTTCAACCTGTTCAAAATGTACTGCAAGGTGCACATCAAAATGCAACAACGAATGGCAGCTGATTCTGCAGGACTGAGTCAACAGCCATGGCCACAACAGTATTTCAGGTTTCGTTGAGCACATCGTCAGTGGCCCAACAACATGGGCAGTCTAATGTCTAGTCGGTCAGTGGCGATCGCGAGGGAGAAAGGAAGAGGAGAACGGTCATTATTGCTGCTGCAACGAACGGACATAGTCGTCATTCAATTCACGAATCACTCAATCAAATCATGTTGTCCAGTCATATTGAATGTGTTTTGTGCTATCAGTGCAACTCTATCCTCTTTTTGTATAACTGAATTCGGGATTTTGTTGCAAAATGTTCTATACGAAATCAAGATATATGGCTTAGTCTTTGGGGCTCGTGGAACTATCCACAATGTCACTCTGAATATTCTTCGCGAACTTGGACTATCGAACGCAATGATTGGCAAACTATGTCGAGACATCGCTCTAACATCTAATAAAATTCTCCAATACTTCGGAAATCACCCAGAGAATAGTCACCAGAACTGAATAATCTCCTCATCTCAACTACTCTATGCAATCAACGCAATCAAACTACCTTAGACTTTCTTCTCTTCTCTTTGAACCATTTGTATTTGTGTATCTTTATACATCGTTTCTTTTATATATAGTTTCTGTTATACTTATATGTGATATTCAAATACTCTTTGTATATATTCTTAGTTAAACACGGTGTAAATCGCATAACCAAATAAAGTTGGCTTTATAAAAAGAGCGCGTCATCTGTGAACGGTATGGTTGACGGTTGGCCATTTTAGAAATGAGGAGTTGCAAATAGAGGAGGGAGGGTGAGCGCCGCGCAGTGGGGCGCTCGACCAAGTCAGCGTAATGAGTCACACTCACTGACGATCACCGCAATCGCCTCGAGTGAAACACACTTGTTCGCATGCCTACTTGTGCACATTGTTACTCAAGTGAGTCCCTGCCACTGCCACAACTACTACTAGGGCTTGCCGACTCTGTGTCGTTTTTGGCAAACACGCACATCGAGCCACTCGATTCAAGTATTGGTCTCCTTGCACTGAGCTGCCTCACCTCACTTCACACTCGCCTCTCGCCCAGCTTGCCAGTCATCGGCTAACCACCATCACTCAAACACCCATCTCTGATCGCGCTCTACTGCCGCACTCGCAAATTGGCTCTTTCAGTCTGGTTTCTTTACGAACCAATTACTCCCGAACCAATCAATCAAACTCCCCCGAAACACCCTCTGGCTGTCTGCACCAAGTTTTTTAGCTTTATCGTTGTTATCCAGTTTGGTAAGTTACTGTGCAATATGTCCGCCATTTTGTCTTGCTTCCCAAAGACGGCTCTGCCTTCCCCTCCCATATATTCGCTTCTTTCCTATTTCCCTGGTATCCTTCGAGAACCAACACGAGCATTGCCAGATTGAGATATATCAATCCTTTTAGGTTAAACCAAATTGATCTCATTACACTCATTCCTTTCTGTCCTTCCTGTTCTGCTCACCCCCTTTGTCATTCCGTCTGTCTATGCATGCTTCTGTTTGAAGATCATAATGCTTGCACATCTTTCCTATATCCCTGGTATCCTACAAGTACCAAACTGATCATTCCCACGTCTAAATCGATCTCAACCACGTGCTTCCACACGATTTCCATTTTTTGTCCACCTGCCTTCCTGTTGCTCTCCCCCTACTCATGTCATGCCGTTTGTCCGTACACGCTTTTGCTTACCTCTGATCGCCATATTGGCCTCACTTGTCAGTCCGTTGGTGATGCATAGTGTGCCAAGCTCGAGTCACACTCAAAAGCGCACCTAATGCCCACACGCAGCGTTTCTCGCTCACTCGCTCAGTTAGTCACTCGGTCACGTAGCCATTGCACGTCCCGAGTGCCCCTTTGAAACCCGTTTGGCCCTTTGCCTCCCTCCGATCAGTCTTCTGTGTTGTGTTGAGTGGTAAGGAGTTGAGGTGTCTCGATCGGTCTTGTGCGAACGTGCGTGCGTGCGTGCATGCTTGGACTTGTGCCTGTGTGTGGACTGGTGTGTGTGCCTGTGCCGCGCCGATCGAGCCATGCCTCACTTTGTCTCTCTCTCTCTCTCTCTCTCTCTCTCTCTCTCTCTCTCTCTCTCTCTCTCTCTCTCTCTCTGCCGCGGTCGTGCAAGATGGCCGCCTAAAGCGCGCCCCAAAAACGTAACTAAGCTCGCATTCGTTCTCGTGTAGTAATAATAGTGAGCTGAGGCAATAGATAGCGACATAATCGTCGCAGTAACAAACTAAATTCGCGTTCGAAGCTAGCATTGGCAAATGAACGTGTTGTGTTCGATTACCGCAAATGGCAAACGAAGTAGGGCTTAAAAATACTGCGATAGATACTGCGGTGGTTATTGAAATGCTGCGTAATATGAATATGATAATATCACCATTGCCTCTAGCCCTCACAGTGCACTGTCCCTCTACCACTGCTTCGGGGGTCATTCATAGAGTCTTGATGTGTACCGTGGACAAACTTAGTGGGGCCCTTCACCACAGTATACCACAATCACACAACGAGTTTGTTTTGACCCAAGCGTGGTAGTACATTTAGTTCAGTTCAGTTCAGTTGCTTTGTTCTGTGCTGAGAAAATTTTTAATTTTGCTTTAATTTTGGGTTTTTCTGTGTTTCCTGTACAACTAAATCTTATTTCTCTTCTAGCCACTTCAAATAGTGTCACCATTTGTAACTCTCTCATCCACTCGAGTTCCAATTCATCTTTAATAATCAAAAATGTCATCAGAGATGGTCAAGGATTACGCGATTGCTGTTGCTGAGTATGTTTTGAAAATGAGAGAGAGGGAGCGAGGCCAATTGAAATGTGGCGAATGTGATTTGGTGTTCAACAAGCCATTGAGCCTAAGCAGACATGCTCAAATACATTTGGCTGAATTTAGATGTGGAAAAGATGGTTGCGAGAAAGCATTCTCTTCGCTTAAACTTCTGCGCAAACATCTCAGCAGACATTCAGATACAAAGCTTGTAGTACGAATTGTACCTTTCAACATCCGTCCAAAAATCAAGATCAAGGAGGAACAGGAGAATAATGAAAGCTTTTGTGATAACGTCGATTGTATCATGAAAGCTGAGGCACTCGAGATGAGAAAATTTTCAAGCAATGATACGGCTAAAGATGATCTCCAAATGGATCACTCAGGCACTTTCATTTCCCAAGATTCAACTTCTTACTTGAATCCTCACTCCCACCAACCACAAGTGATGTCCGGGTTGATTTCAGCAGAGAGCGTGGAAACGAAGTTGTGGTTGCGTGGTGAAATGGAACGACTCGGGGACCTAACCATCGTTTCGCTCTTCTTCAGATTAATCATGTTATCATCGTCTGCCGCTTTTGTTGAACCTCAACACAGTTTGACTGTGTCCGAATTGCGTCAATTAATTGAAGGACAGAAGGAGAAGACGAATAGATTGATTCGAGAAGAAATGGATCAATTGGTCAATTCGCTTTTTCTCAAGCTAACCAACAAGTTGTTGATGAACATGGATTGGGATCGATCAGGAAATGTTGGTGACCATTCACAGTTGGGGAACTCATCTAATCAATTCGAATCATCCAAACCACAACCATCAACATCAACTTCATCCTTCAATCCACACCAAACTGATGTGTCCGAATTGATGTTCAAATTGATAGCAGCCGAGAGCGTGAACTCAAAGTTGTGGTTTCGTGGCGAAATGGTTCAACTCGCGGACCCAATGATTACTTCGCTCTTCTTTAGACTGATCACATCTACCGCAACTGTTACACCTGGACACAGTTCGACTGTGTCCGAGTTGTGTCATTTGATTGAAGGACAGAAGGAGGAAACGAATAGATTGATACGAGTAGATTTGGATAGAGTGGTCAATTCGTTGTTCCTCTGCTTAACCAACAAGCTGTTGGTGAACATGGATTGGGCTGAATCAGGAGACGTTGTGCATGACGAATCTGTGCATGGATTAGGGCATCCGGCAGTGGATAACGAAAACAGACCTAACACAGACCCAGAAGGCGGTGATGGTGGCAATGTAGAGACAATTGAGGACATTGAACAACCATCTTGTAAAAGACGAAGAGTGAGCACAGCACAACCAAACAACTTACAGTCGCGTTTGGCCATACAGTCAAGAAGACTTGTGAATAGTAGTCAAGCGGCCCAGTCTCAACTCGAAAGGGAACAGCCACACAGTAGTAGGCAGACTCGTCTTGACGATGAAGTACCTGCAAATGAAGATGCTCAACTTATCGTTGTCCGTCTTCAATGTGTCAGTTCGGGTTGTGACGATTCGTTTGAGGGAAAATGCCAACTCGATGACCACATGAGCACCAAACATGGCATCTTTCCATTTCGATGTCTACTCAAGGATTGCAATCGATCATTTCGCAAGTAAGTAATTTATCTTTTTGTGTATCCTATCTTACCTTACTTTGTCCCAGGGCTGCACTGACGGAGCACTTCAATAGAGATCATTCGAATATCACCAAATGGCAATGTGGCAAATGTCCTAGACACTTTCCACACCATAAAAATTTATATCAACACAACTTAGCACACCATTTGAAGGGTCAATATCAATGCGCTTCTCCCAATTGTGACACTATCTTTGATTTTCGATATAAAGTTTACAATCATTTCAGGGTTCAGCACAAACCCACTCTTAGTTGTACTGATTGTGCTTATCAAACGAGTTTCAAAGGAAATTTTAAGAAACATTTAATATATCACGAAAACAAAAAACCATTTCATTGTGCATGGCCGGACTGCAGTTTTTCTTCAAATTGGAGGCAAAATGCATTACAACACATCAGACTCAAACATACACGAGTCAATCCATCAAATTATGTGCAAGTGTCGAACCAGTAGTGATCATCAATCACACTTTGCATGGCATGCATGTCTTTTCACTTCAATCCAATGTAATCATAATCGATGTTTTGTTTCATTTGACTTTGGATTTTTTGTAAATAAATTTGGTTCTCTTGTTTAGTCTGTGTCTTTCTTGTTTGCAAATCGTTTTGGTGTGAGATGCACGATGCAGGTGCACCACTTGGCTCAACGAATCGAACTGTTTTTTGGACATTATCATGCAAGTGAGTGAGAGCACTGCACTCTGTTGCTAACTTTGTCTTAGACAAATCGTACTGAGCGATGTACAATTCAATCAGCCAGTACATGTGTGTCTGTTCATGCATAAATGAATTTAGTGATAGAGCCAATGGCCTTGAACCAAATCGATTTGTTGTTGGATCAACCGAGCAGCACTACACCGAAAGGCCGAGTGTCTTGGATCGCACCATCCTGAAAGTCTTTGCCCAGATAGGCCAGACCATTTGAAGCATCGTCAAAAGTCCGAATGTCTTGATATAACACGATCCTGGATCACTTTGCCAAGATAGGCAAGTTGGAGCAGGTCAGGTCGGTCTTGAATGAGTCTTGGCAAGGACATTGAAAGTTGGCCAGCACATCTTCAGCCAACTCATCTTCAAGTAGGAGTAGAGTGATTGGTTCTTGTGCAGCGTCACATTCAATGCAGAGTCGATGTACTGGCCAAAATAAACATGTGTTAATAGAGCGATGTGATTGGTCCTTGTGCAGCGCCACGTTCAATGCACAGTCGATGTACTGGCCAAAATAAACACGTAGTAATGGAGCGATGTGATTGGTTCTTGTTCAGCGCCTTGAGTGCTTTGTAGTGAAGCGATGCAGGTGCAAAGTTGACTAAGTCAAAGACACTAAACTCGAAGCGTTTAGGTAGAACACACAAAACGCACTCTCACTGCCACTTCACTCACATACGCAAACAGCTCAGCATCATCGAATCGAGCATTCATCGAACTCTCCATTTTGGTCTTCTCTCTGTCATTGGCTGTGTGAACGAGTGCAGTGTATGAACTTTGTGAATGTGGACTGTTCTAGACTTGTCAAGAACAGTCAACTCGAACGATATATAAAAGCTGTTTCGTGTGGCCTGGTCAGTGTGTTGTTTGCTTTCGTACTGTAAAGTCGTCTCTCCCTCTCCAACCAACCTTCTCCCTCACAAGCTCTCAACCCATTCTGCCGCGATCGATCGCCAAGTCCCAAGTTGCCCTACTACATCGTACATCTCCTCATCCTTTGTCTACTTCATCATCATCCTCTCAACGATGGCCACAAACTCGGTAAGTGACTGATTCTTGTTGTGTGCCGTGTCTTGTTCCTGTTTCTTGGTCACTTTTGTCAATCATTCGTTCTCTCTTTACTAGTTACAATTAGCCCTCATGTATGTTTTGTGTTAACAACTTTAGTCTCGCTCTCTCTCTCTCTCTCTCTCTTTCTCAGCCTTGCACCACTTTGACCCCGAGATAAGTAATAAATTAGATCCCAAATAGCTCCATACACAATACAATTCTGCGAATGATTCTGTTTGTGATTGTGGTTGGCCTGAAAATATATATTTTATTTGTTTTGGCACGAGTTCGTTACTGCCCCAATTTTTTTGTTGCGAATAGAGAATAGTTGCCACTCGTCTTTGTGTTTGGCTGTTTGAATTGAGGTATAAATGTCTATCATAAAAGCTTGACCAACAAAGTGTATACTTGTAAAGGATGTGCAAATGATCGAGTCAGTCTGATCAGTGCAATGAGTGCAGAGCACAGGGCGGTGCACGGACATTTGCTTGCCAGAACAGTGACCAAATCGCGCTAATCAACTTTGGCAGTCATATCGGGCAATCTACATTCAGTGAAGACAGTCCAGAGAGAGAGAGAGAGAGAGAGAGAGAGAGAGAGCGAGAGAGCGAGAGAGCGAGAGAGCGAAAACGAGAGAGAGCGAAAACGAGAGAGAGAGAGAGAGAGAGAGAGAGCGAGAGAGCGAGAGAGCGAGAGGCAATTGTGATTTTGATGTCGATCAGTTTGACCAACTTACCGTCACTGTCATCATCGATCAGTATCACTTCCTGCAGCAGTGCATCAGGAGTCTGCTCCAGCACCGAATAGATGATCCGCTGCAGTGTGTGATAGTCTTCGTTGTAAAGTAAATCACCACCGAAGTGATCAGATAAGCCAGCGATGCTTCCCATTAGGTCTGATTACGGCAAAATTCGTTCCGTGTGTCCGGACGGCCGACTCAGGCCAATACGTTCACTTACCCACACACAAACAAACGCACAAATGGACAGATCGGCGGACGGCCCTGGCCATCAGTACTAAACACGTATCACGATCGTCAAGTTAGTTTTGTGGAGAGTGGACTCGTCAATCGTAATACCAATACTAATCAATGGCACCAATACGGGACTGCCCGTACAGCCGGTACAGGTCGGTTTGGCCAGTTCATCAGAGAGCCAGCCACCAGGCAAACAGACAAAACACCTATTAAGTCAGTGGTCATAATGGATTGTTCGAACTGGTCAATGGACCACATAAAACTAGACACTACAACTGCCCCCCTCCACACAAACAACATCAATGTATTAAATCAAAGTCACGCATATAATTAAATGAAAGTAGTGATAATGATGTCACATCGAAACATCAATAGAGTAGAATACAAAATATTACCCATTGGGACATTGTGTGGAAAGTGTGTACTTGCTTGTGTGTGTGTTAAGTAATTGAACAAGCAATTAATACAAAGTGGATGCGTGTGGAAATGCATGTAGACATGCAAAGTGGCCAATGGTCATCCAGTGGTTCACTCCTGTTCAACCGGGAACAGCACAATGGCAGTGGTCACAACCAAAAGTGGAGAGCACACAGTGTGCCAGTTGGTTGGCACAAGTTGACGATACCGTGTTACGGATGCTCTTTGGGATCCGTAGCAGAGGAAAGGAACACGAGGAGAAAGCGGTAGGAGTTTATTGATTGTGTGCGGAGACACGTGATCGGGCTTGCGATATCCAAGTCGATTTAGCACCGTGCTCGCGGTAGTCAAAGTAGACTTCACAATGATCGAGTGCGTACAGTGGAGTCATTTATGTAGCCTGCGTGTGTGTGTGGAGCGGGCGTCGTGGAGCGTGGTGTGGCCACTAGCTGGCGCTAAGCGAGTGCTGGCGGCACCGTGGTGTAGATGAGATGATAAGACTTGCGTTGCGGTCCGCAACACCTTCCAGGGCCCAGAGAATAGACATCCGGGAAACGTCGGTTGGTCCATCCATCCAGTTGTCTAATCGGCTCGCCCATCCTTTGGTCGGGTTGTTCCATCCATCCACGCATTGGTTCGGTGGATCCATTCGGCGAGTTGATTTGGCCAAACTTTGATGAGCGGCTTATGAATCGTCTGATACGTCTTCTTCCTTTAATTCGGTCTTTTGACCGTTCTTTTGTGGAGCCTTTTCGGGTTGAGCCGATTTTGTTTACTTCGGTGGTGAACAGTGGAGAACTGTTAACCACGGCTTCCCCCACGACAACCTTAGCAAACATAATGCCAAGATTGCCCATATTTGGTACATTACTTGTGAACACTTTGTTTGAGTCCACTTTATCGGTTGACATTTCGGTGGGAGTGCCGCATTTAATTGGTTCGAGATTGATCTCGGAATTGTTGGTTTTCACAACATTGATTGATGTTTCGGTGTCAGTACCGTTACTACCGTACACTGACCATCCTAGCTTGGTTTGTTCCGCTAGGTAAAACTCATCAATAGGGATTTCTATTCCCATATAAAATCGACGATAGTGAGGCAGACCAATCAAGATTTCGACTGGTTTATCTGCATCGTCGGTAATCAAAACTCCTTGCTGCTCGAGTTCTGCTTTGAATTTCTCATTTGCAGCCGGAAATTGTGCATCTCCAAACGTTTTGACTACTCTGGCATTTATGTCCGTTTTGAACATATGCCTTGTTGATTCGATTTGGACGTTTGTCCCGTTATCATTCGAAGATTTCTCTTCGCTCTCGAAGACGCTTATTGAAAGCGGATTGACGGGATATGTTTTTAGCTTTAGTCTTTTTACTAGACTCTCAGTGACAAATTAACTTCCTGCTGCCTTATCGAACAGGACTCTTACGATTTCATCACCGACTTTGACTATACAAGTCTGGTACAGAGTCAGTTGATTCTGTTGATTCGAGCTTTTCTTGATTTCGGCACTTTTGTCCGAGGTTTGCTCGTTTACACTTGCGTGTATCATAAATTGTTTTGAACTATTTCCTCTACTGCTATCCGCTTGTTGCTTGCTTTCGGATGCATTGCAAGAGGATTGTTGAGTGCTCGGACAATACTGTGGGAAATGTCCGATAACTTTGCACTTGGGGCATTTCCATTTATTTCCAGGACAGTCATTATCGGAATGTCCGGATCTTAAACATTTTGAACATAGATTCTTTTCAGTGACTATTTTGTCACGTTCGCTTGATCGAATTTGGCAATTGCTTGCCCAATGTCCAGTCAATTCACACAATGTACATTTCGGTATCACTTTGGAATCCCGGTTTGAGTTAGACTTATTCTGACTTGGAATTTTTAACGTCACAAAGGCCACTATGGCTGACAAATGAGTCACCGTAAATGTTGCCTATTTAGATAATTTACTTGGAAAATGTTCCAATTGAATCATCGAATATAACCTATATACGAATAATCTTGTTGTTCTTATCAGAAAAGGAAATGATCCAATTGAAGTTAATTTGACAATTTGAATATTGGAACGTGATTCCAAAATAATGGTTTGGATTATTCTTGATACATTAGTTAAATAATTTCTCATAATTGGTTGTTTGAGGCATTCCTCCCAAATGGCCGGATAGAAGGATTCCACAAATGAGTTTAAAAAATCTTATTCTGAATAATTTATTACAAATTCCAATAGAGGAGTTTTGAAGAATCCAATTGATCATTTACTCGAGTGTTTGAATCTTATCTACAAATTTGGCTTGGGATTTCCTAATTGAGTTGGTAAATTTTATTGAATTAAACTTATCTTATACTTATTGATAATTGTCTACACATCTCGGGCTATTGTTTTCTGTCAATATGTGACAAATACCGGCATTGCACCATAACCAGTGTTGTTTGTTGTCAAGGATGGAAAGGAGAATGTCTGTTCTGTCCGGTGTAAGGCATCTACCAGTCGGTCAGTGAAATAGGAACCAATTAATAATTAATAAATTTGGATTAAAATCCATCATTTGATTCTATTGCTTTAGTTATTCTATTCTTCGTTTTGTAATGTGCTTCATGTTCACGCCATGAAGAATCAATTAAGTGACAAAATCTACCAACCAAATTGGGAACTTCCCGAACTCTATTCGTGGAATAAGATTTTACGGTTCATTTGAGGAATCCTCAAGCCAGGCCATTTGAGGGTTATGATCCAATTTGGTGAAAACTGCCAGAACAATTGAAATATAAGATTTTACAAACTCATTTTGAGGATCCTTCCACCCTTCAAATTGGGAGAAATGTCTAATCATAAAAAAACAGCGGAAAAACAAGTTTTATCTGATTTAAAAAATTATGATAGGTATTCGAATACTTGTCGAATATTCGAATATTATTCGCGAATATTCGAATACTAAATTTTGAAATTTCGGTAATATTCGAATATCTTAGTATTCGAATACTATGCGAAAATCCTATTCGAATATTCGAATATTCGTAAATAACATCACTACTACTGAGCAGATGCGTTCATATCGCACAGCAGCCTCATCCGAGCCAGTCGGTAAGAGAGTGCGACTCAGGAGTATATTTCTTCAGTGAGAGGGCACATTTCAAATCCTACATTGATTTCAGTCTGAATGAGCACCGTGCAGGCATACATAGCGAATATGCAGATGCAGACCGGAAAATGTGCTCAGTCGAGTTGAACTTTGAGTTGCACCAAGACAACGCCACCGTCGCACATGGATGCGCGGGGTTGAGTGCGTGATTTTTTTACCTTGACCATCTTATTCAGTTTTTTGCACAGGTTCCAAAACACTAACTTATTAAAAAATCGGTGATCAAATAACCGAGTTATAGCCATTTGAAAATTAGCCTTCCACAGTTGAAAAATTGAATTTTTCATTTTGCTGCTACTGGTAGTGGCGCCTGGCGGCGACTTTTGAATTACTATTTTTGAGCTGTGGAAGGCTAATTTTCAAATGGCTATAACTCGGTTATTTGATCACCGATTTTTTAATAAGTTAGTGTTTTGGAACCTGTGCAAAAAACTGAATAAGATGGTCAAGGTAAAAAAATCACGCACTCAACCCCGCGCATCCATGTGCCATGTGGCCAACAGCAGCACTCGAACTACGATCACAATTGGCGCGCCACACATAAGCGCAAATCGCATTGCTATGGGAGTACGTTGTGTACTCAACGTTCGGTTTGACTAATTGCACGGAGAATGTAGTGGCAGTGGAGACCGCTGGTGACGCCGGTTTGAACAATTAGAACGTTAGAACTGTTGAACACAGTAAACGAAGAATACTCATGCAATTGTCCAATATCTTTCAAATTAATTGCCTCTAATGTCCGCTGACTAAGTAAATCAACTTCTTTTTTTAATAGATTTTTCCAACAAATTCGATAAAAAGCTTTTTAACAAGGATAATAATGCATTGCACAATGTCTTTGCAGTATGTCTCTTTGTGTTTGCATTAAAAGCAACACTTCAACAACAGCGTAGACATCCTCACTTTTTTTAATTGTAAAATAAAAACAAATTTAGAAAGCTATAAAATCTCCCTGCAAGTCTGTCGCAAGTGCTTTTCATTCACGCACAGCATGTAAAGAAAGTTCAGAATAAATTCGAGTGTCATATGATGATTTGACATTAGAGATGAGAGACAAGTCGATCATCGAACAGAACATTAACAATTCTGTCTATGGAT
The DNA here is from genome assembly GCA_023373905.1 of Rhizoglyphus robini. Taxonomy (NCBI): domain Eukaryota; kingdom Metazoa; phylum Arthropoda; class Arachnida; order Sarcoptiformes; family Acaridae; genus Rhizoglyphus; species Rhizoglyphus robini. Next base: position 196,726 of record JAKIJQ010000219.1, on the reverse strand, counting down.
GAGTGAATTTTATTTCGAATTTGAATTGACAACAAAATTAACAAATCTCAAAACTTTTGATATCGTGTTGTGAGTATGAAGTCTTTCGTGATTACAACGATGTGCTATAGATAATTCCAACTTGCATGCAAGTAAATCAAAATTTGTAAACCACTTCTATCTAGATTAACCAGGAAAAACATCAAATTAAAGGAAAATTACAAACTTCAACTACAATCAACTGTATCTTATCATGTTTCTCCAATGAACCTACTCATTGAGTAGTACTCAAGCGACTTCGAGATAGCCAAGGTTGGTTATTATTATAAAATTTCACTCCACTATCAAAGATATTAGTAAACATTAACCCATTAATCGAATAACCTGAATACCAATGAGTTGTAAAAAAACGAATGATCATCAGTGAGTTAGACAACATTTTATTAATTTGACAAAAAATCCATATTGGCCATATCTTTATGGATTTAACAAATTGATTGTATTCTAACGTATGCTAATGTATGTGTGTGTGTTTCGTTATATTCGACAGGGACGTCAGAAAAGAACCATAAAGTGCACTAAAAACTGTTATTTTTAGTTCATTATTGCAATAGTAGACTCTGTCTTGTGCATTTTCTCTCAATACATTATTTTATTATTGGAGAATGTACACTCGGTCTGTGTTGCTAATGTAAAACACGCTTACAGTCACTCTTATCCTTTTTTCTTATCCAAAGAAGAGTTCTGGAAATATTTCACGAATTGTGTGCAAACCATACGTTTGCTTGTTTTAATCGAGCAGACACGCAAGTTAGCTTCTCAATTTTCTGGTCATTTCATAATATGCATTGCAGTAATGCAGCACACCAACAGTCTCCACGGCTTTCACAGCTGCAGTAGTTCGAATTCTTTATGTAGGAAAATAACGCGGTTGCACAGACAACCGTTGTACTGTTCGCAAATGTACGGTTCGGCTAGAGGTTTGTTTGAAAGTCCTTGGTTACGACCTCTGTCAGAAAGATTGGTCGGTCCGGGCATCCGCTTGTCCGATGTCGATAGTCTGTTCGTTCCATCTTTAATTGGCCGAGCTTGAATAGACTCTTGTCGGTTGTGCCATGACGCTTCGCTGTACGAGGGGACCTCTTTTGAGCTAGGACTTGCCTATTTCTTGGGGCGACCACGACGTTCCTTGTGCTTCGGCATGAAGGATAGGGTTGGTGAGATGTGAGACGACTTGAGAGAAAGACTTGGTTTCAATGTTACGCGGAGCGACCACCTCTAATGAGACGCCTTGGAGGAGACTTGGAGCAGTCTTGGTTCGATCTTGGAACGATCAAACGACCACCGCTTTCACCATGTAGGCGTGAGCGCGAGCGGAAGCCACGGGACAATCGGTAGAGGGCTGCCAACGATGGTTTAATGGGCAATGGGAGCCTTGTTAAGGGTCTGGCTCAGCTCATTGTCGATTTGGATTTGTTGAAGTACAGAACAGAAGTGTTTGTGGCCATTTCCTTTTGCAGTTTTAATAAAAAAAAGGACTTTACTGTTTTAGATTAGTACAAAGACCCGTGTTACAAAAAATATAACTTTAATCTTCGCCACAAGATGGCTCAATAGAGAATTGATTTGAATAATTTTTTTCACTAAAAGACCTTAATTCAAATAGTGTTGCCATTAAAAATTAAAAATATTTAAATTAATGGATTTGAAAGTTGAGTTTACAAACAAAATTCTATATTTTTGTTTTGTTTTGGTGCATTACTTTAAATGGCGCTCTTAGGCTTTTAGTCATGCTAATTGTAATGTTTGGGCACTCAAAAAGAATAATCAATCAATTATACAAAATGCATCGATGACATTAATGCATGTGATATCGAGAGTGTCTGAAAATTGTATCATTTGCCTTCAACTTTACATAACTCTAATGCCGTTATACGATTTGCATTATTTAATTTTAATTTTACTTTGCATTACATGGTTTTAAAAGTAGTGTTTGCAACCAAACATTTGTTATTTTTGGCTCATGGTTATTGTATTACATCGCTTTAAGTCAAAAGTGGTTCGAATTTTATGATTTGTGATTATACGTCATAAATGTGTGATTATGGGTTTCGGCTGTTTAGTTTTTGTTAAAAACCTAACTAACCAAAATTTAGACGGCGCTTGAAACCACACCAGCATCAGCATTCGCACTGAATTGTTGCGTTGATATTGCGCATCTCGTATGCATCTCGTCGAGATCGAATTTCTCTTCGATTTTCAATGCGGATGAGTGTCTTGTACATCAAGTTGATCGAGCGCAGCAATAACGCCAATAGAATAATGATCATGACATAATCGATAACCTTTGACCAATTGATGTTGTGTTCCAAGTCTTCCACTGGTGGGCTAGTGATGTTCAGGTAGTAGTTGTTTCCCATTGGGTGGCCAAGTTTGTTTGACTGATTGGCTTCCCAATCTGAGTTTCCATTGCTGCTGGGCAACGGATCGGCAGCAATTATGAAGCCAATTGCGAGAGCTAAAGCCAGAAAAGTGATAAAGTGGTGTGAAGCCATTGCTGCGGAGTTTCAAAGTGAACAGGAAAATTTGCAGTATGTGACTATATTTGTTCTTGTCATCGCCTTTATATAATCGGTCGTAAATTATTACGCTTGCGTGTTTGTAATAAAATCGATGTAGCATTACAAAAAAATTGAACAGGAAAGAGAAATGATTGGCTGAATTTGATTATATATGAATTTGCGTCAATGAAACATCATGAACGCAGGCACTCCCATTGGGCAGTTTCCGATGCATGACTACCCAATGGGACAGATTCGAGACATCGATTGGTTCCCGTTTTTGAGCTCTTACTGTCTACACTTGGGAACTAACACGCCTTTTTGTTGTTGTTTTTTGCTTTGGTGCATTACTTTAAATGGCACTTTAAAGTTTTTAGTTAAAAGCTTTGCTAGTTGACAAGTTAATAGCAAAACCAATAAATTAGGCCTAATGCAAAGCAGAAATTAGTTTATGATTGCTTGTAATATTTGTCACCTACACACTTTGATTTGCATAAATTTATTAGAATTTAAATTGACATTATAACAGCACTTTGATGCTTTTAGTCAAGAGTGCTGCAAAGTTTTGGACATGCTAAAATCAAAATCAATCAATTAGGCCTAATGCATTGATGTCATTAAATCATTTCGCCGCATTTTGATGAGTTTTAACTCATTCTCTTGCATTGATATTTAACCCGGCCGTCGTGCCAACTTTACCAGAGTCCAGGGGAGTTCAGCAGCACATAATAACCTGGGATTTTGCCAGGTAATCTCTAGAGCCAGCGTACAACCGCTATGTATCTGACTGAAGAAGAACTTTAAGATTTTTAGTCAAAAGTGGTACAAAGCACTGCAAAAGCATGATCAATCAATTATACAAAATGCATTTATGACATTAATAAATGTGATGTTGAGTGTTTGAAAATTTACCATTTATCTCCAACATTACATAACAATAATAGTCTACTTTTTTACGTAATTTAATTAAAATTTGCATAACGGGTTTTGAAAGTTAAGTTTACAAACAAAAATTCTATATTTTTGTTTTGGTGAATTACTTTAAGTGGCTTTTAAGCTTTTAGTCAAGTTAATTGGAAGGTTTTGGTACTCAAAAAGCATAATCAATCAATTATACAAAATGTATCGATGACAGGAATGCATGTGATGTTTAGATTGCTTAAAAATATTATTATTTATACGATACTAATGGATGCTTTGTCACCCCTTTCATCTCCGCGAACGCCTTAGGTCATGCTTTCACCCTCTCAAAGTCAAAGATCAACTCCGACCTTCGGAATATCCCAAATCAACTCACCAACAAACGATGTGTTGAGAGAGATTGACTTGCCAGCGAACAACACAACTACTGCCGATACCAATGCTACTACTAGCGCCACTACTACTGAGAGTACAACCGTCAACGAGCAAAATTCGCAACCAGTCCTGAGCCAAAACACAGAAAATGGAATTACTCTTGAGCTAATACTAAACCGACTGTTGACCGAAGATCAAGCGAACTGGATGAGAAGCCTTCATGAGAAAAATTAGCTCCAGGTTCAAGCGTGTCCCGAGAGGAGGATGGCCAAAAATTGTGGAGGCTTATAACCGCCAGTTTGGTGAAGGGAAAACAACGACTGAGGTCAATAATGTGATATACGCGTGCCAACGAACATACGAAGAGATAACAGCAAAACCTCCCAAAAAGTCAAACTGGAAAGAAGCCATCAACAATAAAATAAACAAGATTGACGAGGACATGGCTGTGATCAGTCAATTTGACCCGAATTCGGCGACCACTGGTCAAGTGAAGCAGTTGTGTTTCAAGTACCACATTCACTCCCACGATAATGACAAGGTAACTAGAATCAAAGATATGCTCATCGAGAAGAAAGCAGTTTACCAAAAGAAGCTAGCCATCGCAGAAAACAGAATCAGATTTCATCGAGACAACAAGCAATATGAGCTGAATACAACCAATTTTTACCGACAACTGGAGGGACAGTCCAAGCGAGTTGGAGAGGACATCAACCAGTCCGAGGTGTTTGAGTTCTGGAGCGGAATTTGGACCCAGACTGAGCCCACCGACTACGAACCTCTGGTTGATACTCTTCCGTCATCTCAGTTAGCAATTGAGCTTAGTGAAGATAAGATCAAGTCTATCACGGAAAGGGTCATTCAATTCCTACCGAATTGGAAAGCACCAGGACCAGACCAGGTGTACAACTTCTTTATCAAAAAGATCTCATCTCTTCATCCCAAGTTGATTAATCTCGTTCATAAGGCGGTGATGGACCCGGACCAGATTGACGCTGAATTCTACATTGGCTACACATACCTCATGGCGAAGAAGGATGGTACGACCTTACCGGATGAATTGAGACCGATAACTTGCCTTCCAAATATGTACAAGTTGATCAGTAAGGTCATGACAGAACTGGCAACCGAGTTCTGTGACCTCAACGATGTGATTTCTGAGAATCAGATGGGAACGCGAAGGCGATGCCAGGGCGCAAAGGAACAAACACTGATCAACAAAGGTCTCAATTACGCCAATGACAATTTACTAAGCACATCTTGGATTGATATAAAGAAGGCGTATGATTCTGTCCAACATCAGTACCTCATTGACTGCCTCGAACGGGTGGATTTTCCTCGGTGTGTCATCGAATTTGTGAAAAGAACTTTACAGAACCAACAAACCATTCTTCGTATGATGCAGAGTGAAACCCCCGCAGTAAAAATCGAAAAAGGGATAATTCAAGGTGCCCTGTCGCCACTTTTGTTCGTGATTGCAATGGAGCCGTTGAGTCGTGTTCTCAACTCACAGTGCGAAAAGGTACAAATGGGCGAAACTGATCTGAAACGAAACCACCTGATATTTGAGCCGCTCAGAGGCCAAAGGGGCTAACTCCACTTTTCATCTTTCCGAGATAAACGCAAAAGTTTGAAATATCATATTTTTAGTCCTTCTTTGAATATTTGGCTTGTTTAAGATGTTGTCACCCATTAAAAATGTTCATTTATCAATATTTTATTATTTTAAACATAAATAAGCTTGTGGATAATTTTAATTTCATAATTGTGGCCAGAAATTGACAATGTTTTGGAGTTAGCCCCTTTGGCTTCTGAAATTTTTCAAAATTGAAATGAAAACATTTGAAATTTAAACTAAATTGATTAAATGCCAGTGACTGCTAAGCAGATTTATTTTGTTAAACAGAACAGAACAAAACTATTAATTATTAAAATATTATTAACGGAAATTTCAACTTAATCGATTCTGCTTAAATATTTATAATTTCATCAAACTAAAATAAGGTTTATGTATCTTTCTATGCCGTATAACAGTCAAACAACCAAAAAATCTTCTCACTTCACTTACACCTTCAACCAAACTAAATAAATTTATGCATTTGACGAAGCAGAAGACAATTTCCCTTGATCTTTTAGTTTTAGTTTCAGGCAAAAATAAAAAAATTAATTTTATTAATTTAAAAAATGAAAACCAAAACAGTAGGAAAAATGTATTTTGTAATATGCATATGCATGCCGGTATTTAAATGCTGTTACCGACATTGGAAATGCGAAAGTTTTCTCTTAATCAAAAATAAAAACGTTAGTCGATCTAAATGAAATTTCCTTATCGGATTTAAAATAAATTCGGGACATAACCACCACTCTCCTGGTGAATGAGTTTGAGATTAATTGATGACATTCGCTTAAGTTCATAATCAAATTCAAATTGAATCGTCAATGTGTCACAATCATGAGAAATGACATTCAGTGGTGACTTAAAATAAAGGAAATCATTTAAAATTGATTCAAAATTCGATTTGTTTAGGGTTGTCATAATATGACGCTATTTGTTAGCAGTACACATGAATAAAGTGGAGTTGGGCCTTTTGGCCACTGAAAGATATTGAATTCTATTCAGAAGCCAAAAGAGATATTGTTATTTTGGGGCCAATTTCACTCATTTTTGGCAAAATTGACATTTTTCGAAGAAATCGACATATATTAAACACATTTTCATCATAAACTCAATTTCGCCAAAAATGGAGTTAGCCCCTTTGGCCTCTGAGTGGCTCATTTGTTGACGATGTGAAGCTGCTAGCGAAAGATCAGGAAACCCTCGCGGAGTTGTGCACCCTAACAGATGATTGTCTGCTGCGGATGGGACTCGAGGTGAACCAGAATAAGTCGGCAAATAATGTGGACGACAACATAGCATTTGGCGAAAAGGTGGATGACGTACAAGGGTATAAGTATCTCGGAATCCTGGAGGATTCAAGAAATGTGATAAAAGAAGAAAACAAAAAACTGATCGAAGACAAAATCTATCGACGAGTTGAAGCGATATGTGGAACTAAGTTGAATGCGAGAAACCTCTTCAGGGCGATTAACGAGTTCGCAATTTCAGCCATCAACTATTATGTGGGCATCATCGACTATGATCCGAGTGAGTTGGAGAGGATCGACGTTCGAATACGACAAATTCTGGCCGATCACCACATCACACGACGCGCAGCAAACATCGAACGACTATACCTTAGCCGCTCAGAACTCGGGCGCGGACTGGACAACGTTAAAGAAAAGGCCGAAAGACTACTTCTTGGTTTAAGCGATCATCTGGAAAAAGGCCGAACGGAGGTGTTGGAGATCGAGAACAGGTTGGCCACTCATCTCAGCATGATCAGACAGTACATCACCATCAAGTACCAGATGGAGGAGAGCAACCAGGTTGATGTAGTTGCCTTGAAAACGACTCAGATGTTGGCTCGATTGGACAGAATCAAGGAGAAGCAGATGCATGGCATCCTTTTCGAGAATGAGGAGGAACACATTGACACGCGTCAATCTTCATTGTGGCTCCGAAAAGGCAACATCTCACCGCAAGAAGAAGGTATGCTGTGCAAGCTACAAGATCGTAATCTCCTATATGGCCAGCGAACATGTCCCCACTGCAAACAAGCCAACATGACTGTGGAGCACCTGGCAACCAAGTGTGGTCGAATGCTGGACTTCTCTTACAAAAAACGCCACAATTTGGTCGTCCGATGTGTACACTTCATGTTCGCTAAGAAGTATGGCTTAAGCAAAAACAAAAGACTCAAGAGGTACAAAGTCGAAAATGTCATCTCGAACGATCGGGTGAGGATCAAATCGGACATAGCGATTATCACCGATAACCGGATTGAACACAACAAGCCTGACCTGATGATCCACGACCTCAAGACCAACGAGATCATGCTCATTGAGGTGGGTATAACCAACAAGCGAATTTTGCCCACAACCGAAGCAACCAAGGCCCACAAATACGAGTTTCTTGCCAACGAACTGAAAATGATGTTTCGTGGCGCCAAGGTGAATCAAGTACCACTAGTCATCACATGGGATGGTCTTGTTACGCCCTACTTTCGGAACCACATGAAACGCCTGGGTGTTTCAGAGAAACTTCAAGCATATATACAAACAATTGTGATTAAAAGCACCTGTGAAAGCATCGTCGCCGATGCCAAAAACGATTTTTACTACCAAATGAATGACGACGAATTTGATAACTTATTTAATTGAATCGACTCTATGTATATATAATTTTTCTCCTACTAATAAAGTTGTTATTGAGTACGATACTTAACCCGGTCGTCGGGCCAACTTTTACCAGAGTCCAGAGGGAGTTCTACAACACATAACTATCCATGAATTTTCCAGGTGACTCTCTAGAACCAGCGCACGACCGCTAGGTATCTGAGCTAGGCATAGGATCTACTTCGATGTATTGCATAAAATGATCCTTTTAATATTCCGATCGATTCTACATGTCTTCCGGCCAATTTTAATGTATAAGTCGCTTAGGTACCCAATTTTGAACTCTTAGATCCTTGGATCATGTACCAGAAAACGCCATTTTGAAACGGATTTGATATCAAAACAGATTCTACATCAAAAATCAATTAAAAATGACCTCTTATTTATCAAAATGCATACAAGCTACAAGCATTAAAAAGCTAGGCTCGGTTTTTGACAAGTTAATAGCAAAATCAATCAATTAGGCCTAATGCAACGCTGAAATTAATGTATAATTTTTTGAAATGCTCGTCACCTACACTTTAATTTGCATAAATTTAAAATTTCAATTTGTATTATTGCTGCACTTTGATGCTTTTATTCAAGAGTGGTGAAAAGTTTTAGACATTCTAAAAATCCAGATCAATCAATTAGGCCTAATGCATTGATGACAGTAAAGTATTTCGCCACATTTCGATGCATGGCAGCTTTTTGAAAGTGTTTTAAAAATTAAGCCATTTAAGTTTGAGTCCTAGTTAATTTTCTTGTATTGACAATTAACGTGGTCGTTGTGCCAACTTTACCAGAGAGAGTTCTACAACACACAGCGACATGGGATTTTGCCTGGCGACTCTCTAGGGCCAGCGCACAACTGCTATGTTTCTGACAGGCCTGACTGAAGTGGCACTTTAAGATTTTTAGTCAAGAGTGGTACAAAGCACTCCAAAATCATGATCAATCAATTATACAAAATGCATGTGATGTTAATCGTGTTTTAAATTTTACCACTTACCTGCAACATGACATAACTCTAATACCCTACTTTTTATGTAATATAATTAAAATTTGCATAACGGGTTTGAAAGTCGAGTTTACAAACAAAACTCTATATTTTTGTTTTGTTTTGGTGCATTACTTTAAGTGGCGCTCTTATGCTTTTAGTCAAGTTAATTGGAATGTTTTGACACTCAAAAATCATAATCAATCAATTATACAAAATGTATCGATAACAGGAATGCATGTGATGTTTAGATGTTTAAAAATATTATGATTTATACGATACTTAACCCGGTCGTCCTATTGCCAGAGTCCAGATTGAGTTCTACAACACATAGCGACCTGGGATTTGCCAGGTGACACTCTAGGCCAGCGCACGACAGCTAGGTACCTGAGCAAGGCTTAAAAACTACTTCGATCGATTGCATAAAATGTCCCATTTTAGTGTCCAGAACGATTCTACCCGTCTTCCTGAGCATTTTAATGTATAACTCGCCTAGGTATCCAATTTGCAACTGTTAGATCCTTGGATAACGTCATTTTGAAACGGATTTGATCAAAAACAAATTCAAAAACAGATTCTACGTCAAAAATTATGCAGAAATGACCCTTCATTTATCAAAATCCATGCAAGGAAGCAAAAACACACATCTTCACAATAAGTCAACTTAGGACCAGGGATGTTTGTCCGCCCTTACTGGCCAAACAAATGCTTTAAATGTCATACAAAAGAATCACCTATATAATCAATTCAACACACATAGGATTTTTGATACATCACTTGACTATATATTTAATAAAAATAAGAGGGCCCTAGAACGGACGTACATACTGGGCGTCAATGAAACATCATGAACATGGGCACTCCCATTGGGCAGTTTCTGATGCTTGAGTGCCCAATGGGATAGATTCGAGACATCGATTGGCTCCTGTTTTTTGAGATTTTACTGTCTACACTTGAGAACTAACATGCTTTTTGTTGTTTAATTTTTACTTTAGTTCATTAAGTTAAGTGGCACTTTAAAGTTTTTAGTTAAAAGCTAAGCTCGGTTTTTGACAAGTTAATAGCAAAATCAATCAATTAGGCCTAATGAAATGATGAGATTAATGTATGATTGCTTGGAATATTCGTCACTTACACTTTGATTTCCATAAATTTATTAGAATTTCAATTGACATTATAGCGGCACTTTAATGCTTTTAGTCAAGAGTGGTGCAAAGTTTTATACATGCTAAAGTCAAAAATCAATCAATCAAGCATAATGCATCTATGACGTTAAAGCATTTTACGATGCATGGCATGTTGAGAAATCGAAACAATTTCATAAACAAATTAATTCAATATTTTATTATTCAAATTACAGTATAGTTTAGTTATTCTCAAATTAATGTGCTTGCTTGTCGTGTGAGTTTTTGTTTAGCTGTTCTAATATCTAAATGCAATTTGAAACAAATTTACTAATAAGTATCGATTTATCTGCACATATTCTAAATTCAAAGTATCTTTCGTCACTGGTTATTTCATAGTAAAACGGTTAATGTTGCAAAGCTGAACTGAAGTTAGAAATTCATTTTTCAGACTTCTATGTAGCTATTGTTGAACTTCAGGGAAGACAGTTTGGTACTCGGGCGGTGGAGAGCCTGATCCAATGGCCTCATAGTATGTAGGTGGTGGTGGTACAAATCCACTGAGTGCACACCGTTCGGCTCGGCGATCGTAGAAAACCTGGTCCATCATGTTCCGCGTTGCTTCGTTTGGCTCAAAGATACTAGAGACGTTCGGAGACAATCTAGGGGAAAAGGGACGTACTCGGCACAAGCAAATAATTATAAAGAGCAATGTAATCAACACAAGAATTAACCAGGCAATGACAAAGTACTCCGCGTAATTCGGAGTCTCTTTTGCCAATGTCGAGTTGAAAACAAAGATTCGACTAGTGTCACTCATTGTTGTGCTGTTGCCGATGAAGTTGACGATGTGAAGCGCTCAGGCTCAATCCAACTGAAACCATCATACCAACGAAACCAACTCTTTTATAAGCAAAAATTTAAAATTTAAAATTAACCGGGAAGTAGCCCATTGGGAAATGATGTTCATATTTACGAAAATAAATTCAATCGACTTCTTGTAATTGTTCCATTCATTTTCTAGCAATTATGTAAATTCAATTATAATTTCCCAATTCACCACCACTTAAACACTCCCTAGGTGAACATTACTCTTTGTGTGTGCCATTATCATCCATATGACGGATCGCCAATCAAATTAGTCTAAATATCACTGCTGCTGTCACAAGAGAATTCTTAAAAACAAAATAATGCAAAAATTAAAAAATAGAAAAATGATGTGAAAGAATTAACAACAGCACTTCGTGAATTGATTATCATTATTATTCACAGAGACTATTTACATAGCATTAGCGACAGCACATTAACTAGTTTTAAATTATTGATGACCATTTTTTGGTAAACACATTAAAATCAAAACTCACAACACAAATGCGCCAAGTGCATTTGAGTGCTTGAGTGCACCAATAGACCCATTGAAGTTAATAAGTGCATTATCTTTTTCTTGGAAGAAACCTCATTTGTTGATGGAAACTAAGTGCATTTTAACATTTTTTTTCAAGGGACAATTTTACTGGCATAATATACACATAATGCACTTTAGTAATGATGGTTAAATCAAACTAGACCGCAAATTATCTCTGCGTAGATAAATAATAACGCAAAATAACGCTATTGACAGTGAATTAGCCATCTAGTATCTGTCTGTGCAACTACAAAACCAGACAGTCAATTTCGCCAGTCCGAACTAAACGAGCCGAATGACGACAGTTTGCACCGGTATGTTAAAAATTGATCCAAAACAAAACAAAAATTTAATGTAAATCAACATCTACTTACCACTAAAAAAATAGGAGGTTTTCTCCGTCCGTTATACTTTCACCGGTGAAATCGTTTTTTAATCGAATCGTTCATCACCGTCACTGTCGTAGTGCAATGGACAGACAGACAGACTGACAGACAAACACGCAAAGACTATTGGCGGCAATGACTGTGAGTCGACTGATCAGCTGTAACTTTGTATTGACTTTAGGCGAACGCGATCAACTAATCTCTAAAATAATCTTATCTATAAGAAATGTATATTTTGTGTATGTACTGTGTTAGAGATCTCAGCTTAACCTCAGGAAAATTCAGTGGCGCACAATGGTCCCCTTCATATACATAGTGATAGGATATTTCTCAATTTATTTCTGGGAGCTTTCTCTTAAACCACACAAATGAGACTGCTTGGGTGTTAATAGTCGCCATGGGTGTAAATAGTGGCCAATTTGTGTTTACCTCGAGACATGTCTGTGGCGGTGTCACTCTACTCGAGCATGTTTACTTTGCCTCTGTCTGCTTTTTAGCACTCTCTTTGGCTTCAACGATTCAAGTTCGCTTATCTCATCTCATCATATCTTATCAAACCATCACCATCCTCATCATATTACATCATCATACTATCACCATCGATTGGGTGATTCAAATCATATTATCACTATTATTATAGCCGTACATCATCATACCTTCACTACTATTCATATTTATATTATCCCTATTTTCATAATATTACACATAATACATTCACCACTATTTTTATTTGATTTATATTTATATCATCGCTATTCTCATATTTGTACATCATCATACCTTCACTACTATTCATATTTATATTATCCCTATTTTCATAATATTACACATAATACATTCACCACTATTTTTATTTTATTTATATTTATATCATCACCATTCTCATAATCTTACATATCTTTATCTTACCATCACCACTGTTCTACTAGTATCTGTTTCACAATGAAGGACCGTATAGGCAGAATCCGCCGATCGGACGGCAAGTACTTTCATCTGAATGATTTCTATTTGGTTGAAACCGAAATATGCCCGAACTGTCCCAACAAACGACCAGCACACGAACACTATCACTGTATCTGTTGCCATAAAGATATTTCTTGTCCATCCAAGATCAGTGATACTCGTTGGAAGCTGAGGAAGCACTATCTCGTTGCAGGAGTTCAAGATGTGACGAAGGGAGTTGAATGCAAGCACGACTTGGATAATCCACCTCGACGTTATCAAGCAGACAAGTTTAAAGACCTCTCTGAGGATAATAAAACTGCTGTCCGAGAAGGTTCGTTTTAATTTTTGAATTATTTTATAATAATCATTTTATTTCAAGGTATTATGGCTTTTCATGCTCAAGCTCATGGTCAATCCTTCAATGCTCAAGACTGCTTGAACGATATCCAAGTCGAAACGTGTGATGGTTCGTACGAATGTGGAGCATCTAAATCTGCTGCCATCAACAAGGGAGTGTACGGCAAACGTGCCAAAGAGAAATTACAAAAGGAGTTGAAGAAGGCCAAGCACATAACGATTTCTTTCGATGGATCAACGATTCACAAGCAGAAGTTACTTCCAATCTTTGCTTCGTACTTTGTTCCTAAGAATGGCGTTGTTCATCGGTTGCTCAATTTGGTCTCTCTACCAAACGAAAAGGGCCGCACTATTGCTTATGCAGTCAGGAAGACGTATCGTGTCCGAGGATAACGTCAGTACCATTGCCACACCTGCCGGTAGGGCTAGCGCAACGAACTCGTATACTCTCGGCAATGGTTTAAAATGGAGTACAATTAAACAAAAAATGTCTAGTCATAATTAAATTTTTCTACAAAATTGATAATAATAGACTGTGGTGGATGAATGCCATTGGCATGTCGCCACGTAATGCCACAGCCATTTCTATTCCAGATCGACTTGTCATCGCCGCATACAATTATAGATCTTTAATAGACAATAAATCAGTCAGACACTGGCCACCGTACTGGCTGGACTCATAAGTCTGTGCTCCTTTGTACTTGCACGTAGCCAACAATAAAATGCTTAGAATCACCAAGGTTCTATTGAGTCCGCGTTCCAATCAATACCATTTCATGGTGAGACGCTTGACTACACCGGTCAATCGTCCTCCACAGTGATATCGATTTCGATTCCCTATTAAAGCAGGTGCTCGAAACGAACCACAGCTAGTCTTAACCAGGAGCACTAATGCCTATCCCAAGTTTAGTAAACTAGTATTAAGTGACGCCGATGGCGTAAAGTCGGAGCAAACGGTATAGCCTATAAAAATGTATTGTAAGATTTTACTTTCTTTTTAGTGAGCGATAATTTAGGCACACATAATTTTGTAACACAGGATAATTGACCAAAATCCTCTAGTTTTGAAAAGTATTGAGCTTTTTTTATAAATTATTTTTTATATACAAAAAGGTTATTTCCCTGCTTTGGACACTATTTCAGCACACAATCGAGTTGAATTGAATAATCTATAAATCTTTAGAAGCAAATTATTTCTCGTCTTCAGTTTAAGTAACTTTAATCTGTAAAGGCAATATTAATTGTATGCCGTCTCAACCAAAAACGATACCACTGAGTTTGTTTGATTAAAAAGATAAGTAATGCCTTTAAATCGGTTCAAATATTATATTGAACGGTATTACCACATGTAAAATGTTTTTAGCAATGAAAATAATTGAATTCTTTTAGACTGAAGATAATTATTCTGTCTCTCGAAATGAGAGAGAATCTTACGTTTAGTAGTGAAGCACAAAATCGTCCAAAAGAATCCTCAAGGGAGTTCTAGACAGCAGAAATAGTGCATTCTGGAAATTACCATCAACATATAACAAAAATATCATTTTAGTCTTCCATCTCATTAGTTTGAAGCTGTGCTGTGACACAACTTGATTAACTTAATGAAAGCATTTAATTATTTTTATTTCAAATTACTTAAGCTACTTAAGTCATGCACCAAAAACAGTGATTTGCCAATAATTAGGTAAATTAGATGTGCTTTAATTGAAAGAGTATTAGATGGTGGGGGAAGAAAGCTCGAATTGTGTTTACTCGATTTAATAGATCACACTGTCAAAGTACATGTCTTGATCGTGGATCAATGTTCATGAACAGATACAGTTAACAGTATGCAATTTGGTCAAAAGTTAACACAATCACACCCAATATGTGAATCACAGCATTATTGTGTGAGGGTGTTTGTCAATACGCATCCTCTTTGCGCACAGCGGGCGCGCTGCTCGGCGTGTGTGCTTGTCTGTGTCACACACAGTGTTCTGTACTTCCACTATGGACACTCGGTCCTTACACATTTCTATACAAAATTTGATTTATTTTTTGAAAAATTACTGCTCCGTTGACCTTTGACTTTTTTGTCAAAAGGCACAACTTCATCCCTACCAGAACATTGTGTAAAATTTTCAGACCGATCCATTGAGCCGTTTAGCCGGAATCGTCTGCACACTCTCGCAAATGTAGGACCTAACTATACTCACAGCGCGGCAGCTGACATGTATACTCACACAAACTTTGTAAGTATACTTACATACGAATCTGCTAACTATAGTCAGCGCACAGTGTTTTAAAATCCCTTTTAAACTCCCTTAAAATTTTATTTTATATTTAGTTATTTATACAAATATTAAATCAATACAATTAAACACGACCAAAGAAATAATTACATGAATACTGTTCAAAATCTGAATTCAAAAATAATATCAATTGGTGGGGCTTTGATTTTTCATCGAGCCGATTCTCAAAGTCGAATTTCTTGTTGCATTTTGTTTCAAGATAGAGTTGTGTTCACTTGGGATATATCGGGACAAATTGGAATTGTGAATAATAAGACTTCGTTCCTTTTTTGATGGTTTCTATGAGTTCACAAGCATAAAAACAATGGCAACATATGACTTTCAGCAATTCAAGTAATCTGGATATTAAAAAATCAATTAAAAAATGCAAGACTTAAGAATTTATATACTTTTAACAAGTTGTAATAGATTTCCCTTAGCTAACATGATCAAGTTACATTAAGGCTTCAGGTAAATAGTTGGGAAAATTTTAATAACTTTGAACAAATTACACAAATTGTTGAATCCACTTGAAAATAATTCATTTTGAGTTTGAAAGTCTTGTACGATTTGATAAAAGTAAACAGTAGTCATTTAGTATTTTCACGTTTTTTAGTCACACATGAATGCAATGAATTCAGTTTTAAAAATTTTAAATCACAAATCAATCGTTGAAACGAAAAAATCACTAATCAAAAATCACAACAAAATGAGAATTACACACACAAACATGCACCGAGCGCGAGTGGCCAACTGCCACAAGACAGCAATGTCTAACCGACAAATTGAGCCAACACACAGCAGTGAGTGCACACTGCACGAGTGAGTGAGAGGGGTCCTTCTCTACTTATTCATATGCACTGACTGACTACCCTCTTTTCGCCATAGTATCGATAGCACAGTGCCAGGCACAATCGATGCTCACAAACCGTAGGGGTTTGATATCATAAATTATTCTTTCAATTGTCTTAAAAATATACCAATTAGGGAATTATTTAACCAATTCTTCAGGACGATCTATCCAATCATGGTATACCATTGGGCGCCATAAATTATGGCGCCTATTTGGATTGCGCCAATTTAAAAACGTGATATTTGAACATTTTCTGTTAAAAACGTTAAAACTTTATGCGTAACGCAATTAACTCAATGTTTATATCTAAAAGTGGGCGCCATGACCAAAAAACGCCCATTTTTAGATTTAACATAAGTTTACCAACATTTGGTTTTTGGTTGTAAGTATAGTTACCTTCGTGTAACTATACTTACAAAAGTCAAAGTTATCTGCTCGGTACAACACTTATTGGAAGTATAGTTACCGAGTCGGAACTATACTTACATTTTGAGGCCTACATTTGCGAGAGTGCACAAGCCTTTTCCTATCAAGCGGCGCCAGAGGACTCGTTCACCACAAACTCACACCCTCGCTTCGCTCGGGCGTGAGTTTGTTCGTTCGCTCCTCCAACAAGTCAAACTACTTCTCTTTGTCTTCAAAACCCATCAGTGTACCAAACAGCTGGCAGCAAAACCTATTGCATCAAGGAAGTCTTCTGTCAAATCAATCTACCTTTGTTTGTCAATAAACCTTTTGTACTTTATGGTGTGTTCTACAGTTACCAATTTTGATCGAATTCAATTGCAGACAGTAGTTACCAATTCTAATTGCCAAAGTCAATTTTTCTTATTGTAAATATGCTTAACATGGTTTATTGTAAAATAATATTTAGTGAACTAATATGTCCAGTTCAACTATATCCAATTTCTCCTACTGTTTAATGACGATATTTAATGTCACTATTTCATGTCACTTGATGAATGCTTTCTCCAAACTCTTATGTTCACAATGACACATTCAGATAATGTTTTTTTAATTGTCATTGTTTGTAGAAAAAATAAACTGATTACAATATTGAATAGCAACGTGGTCTAAATTCACATTGGTGTATTAAAATGAACAGTAAATCATGCATGCAAACATACTATTTTTTTTAATTTTTATAATAAATAATAATTAACATATTTAAAAAGTAAGATTAAATAATTTTGTCAAAATTTAAAAACGGTAGAGAGTATAACATGCAGTAGTTAGATAAAAAAGTTTGTGCATTATAAACAAATCTTGAATTCAAAACAGACAAAACATTTCATTACGAAAACCTAGAAATGATAAGAAAGTGCCGAATCAAGCAAGTTATTTGCTGTGAAGATAATTTGATTTTACGATGAAAAAACAATGTGGGTAAGACGAATGAGAGAACTTGTGTGAAAACACAAACTGGTAGATGAACATTAAGGTTACTGGGAACTATGTAACACCGTGATGGTGTTATAGAACGATTCTCTTGATAAAGCGAGCGATGATATCCGATTATGAGAAGATTAAAGATGCGAGATAAAGAGAAATAAATACACATTCGAATTACTAACAACGAAGAACCAGAATGATTAGCTTATTATAAGGGCAATATACAATTGTGTTTCAAAAAAAGTTGACAAAAGCACAATAGCTAGATGAAAGAGGGAGAAATGATTGTCCACAGAACAATGTTCAATGAGAAGGTACAATGCGAAGCCAACACAACACTTTGAGATAAAACGATCGAGCTCCGGCTTCATGACAACCAACAAGAAGAATGATGCCTGAATGTCAATGCACACACACGACTACGGTCTCACATTTGAAATTGCTAGTGGCGCACACGATCGTTAACTCCCGTCCTATTAGTCATCTATTACAGAGTGACATTCAAAAAACAAATCCTGGTAAACAAACAAGCACATAAAATTGCATATAGCATACCCTTGTTCTCAATTCTGCTGAGACACTGTGCTAGTCTAGTGAACATTTAAATTCGGTGTAGAGGGACAGCAGAGGCTCTGTGATGGTTGTGACATTTTGAAATTTGTAGCCCAAAAATGAAGCGTTTGCAATCTAAAAATGATTTACTACAATTGCGTTTATTATGCATTCGTTGACTTGAAATTGTGAACAGTAAGTTATACGTTACATGTTATTTATTAACTTGTGCATCAATGGAGTCAATTGACGCAATTCAAATAGCAAGATAAATATTCACCGCTCCGCGCTCGCTTCGTTGCACTCCGCTCACTGCTCCAAATTTGCCGTTGATTTGTTAAAAAAATCCCCCAAGGGCGGGTTTACCCTTACCCCCACACCCGCCCCACTCCACCACTCCATCTCTATTAGCAAAAAATGTCACAAAAAGTTAAGCAAACGTCTTGTTTATTGGTAAAATATTTGAGTTGGAAGTGCGATGCATGAAAATGGTTTTTTGGTCATAAATGGTCTGAATGTGCAAGATGAAATATAGTGTGTTGCTAAATTGTTACTATCTGTGAAATGAACAATTTTTCGTGTTATTCCTCCATGTTGTGCTGGACAGAATTACATGAATTATAATACCAATACAGACTTGTAGACCACATTCCCAGTGAGCAACTTTTCATCCTTAAGACACTCTTAAGAGCCATTCTTAAGGAAGGCTCTTAAGAACTCTGACGGAAATTTTGCCCTTAAGACTGCTTCTCTTAAGTGTCTCTTAAGAATTAAACAATATAAGAATGGAAAGGATTGAGTTGACCCTGGATCCTCTTGTCCTACCTAGGGTCCTAGGACCCTGTAGCTACTCCCAAACCAGAGGAATGCAAGTACAAAAAGTAATAATTTATGTCGCGACTCGGCGCTGACACTAGGGAAAGGAAGTGGACTCGAACGGCTTGAGCTCACAGAAGTTTATTGAGCACGAGGTTAAAGGATAAGGAGATGACTGGAGCTGATTGAACACTAGCTTTGGATCGGTCCATCAGAGGCTTAAATAGTGCCTGGAACGAAGGTTCGAATTGGCTTGTCGAATAGAACTCGCCTGTCGCAATTCGACTTGCGACAATTTATTCAAAAGTGATAATCACATTAAAGTACACAAAATTATATTATGATTGCAATTATGCTTGCATGCTTACTTTTGCATACTCGTGACATTATGTTTCATGTTGGTTCTAAATGGTGGTCCGTTTGCGAAAGTTCAGTTAGTAGAACTGGAATTAATTGAGTAATGCTCTGATCGATGTCGCAATCATGGCCGTGACATCGTTTGCTTCTTGTTGAATCCAATTGGTGGTGTGTTTGCAAAAGCATGGCATTGGCATGTCAATTGTCACATGTTAATGTTAGACACGCCGTCAGCACACTGCACTGAACGGACTTCTCATCAATGTGCCATCGGAAATGGCAATGCAAATCGAACTCAGCCTTTGAATATATTCATAATTTCATTGATGAGAATGGCTGGTCAGTGTGTTGTGTATAATAAATCAAAATTGAAGTAATACACTTGGTAGGTTTGTATGTGTGTAAGTGTTGTGACTGATGTGTTTTGGCAGTCTGTGCTCGTCCTATTTTTAGAAATACACCAGCACACAATAATGTGCATGACAATGGTGGCTATCGTGCAACATCATCTGCCTGTGCAAACTGTCATCTGTCAAATCAGTTTACCACCACTCGGCAGTTCATTTTCTATAATGTTTCATTGGTCTACTTTAATGAGTCAACTGTTTTGCTAGTGTAAATAAACCTACCTCAGATTTGCTCATTGTTGAGGATAACAATCAGTGAGATGAGACTTGGTGAGTGAAAGTGCACTTTGATGGACCAATGTGAGACACTTCTGATGCTGTACCAAATGATGGCCGAGTTCAACTAGTGCTCAACTCGCGGTCTAATTGCCAATTATCGCGCACATCGATACGAACGAATTTGTTGGCGAGTTTGTTGTTGGTGGAACAAAAGATTGGCTCGACCAAGAGAGAGAGAGAGAGAGAGAGAGAGAGAGAGAGACAGACAGAGAGAGAGAGAGAGAGACAGAGAGAGACATACAGACAGACAGACCACTACTCACTTGACTGACTTGACCACAGATCACAGTGAATGTGAGGAAAAGGCACTACTCGAGTAACCGTAATCCTAGTAGGGGGAGAGAGATGTTGAGATCAACTGATAACACTAGCACTAATTGTCACTAGCTTAAGTGTTCTACACTGCAAGTGATCATCACAAGTTGACATCAATGATTCCATTTGCCAATGTGTCACAGTGCACAGTGCTGGTGCAATCTATGCCACAGTCAGTGTGTGAGTGGTAGGGTACAGCACTATTAATTACAATAATCCCGGTTCCATTAACCTTTGACTACGAATGGTGATGGTGGCCAGGAGGGTACAAAGACAGTACCGAAAAACAAACACTCTACATGCACTTAGGCCCTTTAAACTATGTCGTGCCAAGAGTGGCACTAAGTACGACACTAAAATGGCTTTCTAATTTGATGAGATCAGGTCTTGGCTACGAGATGTGGTTGTTATCATGGAAGCGCATCATAGTTTGGTGCAGTGTACGGTGAGGCGATAGCCCACCAACCAACCAATGCTTGCTCAAGTGACTAAATTCTCGATTCTGAGCGGCACTGAGCAAGTTACCATTGATGCACGGCACAGGCCTCAGTAGTGAGTCTGTATCATTTGCACTAATGTGCCACCGATCTAGTGATCGTTGCTCTCAGTGTCCATACATGTGGTCATCTATCTATTTCCATTACCGTACCACACCATAACTAAACTAGAGTACCAGATGGAGTGGACAGTCGGCCGTCTTAAACTTGGCACTACACCAGCTCACTACACCATCAATGACCATCACACATTCTCATAACACTGAGCCTTGCTCAACACTGTTCGTTGTGCAATTGCCAGTGGTGCATCACACCATTTCATTATACAGGCAACTAATGAGAATAGTTGCACTGTGGCTACTCGGTACTGATGAGATTTGGGTGTCCGACTGGTCCCGATTTGCCTGCCCGACCGGTCCCGCCCGATCGGGACGGGTCCGGTCGGGCAAATGTTTTTCTGATTGTCCGAGAATGCCCGACTGCCAGACAGTGCCCGACAGTGCCCGACAGTGCCCGACAGTGCCCGAAAGAGCCCGACAACAGACTTGGGAAGGAGTGCAGCTATGTACGTGTGGCCAATTAGTGCGAAGTGCGACATAACGAGACAAATTGATGTCTAGTCGACTGTAAAAAGCAAAACAACAGTCTGTCCTAGACAAGTGGTTGTACTTTGATAATCAATCACAAGGACATCTGCTTTGTTTGACGAGTCGTGTTGACACTGTAAATTATTAGTCCAGCACATGGAACATGCTTTGTGGGAGGCAGCACTAGTGCAACACGCGTGGTACATTCATTGTGGTGCCACATTAACCGGACTAAATCTCGACTTGCATGCATTGCAATTCAGCGCAAATTAATTAACTTATTAATTATCACACGTGTGCACTTACTCATCGACTGGTTTGCTCAACATCACAATTGCCATTTCCAAATGGCTAAACGTTCATCCAACGAAGAAATGGCCGAAAAGCCGTCATATGAACTTCAAATTGACATCCTCCAACAAAGTATTGAGATTTTTGCAAGCTAGTCTACAAAATTCACGTGACCTCAGTCAACACTGTGACAAATTGAAGCAATCGATCAAATTACAGACTGATGTAATTGCTCTCATGTCAAATTATCGTTCTGACTTTACAACTGAAATCAAAGGAAAACTCGACAAAATTGAATCTGTTTTGGCTATTAATCGAAAATCACTGACTATTGGTGATATTAAACTGTTGTTTAAATATGAAAGTCCATTTATTAGTACAATTGTTCCATTAAAAAGGACAAGTATAGTAAGTGAGTAAGTTTAAAGCAGGAAGTTGCAAGTCGTTGGGATTCTGCTTTGGAAATGATGGAATCTGTTAAGCGTGATTTGCCAGATTTGAAAAATTCGACTTCAAATAAAATTAAAAATTTAGTTGGCCAATTAGACGAAATCCTACTTCAAAACTTTATTATATTTTTGAACCAATTTCGTAAAGCTCGAATGAGGCTTAGTTATGAAAATGCACCAACTATGGACCGAGTAGTCAACACGTGCTTGTACTTGAGAAATTATATTGAAAAGAACAATTTTTTTAGTTCTAGTTGGCCATCGCTCGTGAACATCTTCGATGACAAAGTAATGGACAAGATAAACTCAAATCATCGACTTGCCTGTTCACTTAGTCCACTGGCGTTGACTACATGGAAAGCTCAGATTTATCTTCCATTTGATGAAGAACAAGAATATATCATAAAAGACCGATTGAAACAAATCGAAGCATCTACAAAATTACAACTCACAACTGAAATCATTGAAGTGATTTCACCTAAGGAAATTGACTCTCAAATAGATGAATTTATGCTACCGGTAGGTGTTGAATCATTTTCATTCAAAAGGCAAATGGAAACCGAACCAAATGAACGATCTCTTTTGGAAGAATACGACGACTATCTCAACTGTATTTGTCAGATAATCTCCGAGTATGAGCAGAAGACTTTAAATGATTTATTTTGTCTGTGGCAAAAGTTGCAACCAAAATTTCCCAAATTATTCCGTGTTGCCCTGTTTGTATTTTCCATGCAAGCAACTAACAACGCAAGTGAACGAATATTTAACAAGGGAAAAGAATTGCTTACGCCAAAATCGAATCGAACCAGTGATGACACATTCGACCATCGTTTGTTTATCAACAAGAATAGAGACATTTTTTTACCCCTTTCTTTTGATAAACTTAAACAATTTCAATGCCCAGAATCCTTTATCAATAAAGTTCTTTCAAAACTTGTTGAGGAAAAACAAGAAAATGCAAGAAAACCAAAAAATCACGAATTCCGAAGAGGACATTGAAGAGATTCTAGTTGAAATTTAACTCGATACTGATTATGAAGATTTAAGTGACAGTGATAATGTGGATTTGAATGAATAGCTTTTAACAATAATGAATACTTTTTTATCATTTTTACTTTTGAGATAATTATTGTAATTTATGGTATTTTTTTCGAATATAAGAATTATATTGGAATAAATAAATGATTGAATACAAATATAATGTATCGAACTTTATTGTATAATAAATATATAATTTAGCTTTCTAACATTTCTCTTAATCCAAGGCTAATTGATTAGTAAATATAGTACTAATAGCATGACATGTCTCGATTGCCCGGCCAGAGCCGGTCCCGAATTTGCCCGGTCCGAGCCCGACCCGATTGCCCGAAGCCGGCCCGGCCCGATAATGCCCGAGCCCGGCCCGGTCCCGGCCGGGACCGGGCACCAAAATTTTGCTAAATCATCACTAATAGTCAGGTTGACTAACCAAAGTGACCATCATTAGCTGCATTAGCGTGAACAATAATTTGGCCATTTGAGAGAGGAACGATCGATGCAGTGGAGTGCAATGCAGCTACGAAAACGATTATGTAATTCTACTTCGCAACCGGAATCACAATACAAGACTTGACGCCCGTGTCGAAGCAAACCAAAACTGTCAGCCAGTGACTCAGCAACATAGATTGTGCATAGCAATGGGCACATTAGTACCCTCGACCATTAGGCTAAGATTGCTTCATTTGTGCTCGGATTGGATGTTTAGAGTGGACAATCTGATTGACACTCTGTTGGTGCACAAATAGATTTGCACTGACATCACTGAACAATGGCAGCATTGAGCCACTGCGCGTTATAACATATGCTAATTCAGTCTACTGTCCACTTCATTATTCGGTGGCCGTGATAAGTTAACTCTTCTGTGCTGAGCACAATTTTTGCATAATTGTGCTCGTGAATAAGCAGTGATCGCCACTGTCCAAGAAAGATGCTTGTTGTAGGGCCGAGTCGGTCACAACCGGACCAAAACATGTTACAATCTTTCCATTTGGCTCGATGAATTCCCCACATGAATGACACAGACTAATGATAACGTTATTCCTGGCTATTATTAATTATAACTAGCTCCGAGGCTTAATTGGTGGCAGTTGCACTGTGTCACTCGAGTCAACTGGAGAGCCAGTAGCTAAGCCAAACAATGTGCACATTTACACAATGATCACTGTGTGGTCAGTTAATTCAGTATTGAGCAGCCTCGATGCCATTTAACCAACAGTTCAACACAACACACAACCAAATCACTCAGATGTAACAGGAAGTTTCATTTTGTCTGCTATTGGCACAGCACAAAAGATACGTACTGTATTAGTGAATTTGTGCAATTTATGTTCACCCAGAGTGGTCTGTCCCACTCTTGTGACTGTACTAACACACAAAGAGACCAGTGTCCAGATCCAGTTTGGATGTGGCTCACACTTGCCGCCGTGATCAGTCCTGCAATGAGTGCAACCAAAAAGTTTCTCAACATGAACACACCTCAAACACTACATTGACACTTTCACTCACCTGTGTATTCACTCAATTGTGTACACGAGCAATGAACTATCAGGCTCACCTGCTTCAACATTCACTCGAAAATTTGGCAGCCATACGTGTGGCTGTAGCAAAGAACCAAATGGATTCAACAGCGTAATGATGTCTGCCGTTTTTTCACACTTTGATGTGTCCAGCTAACGGTTGCAATCCACTGATAGCCCTTTTTGGTGCTAATGCAGCAGTAGGGTTTCAACTATCCTTGGCGAACAAACTTCCACAAGTGCAATTCAAATATACAAAGAGTGACCGTCAAAACAGGCTGTTTTTAGCCTAAATTTTGATGTGCGTTCAATTTTCTTGAATTGAGTATCAATTTAAAGCCCTTTGAATACTGATTCTAAAAATGTATATCATTTACCTGTCCGGTAACTGGTTGGTGCAAAAATCGTATCCAAAGAATGGAGAAGTTTGATAGGACATTAATACTAAGCCTATTTGTTAGTTTAAAACAAACGAGTCATTTTGAATTGAATGCGGCCAAATCTATGTTTAACACATGACTTTTGTTGATAAGCAAGTAAAATTAAAGTTTGAACGGAAAGATAAACTGACATTAACGACAATTTAAATCTTACAGTGTAAAATATGAATATTTTATAGCAAAAATAGACTGAAGAACTTGAATCACTTGCGGATTTGGCGAGTTTATCATTATTTTCGATGTTCAAGTCAAGTTAAAGTTCATTTATTATGACTTTTGTCGTTTTCAACTTGTGTATAGCTTTATAAATAATGAGAGTTATATGAATGTCATCTGTCGTTTTTATTTGTCTTGGATCTATTTGATCCACATCTGCTAAACAGACAGTAATATGATATGCATATTTGGATTCTGTTAATCAAAATCTACAAAATGAGCTTACTTTCATCCAAATTAATTACACATACGCGTTAGCCCCATGGTAAGTGGCGCCTCTAGCAGCAGTTGCAAATCAGCTGACTGGGGTGCAATGTGTTCGCTGCTGTTCTGCAGTCAGAGTAGCAAAAACGTATAAACAACTTGTTTTTTCACCGAAATCATGTCCAAAATCATCAAAAGTCGCCGAAATTGTTGCGTCTGTGGCTGCCATAACTCTGAGGCTAACGTTGAGGGCAAACAACCCCCAGTAAAGTTCCATCGGTTTCCAGCAGAATCCCAAAATGCATCTCGACGTGAGCAATGGGGTGCAGTGGGTGAAGCGAAAGTATGTCGATGATGGCAAAGACTGGAAACCGACCTACAACTCTCGAATTTGCTCCGAACATTTTGTCAAGAACAAAGCCTTTGATTCTTCAACCCATGCTGGATATCTACCATCGATATATCCTAAAAAGCTCTTACGCAAACATCCTCATTTGGCTCGTCGAAAAGTGCCCACTGACAATGAACGGTGGAATCGGTATGACCTGTATTGCCTTGCTTGACATTCAAGTGACAATCTCTAATTACATTATTTTTTATCCCATTAAATAGCGCTAACAAGAAACTACGAATAGCCACAGAGCAAGAATTAGCCGGTAATCAACAGATTGAGGACAGAGATGACCTTTTTATTGACGTTTCTGTTCCGAACTACATCGAACCAATGTGTAAAGACCAAAGTATTCAAACAGAAGTGTCTCCTTCCGATCATGTGAGCAAGCCAAAGGGAAAATTGAATATATTTATAAGCAATGTAAATCGCCAAGCCGAGTGCATAAAGAATCAATCTCCCGGCCTCAAATATACTGTTTCTAATGAAGAAATCAACGATTTGACCGAACAAATTTCTCAACTCAAGTTACGACAAGAGGAACTCATTAGAGGACTCGATCTCACTGACCAAGTACAAATTCTTAAAGATTCAATTTCGAAGCTCGAAGCTTTTGGTGGCTCCATACTCAAGCCCTCGGTAATCACATGCGACTCCTCGACTCAAATTTCCCATCATCCTGAGACAGTGGACCGCGCAGTCGGGCAAAATGAAAATATTTTTTCTTTTCATGGATTTTCTAGTATTGAGCAGCAAAATGACCGAAATTCGAAAGCACTTGAGCGGCTGACCGCTGTAAAGCCACAAGTATTCCACTTTTTGTGTGCTGTTCTGAAACAAAGTGGATATCAGCCGAGAAATCGCCGAATCCAAGATTTTCTTTTGATGTTTCTTATGAAACTAAAGCTTGCTCTCACTTTCTGCTCTTTGTCTGTCGTTTTCTCCATGCCGCTGACCACTGTTCGAAAAAATTTCTACCGATTGTTGAGCCACCTGTATTTATCAACTAAAGATCTTATCGATTGGCCAAGCAAGAAAGATGTTGAGGCTTGCTTGCCCGAATGTTTTCGCAAAGAATTCCCGAAGTGCCGCATCATTATCGATTGTACGGAATTCAGATGTGAAAAACCCAAGAAGCATTGTCCGGGCTAATGCTCTTTATAGCAGTTACAAATCCTGCCACACAGTCAAAAGTTCTGATTGCTGCCAATCCAAATGGCAACATTTGTTTCATATCAGATGCTTACGGTGGGCGTTCATCAGATGGGTTTTTGACCAACTTTACTGGTTTCTTGAGCAAACTTGAACCAGGAGATACTGTTCTTGCTGACAAAGGATTCCCGGTGATTAATGCTGATGATGTGGTCACTGTAATTCCTCCCCGCAAAGAAAAGAACATTGTCCAATTCTCTGCCGAACAGCTGAAGGAAACCGAATCTATTGCTTCTCGTCGGATCCACATCGAGCGAGTCATCCAAAGGTTGAAGATATTCGACATTCTAAGTAACCAGCTGCCCCACTCTTTACTACCACACATCAACAAGATTATAACAGTGTGTGCAGTTTTGGTCAATCTTCAAAACAAGATAATCAAAGGAAAGTCTTCTTCACCTTCAAACGACGATTGTGAGGACGATGAGGATGGTCAAATGGACGAAATGGATCACTGGGACCAGGAAACGGCTGATCAACTTCAAGCTTCAATATTCCGGCCTACTGAACAAGATGCTCAAATTGAAGTCATAGCTTGTAGTCAGATGCAACAGTTTGGTTTTAATAATTAAACTTATATTTGTACATTCGACTAGATACATAAATGGTGTACATGATGATGGTTTAGTTGATATTGTGCTTCGATTTGAACAGTTCAATCATTGGCGAGTCCAAATCAAGCAAGTACTCCACAATAAGTGGATGCAGATCAACTGGCAGTACTTTGCACTTGATCTCCTTTTCCGGGACAATACCTCCCACCACAGGCTGCCCTTTTGATCAGTTGATTTTGGGCCTCCCCAGACCTTCTCCTTCGTCGTACACGAGTGAGCCTTTTCATTGTTGACATACTTCACCAGTGCCTTGGTGTGCTTGCAGCTGCCACAAACTCCGACCAAACAGGAACAATATCTGCTAATAAGTGTACGACTGGCGTCGATATCCACCCTGACCGCATGGGCCTTTCTCAATAGATTGGTGGTAGACTTCATCTGAGGCCTGCACTCACCGGTAAACTTAAACTTAGTCTGGTCTCTTGTTTGGTGTTCCTTCACCGTTTCATGGACCAACTTGTACTCGGCCATATCGGTGCCAACTTGATCGGCCTTGCTAGTAAAGTGGTACTGCTTCGGGATGGTGATTGAAGCGAAACCGAAGCTGATTTGAATGGGAAAATCATTGTCGTCGCCGTAAACACGAGCAATGGCTTCGGCAACTAGTTCGGGAAACGATTTGATTTCTGCTAGTTGAAAGTATGGAGCAGATGTTAGGTCTTGAGGCTCGTGGACTGTTACATCAGGATCATTCGGCAAACTATTTGTCGGCTGCTCACTGTCCGTTATTGGGGCCAAAAAGTCCAAAATCTTCGAAAAAAGTTGAGCTTTGACTAGCCGGCCTTTGATGGGAAGCTTAAGTTTCTTTTGGACCTCTTTGAGCTTGTTTACTGTATAGTTGCGTCCATTTTGCAAGAAGTCTTCAATCACCTTAGTCTCTTCCTCTTTGGACAAGGGCGCGGGAACAGATGTCATCGTAGCACAGGACAAATCAATCAAAACCAAAACACAAACACGTGTTGTAACGAAAAGGCGCCAAATGACGAGACGACTGCACAGACTGCACTTGAAAGTGCCGACATCAGCGCTTTTCTCGTGCATAGCGGCCGCACTTGTCTCTAGGCTGAGGTGCATTTTGAAATGCAAGCTTCCACCGCATGGCGGCGTGGTAGTAAGGTGCTTCATGGTATTGATATTTAGGCTAAATTGACGATCACTCTTTATATCACTGGCCGTTGCTTGGTATGAGCGAGTTGAGTGATACTCGTTGCATGTGTCACATCGTGTTATTGACCGACCATTCGCGACTTGTCAACCGACGGTGCTCATTGAGGAGTGCCACTGCTCCACACTCGACTCTCTCAATGTGTGTTCTCTTCATTATTGAATTGTGCCAATACTCGTGCTACTCTCTGCCACCCATCTGTTCATTATCCAATTCACGAACACGACATTGAACCTCAATGTTTGGTCATATCGACTAATAACGAGCAAATTTTTTTTGTCGGTAAAAGCCTAAATGACATCTCAGCACCTTTCTCGTCTATATTGCATTGTGCATTGGCCTGGGCAGGGAGATTGTGCTCCAATAAGTAGAGTGAACTATCAGTCAAAACGGGCCGTCCAGCAATTTGAGATAGATTATTACTCCCGATTATTTTGAGTAATTATGACGCCTGAATCGACCAGTCAATTGGTCACTCACTCACGAGTTTACGTGTTCCAGTGGATCATCTATCGTCTGTAGCCATCTGCCTGCGGTATCACTTGTCATGACCATATGCACACAATGTTTCATATCGTCGAGTATTCTTGCCTCTCTGATCTTTCTTACTGGCTCTGAATCTTCAATAAGTCTTATGGCGTTTGCAATCGCAGCTTTCTCCACCAGACAATTTGTAATTGTCGTTTGTAATTAGATTCTTTGTCTCTCGTTGACCAGGCCAACACATTGAAACAGTCCAACACGTAATAGGCACAGACATCCTTACTGCCACAGACAATCTCACAGTTCAATTCTCAGTGCGCCAAGACGATTTGGCAGATTTGGCAGACAAAATGGACTGAGGAATAATTGGGAATGACAGTGGGAAGTTGTGGCTTGTTTACAAGTGAACACAGGTGCTGTGTGACTTTAACGATTGGGGTTCGATTGTTCACTGGAGCACAAAGCAGTGGAACGGTCATAGAGAGAAATACATCTCGATTTAATCATATCGAATAACAATGTTCTAAATAATAGTTATTTATGGTGAGGTTCGCTCGATTGCGCTCGACACTGACGTGTCTTTACATTGAGAGAGAGAGAGAGAGAGAGAGAGAGAGAGAGAGAGAGAGAGCTTTAACACTGGTTTTATCACATGTGACGAGATGAGCCACCGAACGTATTAAATGTTTAGTGTTGCTCTATTATCCCCACAGACCACACGCACCCCCACACACGCAACAGGCCAGTCTAGATCTATCAATTCCTTGATGCGGCAATACACATGCCCTTCAAGATGTAAGCACTCAGTTCAGTGTCACAAGAGATAATGTTATGTTATGAATTAGTCATCGCGTTAGAGTAATATTATGTGAGGCAATTGTGTCATTCGAATTTAGTGATCCAGCACTGTGTGATGGTGGTGAAACTGTGTGGATAGCGATTACCAGTCGGATCTTTGGTCTGTGTGTCGGTGGTGCGAACAGTAGAACACTTGGATGCCGACTTACTAGTCACTTGCTTGTGACAAATGCCAATGACTAGAAGGTAAAGTAGATATTTGCTCACCATTCGGAGTCAAGTGCTATCCAATTGAGATTGTACACTGAGTAAACGATCTCGCTTTTGCTCACTAGGCAATTTTCACTGCCCGATAACACATTGCATCGCACTTGTTGGTCTGTTGGCTAGAAAACCATCGACTCGTCCTCATTGGTAGCTCTGTTTGACGGTTGTTGTTTTTTGTTTTAGCTTTCTATTGCATTGGTCAACACCGAAATGTGATTCCTCTACAACTGTCTGCTTGTGCAAATAACGGTTCAACACAGTAAATGCCTGCAATGCGGATAGCTATTGAGCTGTGTTCGACTTTTGACTCGACTCAATTAGCCGGCGCAAGCCACTCATGCGCAGTTGCATTCGTCATTTAGTGCCGAATTTGTATGTCTTTTCTATTGGGTCTGCCATTTGATCATCGTGTCATCAACACCGGTATTACACAGCAAGGAAGAGCTAATAGTGATGAGTGCACAATAGCCACAAACACTTTAACACCGAAGAGGCAGCAGATCACAACTGTCCCTGCTGAGTGACAGATCTAGCAGTTTGTCTTCTGGTCAGCCGACGACTTGTACTAGTGCTACTTAGCCCTAATCTGTCATCTCACAAGCGCCGTTCCTGTAATGGACGCATGTGAAGCAATTGATTCAGGCGCCGAAGGCGCCTGGTTCTAAAATAGGCGCCATTTAGGGACCAAGGCATACAAAAAGGTAGACTGTAAAGGTGTTTTGCGTTAGGCGCCAAGTGATCTAGGAACGGCACTGCATCTCACCCCGTACACGCAGAGGAGACTTCCACCAACTGAGCAATAAATGAGCGAGTTACACCAAAGTACTAATTGGAATTAAACAATTAAGATGCCATTCACAGTGACAACTACAACACATACACGAGTGTCTTTTTAATGAATAACATATTTAGTGCACAAAGTGATGATCTAGGGTTGAGAAAAGGCACCACCACCGCTGGGGCTGGGTGGCAAAAATAGCATCAAGACTCGTTCGTCAAGACTTGGTCGGACAATGTGTTCAAATGTGTCACTTTGCACAAAGTTGATTTGATTGTTGTGTTGGATGAGTGTTCACTGATAAATTCAGTTTCACTGTTTGCAGAGTTGAACTGTTCAGTGAGAAATGACTAATCTTCAACAGGCACACACGGCCACACACTCTCTCAGTCAGCCGTTGTCAGTGTTCGTTTTGTGCCTGTTCTCTGCTCTTCTTGTCATTCTTTTCCGACAGCTTTCTACTGTCCCAATTCTTGTGTGAGCACAATCCAAGTCCAAGTGACCGCCTGTGTTCATTCTTCCTGCTAGCGATTATCTTCCCTTTCGTGTGCAACCGTCTTGATCGAGCCATCTTCGAGCAATCTTCTTGTGCCTTGTGGACACGCACTCCTTACTTCTTTAGTCCATCTAACTGAACAATAATCGCCAGCCTTTTCGTCTTTAGAAGATGGCATTTGTCTGTCCACATTGTGGCGTGGAATTTGTCACTCCAGAGGAGAGGATCACACATGCACGAGAAGTTTTTGCAGAAGCTCAGGAGCAGCTGGCGCTAGAACAAGCCGAAGTGGCACGTCTGCAAGCCGAAGCAGCAGCACTTCAGGTGGAAGTTGATGCGATCAATGAAGCGATTGCGGCTATTCAGGCAGCTATTGCCGAAGAGGAAGAAGTTCGTGCCCGAACCGAAGGGAGGCCGTTAGACTGATCCTCCTTGAATGGAGTATTTCTGTATAATTTTTTCTTGTACAGATTTTAAATAAATGTTTATATTTACTCTAATGTTCATAATGTTCGTGTTCAAAGCAATAGTAGTTGAGCTAATGGCACTTGTCGGTAGTAGATTGTCATTTGACCAATTGTGTCCACTGTGTGCTGTTGTGTTAGTACTGGTGAAAATCATTACGACCAAGGTGAGACACCGAGCCTTGTCGAATGCGCCCATGCACTGGCACCGACACAACAACAAATAAATCTCGACTGTTGATATGTTCGATTGCTTTTGACACTTGACTGTGCACTTGGTTGATGCTTACGCTGGTTCTTATGAGAAGTGTCCCTTCCCCGGTTCGGTCTTTGTAGTACTGAGAGGCACTGCCTCCAGAGAACTGAGCATTCAACTTTACAGTGCACACATCGTACGTCTGACGTCTTGCTCGAATAGATAATTAATTGCACATACTGCACACATGCGACAACAACCATCATTGATGAAGCAACCAATTTATTAACCCAATTGGTGATTGTGTCTTGGAATCTTTGGACCTCTGTGGTGCACTGATGCACAAATGCACCGATGTTGTGCTACTCGACATGCAAAAGGCAATCAATTGGCAAACATCAAACAGGATCATCTATTCACATGTGTCAAGGCTGTGGCCAACTAAATGAGCAGGGTACACGAGACTAGACACGGTCGATTGCGCACTGGCATTAGGTCATAAATGTGATCGTTAATAGACGCAACCTGTGGCATAATCACTAAGCCACTAATCACTAATGCACTGCCAGTACAGAAAGGTATGCTTTTGTGTTGCACTGAAACAGCGTTGGTTCTGGCCGCATGATGTTGCGATAGGTTCGCTCCCATTTGGACAATTTCAACATTTCGACGACGGTCGACTCGTTTCTACTCTTCATTACAATAAACACGAAGAGCATTTTGAGAGACTTTAAGCTCATGTTGGCATCGCGTTCGGCTGACTCGACCGTTCGTGTGTGGGATATGGAGATATGAGCGTGCATGCACACACCGATGCGACATTACAATGAAGATGTAAACTCGGTGGCATTCTTTCCAGATGGACACTTCTTGGCGTTGTGTTGTCCTGGCTGGACTGTCAGTGTTACTGCTTTCGTGTTCGTTCGTCATTCCTTGTTCGTAGTCTCTCCTTTTCTGTTCTCCACTCACTCCTCTCCATCGCCTGTCTTCTGTTAGTTGACTGCAAGTTTCTGCCTGTGTGACACTAATCCTTTGGTACTGCATCTATACGTCAACATCAGACTGTACTCTACATTTGTGTTCGAGCCGAGTGTGTTCGTGTTGTGCTCCTGTTAGAGTTCTCGAACCTCATCATGATCAGCATCACTCAACATGACAAGTCTTAGTCTCAGGCTCACCACCTAGTCACCAATCTAGAGACACACACACACAAACACACACACACACACACACACACACACACACACACACCACGCACTAAATCAACCATCAACAAGACAATCGTCTACTGTGTCCTTCATCAATCCAGTCACCTTATTCTCCTTCTTATCGTATTTCACCCGACAGTAAAAGGTATGTGCACTAGCCTTTTTATTTTGCTTCATCCGCGATGAGCGAACACACTACTGGCCAGAGTGATGATGATAATGATGACTGATGAATGATAGTTGACACCTTGACCTCGACAACCTTTACACTAAATCGTACAAAGGGGATA
Organism: Rhizoglyphus robini; assembly: GCA_023373905.1. Lineage (NCBI taxonomy): Eukaryota > Metazoa > Arthropoda > Arachnida > Sarcoptiformes > Acaridae > Rhizoglyphus > Rhizoglyphus robini. The sequence goes on along the minus strand of JAKIJQ010000219.1, from coordinate 162,580 downwards.
GATCAAATTAAAACATGTAGAAAGCTACTCATAGGAGAACAATAAGTTGGTTTAGCACAGAGAGATTGATAAAGAACAGCAGCAGAGCACACGAACAGTAAGCACACTAAATCACATAGATTGAGACAAACAGTTGCACACTCATTTGGTACAGAAATTGTTGTACTGAGACACACAGACCAGTTAGTCGAGCACACAGAAATTAGACTCACTAAGAAAACAACAAGCGACTTGTCTGCACAAAGCTCTCACATCAAGTAAACGGAACAGGAACAACTACACCACACCACACGCTGCAGCTTCGATTGGTGCGCCGTCTACAAAAGACAGTACGACAAAGCACCTATTTCAACACACCCCCTGCTTTGGTACTGTCTGATTAGGAAGTCCCAGAAGTTTGTCCGCATCTCGGGAAGCGCTCTTCGTCTTTGTCAAACCATCAGCAAGTTGAGATTCGGTCCCAGTCCAGTTCACATTGACGTAACCCTTCAGGATATAGTCCTTCAAAGCATGTAGTTTCGTGTCGATGTGTTTTGCCATAGAATTGTTCTTTTGATTCGTGGCAACTTGCATGGTCGGTTGGTTGTCCTCGTAGATCACCGTTGGATACGACACCGGAATGGACAATTCCTCCATTAAATTCTGCAACCACAAGACCTCGTTGGTTGCTGCCGCCAGTGCGATGTATTCCGCCTCAGTGGAACTGTGGATCTACACTCGACAAGATGGACACAAGACCAGTTACCTCCTCGTATATGTGGACGACATCCTAATCTTTGCCGACAATCCTCAAACCATAGAAGATATCAAGACCCAGCTTAAGAAGTTCCTGGAGATGCGAGACATGGGGCCTATTGGACGTTTCCTAGGGGTCGATTTTGAGAGAAGCAAAGATCTAGAGTATCTGACAATGTCCCAGGAGATGTACATTACTGATATGGCTGAAAGATTTGGAGTCTCTGAGGCAAAATTTGAGAAATCATTGCAATCTCTAGAAAATCTCGACCTAGCAGATGATCCTGTTGATGAAGCGGTACCAGTGCGAAGCATCATCGGTGGTCTATTGTACATTGCCAACATGACCCGACCAGACATCTCGGCTGCGGTCAGTCTCCTATCAAGACATCTTCATCGTCCGACTCATCGCCTCTTCAAGTACTGCAAGAAGGTGCTCAATTACCTACGTGGAACCAAAGACAAAAGGTTACACCTCGGAAACCTAGACAACACCAACTTGGTTGCCTATGTTGACGCGAACTTTGCACCAAAGGGTGATAGGAAATCTCAATCAGGAGCGGTGTTTCGACTCGGTGGAAGCTCGGTTCATTGGTTCAGTAAAAAGCAGAAGACAGTGAGCACCTCAACCACTGAAGCGGAGTACATCGCACTAGCTGCAGCAACGAATGAGGTCCTCTGGATACAGAACCTTCTGGAAGAACTGTCTATTCAGGTGAACTACCCAACCGTGATCCACGAGGACAATCAACCAGTGGTGCAAGTGGCAACAAACCAGAAGAACAATTCCATGGCGAAACACATCGACACCAAGCTACACGCATTGCAGGACTACATTCTCAAGGGACACATCGACGTACAGTGGACAAGCACTCGCGGTCAACTCGCTGATGGACTAACGAAAGTCACCTCCTCGATTCGAGATGCTGATCAACTACTTGGGCTTGCATCCAGACACATCCTAAGCAGGGAGTGTGTTGAAAAGAGTGCTTAGAATGTCTGGAAATCGTTCTAATGAACTATCGAATTCACAGTACTATAAATAAGCCATGCTCAGTGCTCTCTTGCTATCGCTTGTAAAGCTCTATTAAATGCTTTATTCTAAACTTGTGCATCTCGTCTTGTAACATGCTCTTCTTTTTCTTCTTTTGAACATGTCAGCATATGAGCTACATTTCAACGATGACACTACATTTGCATTTGTGTATTAGGTGGACATTGTATTGCCCACAAGTGTCACCCACAAACGCCACTGCACTAAAGGTTACTTGCTGATCATTCACAGATGAGGTATTGTACAAATATGTGATTCACCCTAACAGGCACACACACACAGTCAGTCTGTCAGTGGTCTGTCATGTGTTTGTCCTTTCGCTCTCCTGTTCGTCTGCCTGTCTGCTGCTTACTACTCTTAGCCGCACCATCCATTCCTCAACCTCTTCTCGTGCAGTAGTCTTTGGTCCTACTCTTTCTAGATTCTATATCCGTGTCTCAAAGCACACATCAACCCTAGATAAGAAGCCTCTGTCAGGTAGCCTGTTTCGTGCTAAGTGATATCAGTCGATTATCTTCTCGTACGACTCGCACCCGTCAAGTCTCGTGCATTGCCGTGGCCCTCTCTCAAGCCTTCTTCATCTCCTCTCGTCTTCTCGATTTGATTGCATCACTTTGATCTCTCTGCCTTTTCGTGATCGTGCTTAGGTGAGTTCATATATCTCTCAGTTTGAGTCGAGTAAAACTGTGGCACTCACTTGTCTCAGTGTTTGTATTGTACTCCCCGATCTCGATCTATCCGTTTGTGGTTCTATGTTACTGCACTCTATCTTATGAGAGCTAATCACATTGTGAGACATGCAAGTGTAATGAGTGCACTCTAGGCATATGGCCAGGATGAGTCATAGCAATGTTAATCAGATCTACTTCGACTACTTATCAAAGCCGAGTCTCTCTCTCTCTCTCTCTCTCTCTCTCTCTCTCTCTCTCTCTCTCTCTCTCTCTCTCTCTCTCTCTCTCTCCACTCCACATCTGTGTACCAAGTGAGTACTCGTGTCTTTGTTCTGTTCTACTCTGTTTGTGTCTATCTGTTTGTAAGTTGATTGTGTATGTATGTGAATGCATCAGTGCTGTGTGCATGTGCCTACATCATTCCCTTTGATAGACACACACATAACACACACACACCTCTGTGTTGTTACCGTTTAATGAGTTTACTCGAACATAACCACATGCATATTCTTATGCCTCAAATCGAGTTCATTCTCAATATAGAGGATCGGTCATATCAATGTTAGTTTACTCTACTCTTTACCAAACCATAGTCTCAATCTCTCTTCTACATGACTAATCATGTCACTCACCGCAGCAGCAGCAGCACCCACTCTACTCATGTGCAGTGTGAGTCAGTGTGTGTCAGTGTGAGTCAGTGTTTTGTGTTCGCGCCCACTGTTGCACTCGATTGTCGATGAGTGTCGTGGTAGTGTCGAGTGACCAGCTCAAAGCACACCACCACCTCTCAGTCTGCCTGTTTCAAGTTTGGTGTTCGGTTCGCTCTCTCCCTTCTCTTCTCGTCGTTTGTCAGTTGTCTGTTGCTTTTCACCGTTTCTGCTTTGCCCACATCCTGTGAATCTCATCACACCAACTGTGCCCCTGTGCCATATCATTCGTCTCACTCTCCTTGCCTTCTCTCTTCTCGAGTCACTTCTAGTGCAGCTCATCATTGTCCGGTGACCTGATCCGTGTGCCTTTGTCTGCTTGCTACTCCACATCTGTGTACCAAGTGAGTACTCGTGTCTTTGTCTATGGTCTACTCTTTTTGTGTGTCCCTCTGTTTGCATGTTGACACTCTGTGTCTGTCTCGTCGTGTTTGAGTGACTTTGTCAATGCCCATCGGCATATTCTTGCTCTAACCAGTCAGTCAGTGTGTGTGAGACGTGTCTTGTAGATCTCGAACTTTCTCGAACCACTCAGACTTTGATTGTCATCGTTCAATGAGTGCTCACTGATAAAGTGCTTATTATCACTTAATGTCACTTAGTTATGTGTTGGGCTTGTGTTTGTCCATATAAACCCACAGTCACACTCACTGCTTGGGTGGCGTACTCGTGTGTTTGTTTGATGAACTTTAGTGGACAGTGACTTTGTGTATCTAGCCTCAGACAGACAGACAAACTCGCTCCCGTCTGTCTTTCAACGTGTTTTCGCTCTCGTTTTGAGAAGTTGTCAGTTATCTTTTGATTTGTCTAGTGACACTTCTCGTCTCACCATTCAACGTATCCATCCGCATCAAGCGAACCTTGATTTGTGAGTATCACTCGTGTAGTGTTCCCTAATCATTGAGATGCTCTCACTCTCTTTACTTGAGGACACTTCAACTCGTGCTTTGTTTGTCACGTTGGTGCACTCTATGCTCTCTGTGCATCCTGTGCTTTGAATGGTTCAATTCTATGCACTCTAAGCCTTATGCATTGTGTCAGTGATGCTCTGTTACAGTTACTCTGCTCGGTTACCCTTCTCTGTATACCTCCTCAGTAATGCATGACTTAGTGTTTCTTATCAATTCGACTGTGGGTAAAGTGCAAGTTAGGCTTTGTTCCTTGCATGCCCAGTGTGGCATGAGTGTTGTTCTAGTTGGCCTGTAGCCTTTCTATGTATGATGTGTGTTCGTTTAGTATAAATGATGTTTATCTTAATTCTTATATCTAACGTTCTCCTATTTTGTCTCATTTTACCATTAGGAATTGATCATTGGTACTAATGCCCTGTGTTACGACAGCAATCACCATCATCATGATCATTATTCACCTTTCACCTTTGTTCTCGACATACGATTTTATTTTTCAAATCTGTTTTTATAATTTAAATTGTGTTCGTATTTAAAACTCGGGGTTTTCATCTTTGCTTTTGCCCATCCTCCACTTCTCTCCTTAACTACTCGACCTCATCCTTTGGATACTGTCAACAAGAGTACAACTTACAACTTGTACAGGCACAAAAGCACACACCCCACCACCCAGTCAGTCTGTTTTGTGTGTTCGTTTGTGCTGGTCACTCTCGCCTCTCTTGTCTGGTGCTTTACTTGGCCTGACTTTTTGTCTCGTTTCTGTACAATCACCGCCTTCTGTGAACATTGTGCTTTCATTTGCCATACTCTAAAAGGAATCTATATTCACTACACAGAAGAAGCACCTCATTCCGGTGGTCTGTTGCTCCGTTTGTCTATCGTCTCTCGATTGGTTCCTCACCCAAGTTAGCCTCACCCACCACATCAGGTCAGTAACCCGTGTTTGTGTTCTATGTTGCATGTTCTGTCACTCGACTCTAGTCATTCGGCTCTCGTGAGTATCCATCTGTAGCGTATCTTCTTTTCTGGTATGCTTGCTGTCACGTATCTCAAGTAGCATCAACGCTCTCCATCACGTGACTGCGTAGTATGTATGCAGTAGTTTCACGTATGCTGTTGCCCTATTGCACTACGGGCTCGTGTTAGTTTCACTGATGTTGTCTGTCTGTCTTTAAACCTACCTTCCACTAGATGTAACAGCCTTTGACGAATCTATTTGTGTGTGCTAATGTTACATTGTTTTCTAGTTTCGACACGATGTCATCACACTTGTTCTCTGACTTTCCTCTGTGTCTGTGAGCGTTAGTGAGAGAGTTTCTGTAAGCAAATGTGTTTGAGTTTGGGTATGGTTAGTTCACCTAGTCCACTAAATGCCTTCACCTCCTTGGTATCTACTGATTGAACTGTTGTGTCTGTGTATGTATGTGAGCTGTAAACACAGTTGGCCAGTTCTCCTAGCTCACTCTCAAGCCTACTCCTTACTAAACTGAGTCTCAATCTGTCTACTACATCCTCAAACTGTTACTCAAAGCAGTACACAACATACATTCATAGTGTCAGTCAGTGAGTTTTGTGCGTGCACTCAGTTCGACTCGATTATTGATGTTGATTAGTGTCGCGTGATGATCAGTGTCATTTAGTGTTGAGTGCAATACGACCCATCTCATACAGGCACATAAACACACTACCTCACACAGTCTGTCTGTCAGTGTGTCTATCAGTGTGTGCTCGGTCTCTTCTTCTCTCCGTTTGTCTGCATCTCTTCTATTCTCAATTTTTCAGCCTGCCCCACTTACAGCGAACTCCATCTCTCCAACGCGTCTGTGTGATTTGTGCCTTACTATCCAGGTTTTTGATCGTGTGATACGACTACTCGTCTGAACCAGTTCTGTCTGGCGGTCTGTTGCCCTGTGTGTTATCATCTCGTCTTTTGTTGGTTTCTCGTTCAAGTGAGTGTCACCCACTACCTCAAATTAGTGTAACACGTTTAATTGCCGTGTAATTACTCCACAATAGTCTATCATGTGAGTCTTGGTCTATTCCACTCTGTTTGTATATTGACTCTGTGTCTGCCCCTTTCGTATGATCGAGTTTGATTGAGTTTGTGATTGTGCATCACTTATTTTGTTCACAGTACTGTGTGTACTTTTACCGGTGTGTCTGTCCTTTGTGGGCTTTTAGTGTAAGTGTGACATTTCCCCATTGTGACTTGGCGAGGGCCCTTTGTGAGTACGTGTGAGTCTTAATTGTCGCCCGCTCATGATACCTTTGTGGCGTTACCAAGTGGGGTGCTCGAGATGGTACAGAAGGGGTAAGCTTTGGCTACGCACATAAATAAACCGGGTCGGACTTTTGAGCAGGAATCAACGATTTTCCAACGCCATGACCATTGGCCACTTCTGTGTTCGTGTGTCTGTCGACGTAAGTGAGAGAGGGCTGTGCTCAGTATCGCCATGACCATTGGCCACATCTGTGTTCGTGTGTCTGTCGACGTAAGTGAGAGAGTGCTGTGCTCAGTATCGCCATGACCATTGGCCACTTCTGTGTTCGTGTGTCTGTGGGTGTAAGTGAGTGGGTGTTGTGCTCAGTATCGCCATGACCATTGGCCACTTCTGTGTTCGTGTGTCTGTCGACGTAAGTGAGTGGGTGTTGTGCTCAGTATCGCCATGACCATTGGCCACTTCTGTGTTCGTGTGTCTGTCGACGTAAGTGAGAGAGTGCTGTGCTCAGTATCGCCATGATCATTGGCCACTTCTGTGTTCGTGTGTCTGTCGACGTAAGTGAGAGAGTGCTGTGCTTAGTGTCGCCATGACCATTGGCCACTTCTGTGTTCGTGTGTCTGTCGACGTAAGTGAGAGAGTGCTGTGCTCAGTATCGCCATGATCATTGGCCACTTCTGTGTTCGTGTGTCTGTCGACGTAAGTGAGAGAGTGCTGTGCTCAGTTTCGCCATGACCATTGGCCACTTCTGTTTCCGTGTGTCTGTGGGTGTAAGTGAGAGAGTGTTCTTTTGAGTATTGTCATGACCTTTAACTGCTGCTATGTTTGTATGCTCTCTAGGCTCCGTATCTGCACTTAAGAACACGACTGTGTGACTGGAATTGGTTATTCATGTTCATCTCTAGTCTTAACGTTTCTCATTAATTATTTACAAATATGTTTCCGTTTAGGTTTCTGCCATCGCCATTCGCCACTGCTATTACTAATTACACACTTCGATTGTACAATGGCACAAGCAGCACCTGGCCTAAGAATGTAAGTAACGATTGTTTTGTTTCACAACATAACAATTAAATATTTTTGTTTTTTGACAGCTACGTATGTGATGAGTTATTGATCCACGATGTTCCTTGCAGAACTCGATATCAATCAACAAACTGGCCTGCATATCTTAGCCACAAGTGCAAGATACATCCTAATGCCCTTTTTCGCGATCCATCATTGAATGATTACAAAAGAACAAACGGCAATAATGCAGATGTCAGAGTGGCCGATGAGAGCACTCGGGAAGGGAATTCTGTCATCGCGGATGCCTCAATGGAAAATCCTAGATTTCTTAATCTGATTGCCTCACTAATCTTGCCCAACAATGTGATGCTTTAATGTTTAATTTTAAATTGTTTTACATATATTTTCCTCCTTAGGTTTCTGGGGCTGTCTTAGGAGGCGACATTGGTGGTTTGGCTGGGGCAGCTGGTGTTTTGGCCAACTTTGTTGCAAATCAACTTCCTGACGCCAGAAACAGAGTTGCGGTTGCCGAATTGGAGGAGGCTGTCAGTGGATCAGAAGTGGAAAAGTGTCGAGAATTGTTGAACGCAGCCGAAGCACACCATCTTTCGAAGCAAACCAATACAGAAAAAGAGAGGCAAAATTTGGCAATTTTGGTCACTGCTCAGGCGATGCTTCAATTGCAAAATCAACAATCTACTCCTCTCCGAGGAATTCAAGATGAGACCACTGTCCGACTCAACAATGAAAGTCCTCAGCAAGCTGAGCATCTACTCGACTTGGAAGTGCAGGAAGAGCAACAAGAAGACTCCATTGCCAATGTTTTTTGTCGAACTTCCGACACGACAACGACGCCGTGCACGTCGCTATGATGTGTTCGAATTTGAATAGAAATTTGGTTTTATTGAACATTTTACATCAATCCAACATTTTAGCGTTTTTTTAATTATTAATTATTTATTTATTTATCTACAAAATAACATCATCGACGAAAACAACTCACCATCACCATCATCTTCATTGCCTTTTGACTTAATTTAACGCTCACAAACGAACACAATTGCATCATTCACCACATTCTACTGGTTAACAAGGATGGTCTGGTTCGAAAGTACGATGGCACCATCTTCGAGTCGATCGTCGACTTGATCGAGCATCACCAATCGACACAGGAACCGGTCATCTCTTTCGATGGAGTGGTACTCTACCTGAAGGATCCAGTAGTGAGCAAGCTTGAATCCTCCTTCTGAGTATCCCGAGTTTCTTTTACTTAATCACTTTTTATTTATTAACACACAAAACTCATTCATGTTGTATCAATTGAAACATTTCTCACATCTTTAACTGTATCAACACTATTCACCTTGGCTTTTATTACATTTTGATACTCAACTACTTTTATGTTCACTGTCATTGAGACCTTATTAATAAACTATACTCAACACTACTTTCAAAATTGAGTTAGAGTAGGATTATTTCACGCTTTACACTTAAGTATGATCGAACTCGTGTATGGTCAAAACATGAACAACTTTAGCACAGTCTCCACCAATGCGTGGATCAATCATAGCCATGGCTCTATTTGGTTATTGTGATGGAAGGCCCAGTCGCGGCTGATGTAATTGGCCAACTCTGTGCTCTGGTGTTTGGTCTATTGCAGTGGCCACCACTCAACGAATGTGGGAAATGGTCACCACCACCACCACCAACCTGACCAGCCAATGTATATCGCCTCAGCCAGTTGCACTCTATATCCCTTGGTGTTTGTGTATCTGTGCCTCTTGTTAGTGAACGCCGATGGTCGAGTAGTGAGGGCTTTTCGCTAAGTTGGCTCTCCTCACTCGCTACCTATATCGAGTATAATTCGATGTATAATCGACTATGCCATTTAGGCGATGACAACAAAACACATGTGAGTGTGTCCTCTCTAATTGTATTTGTTACAAGATAGCAAAACTGATTTATTGCATTCTCAAAGGCGAGCACATGTACACACGAGAGGAGGCACACGCTAACTAACAAAAAAAATACTCTTTCCTCTCTACACACAACACACATAAGCAGGACTGTCCACAGAAGACGTTACAGTACACTACCAAAACACAACACTTAACACACCCCTTGGTTTGGTACTGTCTGGAACGGAACTCCAAGCAGTTTGTCCGCATCTCGGGAGGCGCTCTTCGTCTTGGTTAGACAATCGGCAAGTTGAGTCGCGGTCCCGGTCCAGTTGACATCGATGTAGCCCTTGAGGATGTAATCCTGCAAGGCGTGCAATTTAGTGTCGATGTGTTTGGCCATCGAGTTGTTCTTCCGGTTGTTAGCCACTTGCATTGTGGGTTGGTTGTCCTCGTAGATCACCGTCGGGTACGTCACTGGGATGGACAACTCTTCCATCAGATTTTGTAGCCATAAGACCTCGTTGGTTGCCGCAGCAAGAGCGATGTATTCGGCTTCGGTGGTAGACGTGCTTACCGTCTTTTGTTTCTTGCTAAACCAATGAATCGAGCTGCCACCAAGTCGGAACAGTGCTCCGGACTGAGATTTCCGATCACCACTCGGTGCAAAGTTGGCATCTGCGTAGGCTAACAAGTTTGATCCATCTAGGTTGCCCAGGTGAAGTTTCTTGTGCTTGGTCGACCGGACGTAGTTGAGCACTTTCTTACAGTACTTGAATAATCGGTGACTTGGACGATGGAGATGCCTTGACAAGAGGCTGACTACAGATGAGATGTCGGGCCTGCTCATGTTCGCAATGAATAGCAGTCCGCCGATGAGGCTTCGTACGGGCATTGATTCATCCACAGGGTCCTGGGTCAGGTCAATCTCTTCGAGTGCTGGCAATGACGCAGACTTCTTCGACTCAGAGATGCCGAATCGCTCGGTTAAGTCGTTGATATAGCTCTCTTGGGACATTGAGAGTTGATCCATAGCTTGACTTCGCTCAAAGTCAACTCCAAGGAACCGGCCAATCGGTCCTAAGTCTCGAACTTCAAGCAATCGTTTCAGTTGATTCTTGATTTCTTCCATAGTTTTGAGGTCTTCAGTGAGAATCAGGATATCATCTACGTAGACTAAGATATAGCTGACCTTAGTCCCTTCTCTTCTTACATAGATGCACCTTTCTGACTTAGTCGGATAGAAGCCCATCTCAGCGAGGATCGAGTTCATCCTCTCAAACCAGCACTTAGGCGCTTGTTTCAGGCCATAAAGGGATTTCCACAGCTTCCATACCTTTCCAGGCTCAGCATAGCCAGGTGGTGGTTTAACGTAAATTTCCGTGTCGATGTAGCCATTGAGGAAGGCCGTTTTGATGTCAACTTGATGGACATGAAGTTTCTGTAATCCAGCGATGGTCAGCAGGAAACGAATCGAGGCAAAAGAGACGACAGGCGAGAAGGTTTGGTCATAGTCAATGCCCTTCTTCTGGCAGAAACCTCGAGCCACTAGTCGAGCCTTGAATCGGTCGATCAGTCCATTTGCCTTCTTCTTGATATCGAAAACCCACTTGGTGGTGATCGGTTTCTTCATTGGGTCTTCGTCGACAATGTCAAACACTTGATGCTCCATCAGTGACTTGATTTCATCATTTGTGGCACCTTGCCAGTAGTGAGCATAGTTCGGGTCATTCATTGCTTCGTCGTAAGTGGCGGGAACTTTCACCTCCTTGGCGTTAAGATGCTTCAACTCGGCGGCCAGACCAGTATAGTCCCATTCTCCGAATCGCTCGGGTGGGACTCCGATATTCTGTCGAGCTGACCTCCGCAACGCGGCAGGTTGTTCAATTTGGTTCTCAACCACCGCAGGTGGGTCATTCAGGATTGGGTTGTCGACCACCGCAGGTGGGTCATTCAGGATCGGGTTGTCGACCACCGCAGGTGGGTCATTCTCGGTTGGGTTCGCAACCACCTCGGTTGGCCCATTCGGAATTTGGTTCGCTGCCACCTCGAGTGGTTCATTCAGGATCGGGTCAATTACCACCGTTGTAGCAGGTTCCACTGTTTCTTCATAAAATCCACCTTTCTTTAATGTCCACACAGTCTTCGGTATTGTCGGCACCTCTGGAGGTACATTTACGACCGGTTGTGGGACCACAGGAGGCTCAACCGTAGGTTCGAAAACGCTTGATCCACCACCTTGATCGTCATCGTCTTCATCATTGTCATTTGATGAGCCTTTCTTACAGTCCGGCTTGTTGTTGTCACTAGATGGGCTACTTCCTCCATGTTGATGACTATCAGATGATTCCGTAGGTAAGACAGACGAAAGAATTGCACCTCCTGATTGGGGAATCGTCACAATCATGTCCGTAATTAGCTCTTCTTGGAAGACACAGGTTGATCGACAAGCTTCGTTCTCTTTGCAGTGGCACTCGGTGACTGGTTCCTTATTTTCACAGAACGGGAACACGCCATCAATGATCTTCATATTGCGTTCTGGAACGATGGCGCCGGTTTCTGGATTCAACAGCAAATATGCATCGGCATCAGGTGCATATCCAACAAACACCATTTTCTCAGAAGTTGGATCAAACTTGTCTCGCAACTTCTTCTCGTGATGAATCCAGCGATAGGCAGCTGATCCAAAGACGTGTAATTTCTTGATGCCATCGTCCTTACGAGGGAACAAAACTTTAAATGGGATCTGGCCATCCAAAGATGAGTGAGGCCAGCGATTGGCGAGGTATGCAGCAGTCTTCAGGGCAAGTGGCCAATAGCGGGCAGGCATACAACTGTCAAACATCAAAGCCCGAGCAATGGTGACCACCTTCTGGATCGTTCGTTCGGCTGTTCCATTCTGCTGGTGGCAGTAGGGCACAGAATGCTGGAGCTGGATTCCATGTTCAGCCAAGAACTCGCCGAAATAACCAGCAAACTCCCCACCATTGTCACTGCGGACACTTTTAATTTTCCTGTCAAGTTGGTTCTCGAACCGTAACTTGAAAGTCCTGAAAGCGTCGAGTACTTCTGCTGATGACTTCCCCTTCAGCAGGAACACCTCCACATACTTGGAGAAATCGTCGATGAAGATGATGAAGTGGTTGCTTCCATCATAGCCAGTCTTTCGCATCTGTCCACACAGATCGGTGTGAACCAGTTCGAGAGGTCCTCGGTTGAGCGGTACGGCAACTGGTGTAGCTTAGTTCTTAGGCAGGTTTCACAGTTCTCTGGGTGATTCAATTCCAGTTCGGGATACAACTTCCTCAGGGCGGCCAGTTTCTCCGCTCCTGGATGACCGAACTTGCTGTGCCAATCAGGTTTCTTCGTGACCAAAGCTGAGTCACGGCCATCATGATCACTGGTCTCAATATACCTGTACAGGTTGTTGATCAATTTGGCACGCAGGTATACTTGGTTGTCTTTGAATACGATGGCTTCATGTTTGTCGAAGAGAACTCTAAAACCGTTCGAGGTTAGCTGGCTCACGGATATCAGGTTTTCCTCGAATGATGGCGCAACATGAACGTTGGTGAGCTTCAGTTGCCGAGAACCAGTGTGCAAGAACGTATCTCCGGCTCGGTAGATCTTGCAGATAGCTCCGTCAGCAAGTACCACGGAAGAATTGTTGATCTCCCGGATCTCAACTAGGTTCTGGTCACATTTTGCATAGTTCTGAGTGGCTCCCGAGTCGAGAACCCAGGAAGCGAAAGCACGGGAAACATAGGGCTCAGGTTTGTGGGACTTCTTGAAATCGTTGTAGACCCGTTCAGTGCAATTCGAAATGTTATGGCCTTGCTCATGACAATAGAAGCAGGCATTGTTGGCTATGTCTTTGGCTCGTCGGACTTCTTTATCGGGACATATTCGAGGTTTCACGGACCGAGTGCAGAAGGCCGAGCTTCTCTGGTTCATCTTCCGGCACTTGTCCTTAATCTTCTCCAGGGCCTCATCGACAGAGTGGGTTCCATAAGCGAGAGTGTCTTTGAACGATAACCAGTCGGGACCATCGGGAAGGGAATCAGCAAGGAGACCAAGATGCTTGTCACTATCAAAAATAGCCCCACCACTACGGAGATTCTGGATTTTCTTCTCTACCAGGTCGAGATGCTCACACACAGATATGTCATCTAGTTTGACCAGCTTGGTGGTCTTAATGTCGTCTTCGAGACGGGACAACTTGGTGTAGGACAACCTTCCGTACTTCTCTCGTAAATTATGCACGGCTTCGTAGGCAACAAAAGACGAGTCAAAACAAGACTGGAAATTCTCGGGAATAGCTTTCAGGATCATGAACATAGCCTGGCGATTCATGGGATGATCCTCTTGGTAGGCCCGAGAAATGACATCTAGAATACCCTCTCTTTCAAGGGTGACCGAGAGCATAAAGAACCACGTTTTGAAGTTATACTGGTCGAGCATAGGAATCGGGTTGTCATCGATGACATGGACATAGTTCACTGGCGAGACAAGAACATCCTTGGAAACGGGAAACTGGATGGCTGGAGCCAAACTAGTCTGGTAACGGGCAGGAACGAGAACGGGACGGGAACGAAGGTAAACAATGTACAGGACCAAGAGAGTGAGAGCCGTGATGGTGATCACAGTCGAGACATCGGGCAGGAATGAAACGTACAGGTTCCAGAGGATACGGGCGAGGTACTCGAGTAGAGACATCGTGGCTGATAACGTGTTACAAGATAGCAAAACCGATTTATTGCATTCTGGCAGGCGAGCACATGTACACGCGAGAGGAGGCACACGCTTACTGACAAAAAATACTTTTTCCTCTCTCACACAACACACACAAACAAGACTGTCCACAGAGGACGTTACAGAACACTACCAAAACACAACACTTAACAGTATTATCCTCTACGACGCGAATCCCTGCTACTAGTGACTCTTGTGGTTGTGTGACTGCATCGAGTGCATCTGTATGTGTGCTGTGCTGTGTATCAGTTGTGTTGGTGTCTGTGTCTGTTGTGGTGACCGGCCAACATGTAGACCACTGTTGCTGTGCAACGCAGGACGCTCTGAGTTCAGTCATTCAACTGTTCCGTGCCTGTCTATGTGGGTTCGAGTGGATATGTGTGATGTGATGCAAGAGCCGTCATCTTAGCAGAACCGTAAATGAAGTGTATACTCTATGGGGTGCATGTAGAAACGATCGATGATCCTCTAGAATGTGTACAACTCTACTCTCTTGACTCACTCCAGTTGCGGTGCAGTTGCCAGGTTATTGTCCACTTGGGAGCAATCGGTCAACCACCACGATCACCCGAATGCTCTCGGCACATGTCCAACTCACTCCAGTTGCGGTGCAGTTGCCCGGTTATTGTCCACTTGGGAGCAATCGGTCAACCACCACGATCACCCGAATGCTCTCGGCACATGTCCAACTCACTCCAGTTGCGGTGCAGTTGCCCGGTTATTGTCCACTTGGGTGGGTGATTTCGGTTGACATGTTGACGGTTGGTATGTTCTCAATGGTGGTTCTGCTATAGTTTTCTTTTTCCATATCCTAGTCATACCACACGTTTACCTGCTGCTCAGGCCAGAAGATTCATATTTGTGAGCTCAGTCTCAACCGATCTGTGAAGACTTTTGTAGGTTACATCGATGATGTGAGCCGAATCAGGTGGTGCCCCACTGGACATCTTTTGGTCTAATATTCGGATAACATGTCTCTGAAAGTATGGTCTCAACTACAAGACACTTTTGTGTACAGTTTCAGGGCAACAAGGAGGACATCTCAACAGGCGATAAGTCGAACACAAGAACAGGCACTCCAAACCCGCTTCTA
The DNA here is from genome assembly GCA_023373905.1 of Rhizoglyphus robini. NCBI lineage: Eukaryota > Metazoa > Arthropoda > Arachnida > Sarcoptiformes > Acaridae > Rhizoglyphus > Rhizoglyphus robini. The sequence continues at coordinate 147,535 of JAKIJQ010000219.1, read as the reverse complement.
AACCTAATGTTGGCATGGGGTACAGATCACTCGAACTTTCGTGTTATGTTGGATGTGGAGAATGGCTCGTGTATGCACACACCGATGAGACACTCTGCAGATGTAAACTCGGTGCCTATCACTCCAGATGGACGTTTCTTGGGTGTTTTGGCGATAGTCGTGGTTTGGTCCTCACAAAGTGGTCAACAAGCGTAGTAGTACACAAACACACACACGTACACTATTGTCCATTGTGTACACAATACATAGAAACATAGACTATTTCCATACTCTTAATGAAAGGGCGTCATTATCATCATCATCATCACACTTTAATGAGTCAGTGAGCCAGGGACTTGAATAGTTCAGTTTAGATACTCGAGTGGGTGTTGTCCGCTTAGTCTAGTCGAGTTAAATGGACTCTCTTTTGTGTCTCACTAGCTGATGCTCGCGACTGGTCGGCACGGTCAAACGCCTTTTGGACAACACCAACATGCGGAAAACCTTTGACTATGAAGAGATGTTGACCATCTTCTCCTCCGTGCAAGCCATCGTCAACAGCCGTCCTTTAACAAAATCTACTTTGGAAGAACCGGCGCTTCTCCCAGCACATTTCATTTCAGGAAGCAGTCTAACTAGTTTGCCACCTTTACCAACAGGAACTATACCTGAAGGAGACGAATTACTGCAACTATATATCAAAAGGACCAAGCGATACAATGCTTTCTGGAACAAATGGTACCGAGACTATTTGGTCACTTTGCAAAATTATTGGTCGGACCGATCACGGGAGCCTCAACTTGGAGAGACAGTCATTTTACAAGAAAGCAACGTCCCACGTATGGAATGGCGAGTGGGAAAAATTGTGAAGTTGATCCCAGGGACCGACAAGGTGGTTCGCACTGCTGTAGTTAAAGTGAATGAACGTACGGAATTCACAAGAGCTGTACAAACTCTGATCCCACTTGAGGCTTCGGTGGGGAGAATGTCGTGTAACGACGTTTGTGAAAAGGCACAGACACGTGAGAACTGAAGGAGACATGTGCTGAAGAGAGGAACTTGAATTTTACGATGAACTTGTGATGTTTCTTTTATCAATGACTAATAGATGACCATTTTCTCTTGAAATAGCGTGAAGGAACAGGTATAAGAAGCGAGGTGGACAAGCAAACGGGTGGTGGAAAAAGTACCAGCAACAACAACTGAGAAGACAGCAATTTTCATGCCGATCTGTCTGAAGAAAGCTAATATTTTTTACTTTGTGTACTTATTTCAGTGAATTTATACTTTAAATCTTGAACTTGGAGGCAAAATAAAGTGTTTATCAATTGAGCAAGTGAGTACACTCTCTCGCGAACCATTTGGTTGCGTGACAGTGGGCTCTCACGTGAGGTGGGCATTATGCCCCTCATGCCCCCCCGTATTCAATATACGAGTGAGCTTTTTTGTTGATATATTGCCATTTCGTGTTTAGGGTGACGTCGTCCCAACGCTACAGAACACTACTTCGTACTGTACTGTACTTTCGGTATTGCGCCGAAGTTAGACCTATCTGAACGCTTGAGCTTATCTTCCTTTTATTGTTGAGTGAAAAATAACTCACCCACAAAGGCCAAGCCAGTTTCTGTTTGTTCAGTTCGTTCTCCGTTGTGTACCTGTCTGTTGCCTTCTGTTTTTCTCTCCTTGTGAACTTCACTGCCACCATCACAAGTGAAGTGTCTCGTGGGCTCAACTGGATTCTAACCTGTCGTCTCGATTACAGGTTTCTGTCTCTCAACACGGGGACCCCACACAGCCACACGACTTTGTCAATGCCACAGATCATCCGATTTGGTTCATCTTTTTTGATTAATTCAAAATGGCTCAACCGGTTCGTTTGTAAGTAAATATTATTTGTTTTGTTTCGCTTCAAATTAATAAAATATTTTTATTTTTGACAGTTATCGTTGCCGAGATTCATTTCTCGACCCTGAACCATGTTCATATAGGGGAAAAATACAAATTGGAAAACTATCACAGCCACAAATATCGTTCAAGTCAGGACTCTCTCTTCATCGACGAGGCTATGACCCCTTCAGCGTCTGGTAAACTCTCGACCTCATGCACCCCCTTCGGCCTCGTGCATCACCTCGTCCTCGTGCACCCCTTTCGGCAAAGTGCACCACCTCGGCCTTGTGGACATCGTCATGTACAAGAAAAAAACAGTGGTGCGGCTGCAGGACAACTGGTTGTTAAAGATGTGCCGAATGGGAACAACCTCTAACATGACGACATCTCGACCAACAAGCGCAGCCTTCACAGTGCACTATATGCCTAGAAGTGATATAAAGTGCTTTCGGAAATCTTCCCAATTGTCATTCTCGTCTTCTGTGTGACATACATTGTTGGGTTGTTTTAAGAAAATGTTACACATCATGTTGCCCGCTTCTGTCCTGTCTGCCGGATCCCAAGCGCGGACATAATTAATGGTCAGTAGCGACTATAGATCAAGCTACAAAAGCTGAAATTTTCTCATTACAAGCTAGAAATAACGCCGCAAATCACACATTCAGTTTGGTTTGTGTCTTCGTTTGCTCTGTTTGCTTTCGACTATCTTGTCTGCTGTTTTACATCTTTACTTGGCCTCACGTCTCATTTCTATACATCTCCCCATTTCCTGCGAACACTGTTTACTCATTGGCCATACTCCAAAGGATTCTATTCTCCCAGCCCAATGATGATGATGATGATGATGGCACTTTCATGTACATGTGATTTTTAGTTATTTTGTACGATAATACTCGGTACTATGATTGAGACAAATTCGACTGTTTGCTGACTTTAAGGTCAACGGTCAAAGTTCGAATAGATTTTACGTTTGCAGATGTGGTAAATGAGAATAGTCAATTTGTTGAAGAAAGTTTTAATTGAAATATTGCAGAGTGTAAGGCGGAAAACAGTGGATTGGATCATGAATGATCCAATTTAAAAATGAATTAACAGGAAATTGATCACACTGAACAATTCACGACTATTGTTATTGAAACGGAACAGCGTTTGGGTGTTGGTGAACAGGACTGCACTAGAAATTAGTGATCGGAGACGTTCGGGTGGAAATTGGGTGTTTCGGGCTGAAAACGGTTGACTCGAGATGGTGGTTTGATGGAAGCGTCGTCGTCGTGAGATGAGATGACCTCAGAAGGAACTTAGTAGACGCTGGAGAAGAACGCCACGAAACTGATCGGGTCAAACCAGAATAGTTGGACTCGCCTAGATGTGAGGCTTTTATACTTTTGATTACTTGGACCTTTGGGGGATTTTAGGCAACAGTTGGTGTGTGCGTGTGTGTTTGGCTCCTTGGTGGACGGAACCTGGGTACGTTCGTGCTCATTTTGTGGTGTTACGAAAGGGGTTGTTAGCAAGATTTGAATCTCACTAGAAGTTACTCGAATGATGCGAGATAAACTCGATCATTCGACATGTTGGAATTCACTGTGTTGTATAGAGAGGGTTGAACTCAATTGGTGAAAGAGTTACTCCCATTATACGATAATGCGTGTCTCAGGTGACTGTTGTGTGTTGTTGATCAGGAAGCGTGTGCGTGTTATGTCTTGTACTTTCCTTTTAAGGATTTCCAATGGTCGTGTCAATTGCTGTGTTACCATTTCGGTATCTAGGTCTTCTGGTACCTAACCTGGCATCCCTGATAAGATGTTGTTGCGACAAACTGACTACGTGACTAAAGGATTCGCACTTCGATTCACTTCGAACAAAGACTGACTCATCATATTGACTGACTGAATGGTTATCAGGACAAAAACATTACTTATTACAGACTGAGAAATGCACTCAATGAACTCGCGCGTTGATTATTGGGAAAAGTACTATTAAATGATGGTATTATTGATTAAATAAAATATTTAACCTAGTATTAGAATATTCTAATAAAATTAGACTATTACATACACATGTACACAAGATGGACCGTTTAACTCGGTGCACTTCGAGAGTCACGACACGATGGCACTGTCTGGCTTGAGAGCCACTTTCCCTAATGTGACCTCACTTAAGGTGGCTATTTGAACCCAAATTATCGATCACATTTTTAATGTTCCCTTCATACTACGCGTATACGCTTGTTTCATGCCAATTTGGAGAATTCCAAGTTGCGCATTGACAATGCTGACCATATCCTACATCCCGTCCGTGCTTATCGACCACTCCTCAACGAAATCAACTGGCTGCAATCGCATATGCACTTATCCCGTTTATTTGCTGGCCATTTCTTCAGTATATCGGACAATGGTGTTGAACTCGATCTACCAATTCATGTCCAACTCGACACATTCTACTTTCATTCTCAAGATTCCTTTGATTAACTAACGTACACAATCCTCACCCACGCTGTTGACAATGAGGAACTCCGACTCGAGCACCACGGTCTCTTTCCTAGATTAGGAACTTCCATGGAGGAGTATTACAGTTTTGGAAGTGAGCTATGTTCTCAATTCGACCTAACATTCCAAGCTTATTTGATGCCTTGTGATGAACTCGAACTTTTTTGTTCTCACTTTAGTGCTGTCACATCACTCAATCTCACCATTCCATCAGTTGAACAATCGCTTATCGAAGTTGTTTTTCAAGGATTTTCTCAATTGAGTCAATTGGTTCATTTACGACTCCACGTGGATTTTGAATTTAATGATTAAGATGATAATGAAGAGGCTCTTGTTCAACTGCTTTCGGTCAAGTCGTTCGGTCTCTTTGCTACATATCTCGTTAACCACAACGATATCTCACTGCTCAATATTCCGTGGACACTTCCAAATTTGCAAGTCCTTGATGTGACTATTTTGGTTCCGACTTTTGGAAATCGAAAATGTAGACTGTGCAAATACAACGAGGAAGAAGAAGAAGGGCAGTTGATTACCAGAGAACAAATGATGTACTTTCTGTCTCTCTCACGTAATGAAGCCGCTCAGTGACGGCTCAGCACTGCACTCCATTTCAGCGGATGTCAGTGTTGTTGATGATGAAACTATTACTTTGGAACATCTCAAATCGGAAGATCTGAAACAGCCGTTGGTATTGAATTGGTGATTCCTATATTCTTTTATATTGATACTTGTAATGTTTTAATTTTATGCTTAATGCTCAATATATTAATAAAAGTTTCAATACACTGATTGAATGTCACCAATGTTGTTGATGATTATAATGATGCCGATGGCAGGCACGTATCGATTGTCTTTGGTCACGTAGTCTCTCTTAGCCACAGGCGATCAAGCACATGCACTCGTGGCCGATCTAAATCTAAATGATATAAAATCGCCATTACCAACACCATCACAAGCAAAACTGCAATGTGTACACAAATGCATACATAGCACAGTACACTCGATCCTATCCATACATTTAAAGCCATTTCTATGCAATCGCTACGGCGCACAAACAAATCGATCAGTGGGGCGTATCTTCATTGTAGGGCAGCTGTCCGCTAAGTGCTTTTGTGAGGCAGACACACCCTATTGATCGACTTGTTTGTATGCTATGGCAAAAGGCAAGGCAATGAAACTAGTACGAATTGGATTTCAAAGTATAAATCTGGCCCGGAGATACAAACTGAGTTTCATTTTGTGTTCCCCCAATGGAAAATTTACCGTATTTTAAGTCAGATAAGTCGCACCATTTGGAGAAAATTTTTCATGACTGCGACTTATACGCCGGTGCGAATAATAGGTGGAATGAGTTAAAGTTCGCCGAAAGACATTTTGTTGAATCTTTCTGGTTAGGAAATTAAATCAGCATTCGCCAATTTCACTGATGTGGCGGAACTAGACGAACGACAAATAAATGTTGTTTCTATGTTGCACTACTACCCGTTCCAAACATTGCATCGCCATCCGTCATTGCCGGTGATATTTTGATAGGTGATAGGTCATTGTGATAGGTGGTGCGAGGGCGGGCAAATGGGCACACATTGCCGGCAATGACACCCCCAATTGTGAGTCTAATTGATGACCGTGCTTTTGTGTTGACGTTGGTGGTGGTGCAGTTGAGTGCCGAACGGCACAGTTCGGCTACATATCAATTCACTACGCCTGATCTGTAACTGTAGATGCTCTTCCGGGAGTCGTGTCCGCATTCGGCCGTTGTACAACAGTCGATAACCGAACACCAAACACTACTATGACTGTGGCACAAGCGTCAGCACTGAACCGGGCTCAAGACATCCGACCAAATGCGTGCTTACCAATGAAACATTCACCATGTCGGTGACCATCTCTCTCGAAGTAGTTTCCCTCACTCGACACAATCGAGTGTCACTATGACCGACAAACAATAACCGACATACACTTGTTGGCTAGTGCCAAACGGGCGTCAGTGAGATCCGTTGAACACTGTACATTTGCGCAGTAAGTAACACATCGGCTAGCACTGACAAGTGAGTCGAACGATGAGTTCGATTGCTGGTTGACTGCATTAGTATGCGATCTGCTTCATCACCACGGCCATCATCAACACCCGACCGCAGACACGGTGATGGCAGTCAGATCAGTTAGTATTCATAGCCGTGCACTACCCATACATGGCTACTAACCATGATCAACCCTTACCGAGGTGACAACCCGTGTTGTGGCATGGTGATGTACTCAGATCTTCTTTTTATTATTAATTAAAAAAATTAAAATTGCTTACTATTTGGTTGGGGCATTGGTTTAGTTGATCTACCTAAGGTACTCTGAGGGAACAAAAAGACAGTGATGGTTCACTCACACACTGGTCAAATGTTAGAGTACACTCGAGGAGGAGTTGAGTGTTTGAGTGTTGAGTATTGTCGACGTTGGTGGTGGTGGCTGTGGTTGGGATCCTGAGGATTGTTCGGTTGCCCAACTGCTTGGTAAGATCAAGTGCCTCGCTTATGCCTGTGCACTCGTAATCGTTCTCTTTTTTGGTTGTGTCCACCACTGACATATCCACTGGTCATGGCACCAGTGGCAAAACCGAAGAGTGCCAATCCTTCCGAACAATCGACCTTAACTGGCTCAATGTGGCACTGGTCACGGTACCATTGCACAATGTCACATCCACAAGTCAGGGCACGCTCAATGCACAACAGTCACAGTTTAGTGACATTGACGAGCTATCCAACATTCCCGAGTAAACGGTGAATTGGTCAGCGGCTGCAATGTTGTGCCCGTCAGTGCGGTCATCTTTTGGAAGAAGATAAGTGTGCATTGTATGTGTGGTCCTTGCTGGCATAGTGGCAATAACCCCGCAAACTTGTCACCATCACCGGTCGCACAACATCTCGGGCACATGCCTAAAACAGTTTCTATACGGTGCCGTGGACCACTTATTCACCATTACCGGGCAAACCAGTCACATCCACAAGCAACATATTACCACGGGCACAAGCCAACAACTGTCTCTGTACGGTGCCGGTGACGGCTTTTTTTATCATAACCGAACACCGGATACTCGGGTCACAAGTGTCACTTTACATTTGTGGTCGCCACTGCTCCGTGAGTGGCACCAATCGAACAAACCCATCCGCCGCTCTAGGCAATGACTGCATACACACACAACTGGTCATACATCACTCGATGCATCAGCCACCATGTCCTCACATTGCCGAAACCATTCGAGTCGGCATTGCTTCCGTCACTCGCATTTGCCTTCACAAGCCGCCGAACCAATATTTTGTCGGGCAATTCAACAGGCCTTGTCTAGTTTGTCTATGAACGAAGGTCAACGAACCAGTGCCGGTCAGTCACACATCAGTCAGTCACCGACATACGGCCACCACCACCACCACCATAGCTTGAAGTTGGACCGATTGCTCCAGGATGGTGTATAACCGGTCAACTGCACCGAACACGGAGTGATGAGTGACCGTGTCCGACGACTGTATTGGTGTTCCCGATAGTGTAGTTACGGCTCGGGCGAGGTGACAGATCCATTGTGTGTTATGAGGCTTCTACGGGCTCCGACTATGGCGGTTGCAACAATGGTAATCCCGAGAGTGTGTTCATTGCTCGTGAGAAGTCAACTGTCCGTTGTGTGTGTGGTGCGTGTTGTATTGTTGATGGTGGTGACGATGCGGAGGGTCAGCTCATGCGAATATGTCCCCGTAAGTGCAATTCTCACCACCACCAGCATCACTCGATGCATTCACTAGTGGTTGTCGCCCGCTTGTCCGTTATCGGTGTCTCTGCCGGTAAAGTTACCCATCAATGAGTGAGGTGTGTCTCTGTCCGTCGTATGGAGTCAATGGTGGTGGTGCTCGCTGCATTAACAGGTTACCATAACTCTCTGTGTAACCGGCCCGAACATTGTGTTTAGTGTGTATATGAGGGTTGTGGGGTGTGGATGTGGTGAGCCCGCGGGTTTGTCTGATGGCTGTGGCTCGATGGGTTAGAGCATCAAACAACGAGTCAGTTGTGTTCCTAATCGATGTAGGCAATTAAGTCAGGCATTCCCAAGTCTAGTCTAGTCAATCTACCTCTCCACCAACTCAGTGACGGAGACAATACCCATACTGTGCACCTGATCTGACTATTGCTACACTGAAGGGTCAAACTAACACGACTAGAGTGGATTTGATACGTCTTCTACGCACAACTTGTCAAGTGCGCCTCCACCTCGCTCTAACTCGCACTTCGCTTCTCATACCTCCACTTCTGCTTTCGCCCTCGTTGTGTTTTACATGTGCTCTCGTGCCTGCCTTAAGCCTGCAGTATCAAGCCAATTGAGCCGTCCAACATCCACTCTTCCCATCACCAGATCCACCGTGTGGTATACCGTTGAACTAAGCTAGTCCATCCTCATCGATCTGTGTCCACCACCACACTCCATCGACCCGTATCGTGAAGTGACGTGCCAAGTGGTCAAGCTCATCAACAACAATCGCCTGCAGTCCTTTGGTAAGTTCAATCATGCCCGACTGCTCTGCTTCTTGTTGGCTATGTACTCTCTTGCATATGGCACTTGGCCGTCTGTTTGTATCCTCTTTGATGATCCAGTGGCACTGGTTCCGTGTTGCTACTAGGGATGTGCTGCTAATTTTGACTCAGGGGGCTCGCCGTAAAGAATATCTAGGGGGCTCGATAAATTTTTTCTTAACTTAGGGGGCTCGCAGAACCGAAATATTCTCCAAATTGATTAGATAGGATCATTGGGGGACTGGGAAATTCTCACTGAATGAACAATTAGATCTCACCAACAAATGGTTGGATGCAAAAATTATCCTATTGGTGGGATAGAGAATTTACCATAAATAAAAGTTGGTTCTTATTCCCCATTTTAGGGGGCTCGCATTTTTCTAAAATTTCTTTCAGGGGGCTCTATCGAGCCCCCTAGAGCCCCCTACAGCACATCGCTGGTGGCTACGGCTTTTTCCGGCATGTACTTGCTTGTGCCTTGGCTGTGTTGAGTTGTTTGTATGACCTCTTTGGAGTCCCGTCCGCACGGGAGAGGGGTCGCTAGGATTATGTTGCCTGTGTACTTGCCTTCTCTAGTCAATAGGCCGTGTGTCTGTGACCTCTTTGGAGTCTTGGGTGGACTGGTTGCGTGTGGCTCATGCAATGTTGACCTTGAACTTGTCTTCTACAGTCACTTTGCCGTTCGTTAGTGTCCTCTTTGGTGGCATGGCCACACTGGTGAAGGTTGGTTACTGCTTGTTTGACCACGTAGTTACCTTCTCTTGACTCCTGGCTGTGTGTTTGTTTCCTCATTGGTGTCCTAAGTGCACTGGTGCAGTGTGGGTACGACTTGTTTGGCGCCGTAGATTGCCTTCTAATGTCACTTGGCCGTGTGGTGCTGTGTGGCTGTCTAGTCATTTATCTTTTGTGCTCATCAGCATGTACTGTGCTGACTGTGTGTAATGAAACTTGAGACTCAATTGGGCTCAACTGTCTACTATAAATAAGACGTACAGACAAAGTCTCATCTTAAACATCATTGGCTCCAAAGGAGCATAGTCTGAGCGGGCGGGCACCCAGCCCTCCACAACCAGAGTAAATGTTTGTTTATTTTTATTGTAATCTCTACAGTATTTCAGATATAGTTCCCTCCAGATCACTTTTTCTCTGTCTGATTGTAAGATTAGAAAACAAAAGTTCGTCGTGTTTTTTCAAGCTCAATCGAGTCTGTAAGCCCAGGTTTCAATGTTGATTGATCCCAATTTTCAGATATAAAACGATTATCTTTCGAAATGGTGATTTTTGTTGCATTCATGAGTTCATGTGTCCGATGGAACTTCTGTTCGATGTTAACATACAACTAACACACCTTCCTACCCCACAAGTTCCACAAAAATTGCAGATTGCGATTGGGCCTCGTGCCTCGGCCGATCGCAATTGCAATTTTTATGGCTCTTTTCTGAATTTGTTCGAGGTTATTAGTATCCCAATTCAAGGATCATGGAATCCCAGTGGTAACTATCATGTCAAAATTTTGTGTCCACGTACAGTTCAAGCATGTATGCACGTATGTCGGTGTGTGTTTGCGCTTGACAATCGTATTGAAACATGTCGGAAGACGGATTTTTCAAATACGTACGTCAAAACTTGTTTAATCGATTTCGATTTGTTTTTTTTGTCTATATAAGCATTTTATTCTATAAATACGAACTACCGGATGCATACAGGCGATGAGAATTTTCTATATTTTCTCTATTGGTGAGATTTTGCAATACAGGAGGGACCATCCTTGGATACATAGGATTCTCATTCGTAAACATATTTGCAGTTCCATTATTAGTGCACAAAATAAAGAGGTTTGCACTGTTTAGTTTCAGAAAAAGAACGTTTATCTCACACAGGTGTTGGATAGCCTTCATATACTCATCAAACACTTTAGCGTTTTCAATAATCTCGATTGCAGTTAGTGCGTGATCCAAACACATGATAAAACGGCTCTGGTAGAACTTGGTCAGGTTTGTTTTTATTTTCGTCAATTCTGTTGCATTAGTCTTCTGACGTGGTAACGGTGGAAACTTTGAGTAGGACAACTTTCTGGACTACTACTTCTTCCGTGTTGTCTTCATCTGGGTCTTGCTTTAGTAGATCTTCCATCCATTGCATTAAAAACAATGCACAACTAAAAGTGATGCATTTTATAGTTTTTGGTTCACGACTGGCAACAAACCAAACACTTCTGTGTCTACACTCTGATAAAAAGTTGAACATGAGTTGTGTTGAAATGTCAGCTGATGTTGTCAATAGTGTCAATAGTTACAATTTTCAACACCAGGTGGCGCTAAATTTCGTTATCTTATCTTTGAGTTTTTTTGCAAATCTGCTATTTTTCCCCAACTCAGACCTATCCCAAAAGCTTAACCTGAAAATTTGGTGCACTTTGGTCCAGTAGTTTTTCCAGAATCTCTCGTGCAAGCAACACAAAAAGCCGTGGTAGAAGTCTTTCGCTTTGGCGAAGCTTCGCTTCGCCCCCGCTCAGACAACTACCACGGTGAGTGTGACTGGTCAAGTGTCTCAAAGTACATCAACCACCATCGTAGCCATCTCTATCTTTGCTATTCCCAACGAACAGCTCGTCTTCGACGGTGCTTGAGTGATGCACATAATGTTGGTGTTCACATCAAGGCAATCGAAGTTGGACTAGTGGCACTGTTCGGTAGTGGAATGTCATTTTACCAATTGTGCCCACTGTGTGGTGTTGTGTCACTACTGGTGACAATCATAACGACCAAGGTGAGATACACTCGTCGTCGAATGTGTCCATGCACTGGCACCAACACAACAACAAATAAAGCTCGTCTGTTCGTGTGTTGCTCTTGACACTTGACTGTGCAATTGGTTAATGCTTACGCTGGTTTATGAGAAGTGTCCCTGCCCGATTCGGTCTTTGTAGTAGAGAGGCACTGCCTCCAGAGAGAATTGAACATTACGGCTCATTACAGGCTCTACCAGAATGCAGTTGTTTTGTCTGTTAATCGCCTTAATGTACACGCTTCCATGTGGAGTATGACCAATCGTTTTTAGTATTAGTTTTGAACGCCACTGTTGCTGTGACTCAGTTTAATGAGTGTGCAGCACCAACGACACTCATTCTCACTCTGTTGCCTGTCTCTTCTTTTTAGTCGCTCTTTTCGCTCTCGGGTTGTCTACTTGTCTGTTGCTTTTCTCCGTTTTTGTCTTCTCCACTTCTTAGCCAATCAGTCACTACGCCAATTTGACTTCTTCTCTGGACTCTCTCCATAATTCGAACCAAATCAAGCCTCGGCTAGTCCTGCCTGGTGGTCGTTTGTCTTTGGTGGCTTCATCACTGTTTGTGTCCATCTGTTTGTAAGTTGATTGTGTAACATACCTCATATCTTCGTATGTTTGAGTATGTGTGTGAATGCATCAGTGCAATGTGCATGTGCTTACCTCATTCACTTACTTAGAAAGACACATACATGTCTGCCTGTGTGTTGTTACAGTTTGCTCAAACATAACAAACATAACTAGCCTTAATAAGTGGTGCGCTAAAGGGTTATCCACATATAAGCACTTCAGGGAGAAGCCAGCTGTTTGCTTATTTGGGGATAACCCATTAGCTCACCACTTCTTAAGGCTAAACATAACCACGAGCATATTCTCATGCCAAGAATCGAGTTCATTCTCAATATGGAGGATCGGTCATATCAATGTTAGTTTACTCTACTCTTTACCTAACCATTGTCTCAATCTCTCTTCTACATGGCCAATCATGTCACTCACAGTTCAGCAGCACACAATCTACTCATGTGCAGTGTCTGTCAGTTTTGTGTTCGCGCCCACTGTTGCACTCAATTGTCGATGAGTGTCTTGTAGTGTCGAGTGACCAGCTCACACAAAGCACACCACCACCTCTCAGTTTGCCTGCTTGAAGTCTGTGTTTTGTTCACTCTCTCATCGTTTGTCTGTCTGTTGCTATGCACCGTTTCTGCTTTTCCGACATCCTGTGAATCTCATAACACCAACTGTGGTCCTGTGCCGAGTCACACTCTCCTAGCCTTCTGTCATTCCTAGTGCAGATCAACATTGTCCTGGGGCCTGTCTTCTGTGTGCCTCTATCTGTTTACTTTAGGTATTGTATTCTCATCACTTTATCTTCTTCCACCTCTCGCTGGTGTCATCGCCTAATTATCGTGTTTTGTGCGCACAATCTTTGCGTAGTGCTCGCCCCTTGTTTCGTCATTTACACTTCTCTCTTGTGTAACTACATCTGTGCCCTAAGTGAGTACTCGCTAGTGATGTTATTTACGAATATTCGAATATTCGAATAGGATTTTCACACAGTATTCGAATACCAAGATATTCGAATAATGGCCAGATTTCAAAATTTGCTATTCGAATATTCGCGAATAATATTCGAATATTCGATAAATATTCGAATACTAAACAATTTTTTTAAAATCCGAAGATGCATATTTTCTAGTTGTCCCTACAGTTCATCGATTGAAAAGGCTCATTTGGATATGCAATGTTTATTAGATCAATGGTAAAAAATGTATTATAAATGTTTCATGAAGCAATACAAAGAATGTTTTATAAGAAATGAATTGATTACAAGATTATCGTAAAAAATAGTAATACAAACTTATGTCTAAATCAGTTTTGGTTTTTCTGAATATCCTCATAAATTGGAAGGGCGTGGTTAAAAAAAACCAACTCATTTAGCAGATCGTTGCCAGTTCGATTTCGTCTGTCAGATGATATGTATCCGGCAGAAGAAAAAACCCGTTCAGATGGGGCAGACGTAGCGGGAATGCAAAAATATTTTCTTTGCAATCGAACAAAAGCATCATTATACTTGCCCATAGAAATACGTTCAATTTGATCTAGAGCATTTGAGGCTCGGGACAACATAGGGGCAGCCAAATAGTCGTCAAACAGTTTACCACCGTCCTGCTCATCGCTGTTCGACAAGTTGTAAAGATCGGAAAAATCAAACAAATCCATTTCTTTGCTCGGCTCATTTTCTTTCTCGGAACATTGTTCTTCACCCACATTCGAATCAACAATAGAGTTCAATTGATTAATAATATTGAGGCGTGCACGTAGAGCTTTGTTGGGATCATCAAAAAGTTTCGCTTTGAAGCGAGCATCCATTACAGTGGCTTCTCTCATGAGTTCAAGTCCTTCGACGTCATACTGGATTGGTCGTTTGCTTGGTTTCCAGTCGTTCTTGAATCTATTTTTCAAAATAGAAGCAAGTTCTCGGCTAATTTTTTGGCCATCTTTACTAACAAGTTGGTACTTTTCTGGAATATGACTTGTTCGTTCTTTTTCTTGAGGAACAAACTAGTACAAGTTCAACAACTTAACAGCGGAATTGATCAAAGGAATCACCATTGATAGAGTAGGATACTTGCTACCGGATAAATCATTCGTGATTTTTTCAATTGCTTCTAAAATTTTGACCAAGTCTTTAATAAGCAAAAAGTCTTCATTGGTCAAAATAGGACTTTTGTCATTGTTAGACCAATAAGCGTTTATCGCAGGCTTCAATAGGGAAATTCTGCGCAACATGAATAGACGAGTGTTCCAACGAACCTCCATCCATCCGAGCAACTCTAGTGGAGTCTCCTGATTCATCACCGTTTTCTGAATTTCATCAAGGGCATGTTTTGAAGGTGCACTGTCACGGAAATACGAAACAACTTTTTGAGCTTTAGCAAAAAGGTCTTTGGCCATTGGAGATTGAAATAAATCGTTCACAGCCAAATTCAGAGTATGTGCAGTGCAAGGAATACGTATCAGTCCCAATTTTTTAATCGCAGCAGGCATTCCACCTCCGTTGTCAGTCACCACACAGATGATTTTCTCTTTGGAGATGTTCCAGTCTCGAAGTATTCCCTCAATCGTAGCGGCAATGCTATCGGCGTCTTCTTTGTTGATTGGTCGGGTTCCAAGACGCGTTTCGTGCAAATTCTTTCCAATCATATAATGTGCAGTAACCGTCAAATGATGCTGAAGTGCATCGGATTGCCAAGCATCGGCAGTAAGCGACATTTCATCTGCTTGATTAATAAATTCGGCCATTACCGGTTGAACTTTTTCATATTTGTCATGAATAAGTTGGGTTGCTCGTTGGCGATTAATATGATGAAACGCTGGATTGAGTGCTCTGCAAAGTTTCCTAAACCCGACATTTTCAACCACCGAAACAGGTTGAAAATCCACCGCAACCATGTGGACAATAGAGTTTTCAATATTTTCCTGTTCGGCATGAGTAAGTGCTCGAACATGTAAATAATCACGCATAGTTTTCGGTCGTTTGTTTGCGGGCTCATCTTCAACATCTGTAAATAATGTTATTATATTTAGTAAAAACAAACCGTCATTTTCAGTTGGAATTTCTTTTCCTTTAATGTCAGCATATTCTTTTGGGTGAAAGCGCTGAAAGTGGTTGAGCAAGTTTGTAGTAGTACTCCCGTTGTACTTAAGTATCGTTTCAACTTGAGGTTCAACAAAATCACATGCCTTACATTTGCCCCATGCTTGACCATCAGCATCTTGAGAAAAATTAAAATACCCAAGGACAGGGGCTCTTCCTTTGCCTAATTCAGTAGAATTTCGTTTGCCCATGTTAACAGATTGATTTGAAAATAAAAAAAGTGTTGTTGCAGTAAATAACGTCAATATTTGGATGGAACAAGTGAAAACAAAACAAATCAAGAGATTAAAACAAAACTGTTTAAAAATATAAGGCAGGCATGTCATCTAAATCTAAATTGAAAGCCCAACAAACGTGAGACACGTGGTTCTCGAAAAGTCTAAAAAGGGACGACGACTTTCAAGGGAGATCAAGTAGACAATCTACACGGTGCCTCATTCACTAGTGCTAGTGGCAATTGCCTCGTGTGTCGCCACAAATTCCGAGAAGGCACCCCACTTTCATTTCATTGTCTTACACCACGTCTAATGGGCAAGCATTGCTAACAAGGTGACATACAAACTCAACACTAATTACCACTACTACTATTACTGGCTAGGCATTTGTCTAGACACCAGACAAAACGTTGTCAAGTCAGGCCAACAGGGACTAACAAGTAATCACTTAAGTGCAGTACTTCAAAACACAAAATAGCAAATGGGTATAATTTGATGGTGCTAATATTCGAATATTATTCGAATAATTCGAATACCTATGAAAGTGATATTGTATATTCGAATATTCGTAAAATTTTCAAAACTGTAGTATTCGAATACGAATATTCGAATATTCGCGAATATTCGAATGTCGTATTCGATTTTAACATCACTAGTACTCGCGTCTTTATCTATTTTACTCTTTTTGTGTCTCTCTGTTTGCATGTTGACTCTATCTGTCTCGTCGTGTTTGAGCGAGTTTGTCAGTGTCCATCGCCATATTCTTACTCTAGCCAGTCAGTCAGTGTGTGAGACGTGTCTCGTAGACATCGAACTTTCTCGAACCACTCAAACTTTGATTATCATCGTTCTATGAGTGCTTACTGATAAAGCCTGTTATCACTTAATGTCACTTAGTTTTGTGTTTGGCTTGTGTTTGTCCATGTGAACCCACAGTCACACCCACTGCTTGTGTGCTGTACTCGTGTTTTGTTTGGTTAACTTTAGTGTGTCAGCCAAACCACAACTTTCTGTACACCTCTGATTGTGCAGTACACTCGTACTCTCCACCACTGGTCACCAACGTTTTATTGCTCTCCATTAGCACCCTCACTCATACCAGTAAGACCCAGAATCAGGTTTGCAACTGTGCTGTTGCCAAGCGGCAACATCAACAGAGCACTACAACACACTCATAGCTCACCATCGACCGCCATAGACAGCATCACCGATACACATTCGCCCCTGCTTGGCTTGTTGCTTTTGTTCACTATTGCCTTCTCCTTCCTTCTGTCCGTCTTCTCTCACTCGAGCACTACTCTCCCTTTCGCTAATTGACACATTTCGATTCGATTCGTTTTTAGTTTGTGAATTACAATTATCTTTTTCGTCATTCCGTGCTATCCACAGCAATCTTTGCATCTACTCGTGTACTACATCTCCCTTTGGTTGCCATCTGTGTACTCCCCTCTGTAAGAAATTCGAATGTCATCGTGCTCTCTCACGAACAAATTCAGCGCGTCCGCCCCTGCCACAGTCACTCGTGACTCATCTGCAGTGAAATTTTGTGTGCACTTCGAGTAACTTCTTCTCCTTTCTTATCTCCGTCGAACCTCTCTTTTAACCTGCTGATTAACACTTTTCTAGTCATATCAAGCTCGTTTGGACCAAACAAAATGGCTCAACAGCAGCGACATTTGTAAGTAAAGATTGTTTTGTTTTGTTTCGCTTCAGATTAATAAAATAATTTTGTTTTTAACAGTTGGCGGTGCCAAGACGACTTGGTCAACCCAGGACCATGCACGTACATGGGAACGTACGTTAAGCGCGTTTTCCACTGCCACAAGTACCGTTTTCATCGGGACAATCTTTTCGTGGACCCTGCAATGAACAGGCGGCGTCCTGCAGCCCGTCGCCCACGCTCACCCAATGCACATCGTGCAGCCCGTCGACGTCGCGCACCTCCTCGCCCTCGTTCACCTCCTCGGCCTCGTTCACCTCCTCAGCCTCTCGACCAACCTGCACGGTGCACTATATGCATGGACGTGATGCAAAGTCCTTTCGGACATATTGAAAATTGTGCACACGTCTTCTGCATGGCGTGCATCGTCGGCTTGTTTGAAGCGAATGTGCAGCAGCATGTGGCCCGCCGCTGTCCTGTCTGCCGAGTTGAAAGCGCCAACGTAATTGGTTGGTCAACAGCGGAAATTGATGAAGCTACCAAAGCTGAAATTTTCGCTCTACAAGCTCGAAACAATGCCGCAAATCTGGCGGTAATCCCCGAACTTGTTGGCCATCCCATATTTGAAGCGCCACTCACACCACCCCGACACCGCCGACGACAAATTGGCTTCGATGCCAATCGACCACTAGATGACGCTCCCGATGACATTCGATTAATTTTCGATGATCAACAAGGACTCAACTAGTGAGTCTGCCTTCACTCACTCTCTTTGTCTGTCTCGTGTCACATGTCTCCGCACTCCTGCAATACATCCAAGCCTTGAAGCGATTTAGCCCTTTGCACCACTCGAGACATTTTTCGACTCCTCTGTCCACACAGGCCTTCACAGCACTCATTAATAACAAGACTGTCTTTCAATTTGCGATCTTTCACAAACAGAAGCAGTAAGTTGGCGACTAACTTTGTGGACATACATTTACTAACATTCTTTTATTTTTAGGGTTCAACCAACATCAATGTCCAACGAATTGTAGACTACAAGTTCGGGTGCTGTCCTTACCACGGTGGAAGTGAGTGTAGCACATATGTCTTCCTTATCACTGAACGATAATCCTAAACACCAACACAACAACGTCGGACTGGCTATACCGACTTCGTATGGGAACACCGCCAGTACTGCTGCTTCTGCTAATTCGGCAAGTGGCACTAACACCAAATTGGTTGAGTCGAAAAGTGCCGAACTGCTTGCTAATTACTGTGACATTCTGCTACGCAAGACCACCTTAAGTCAACATCTCACTTCTGATCAGATTGAGGAAAAACTCATGAAAGTGGTATGTTGCTGTTTGGAATCGGATCACATTGGCCTAATATCCTATTTGATTTACTACACAGATTGTAATGCTCAAGTATATGCAAGACAAGGATAAGTTCATGTAATTCAACAAGGCTCACCTCACTCGGCGGCTAATTCTGAGCGCTCTGCTTACAACGACAAGGAGGAAATTATGGCCAACTGGCTGCGCGAGGTTGGCATGTCAGCCGAGTTTGTCAACAAATTTAGTAGAATATTTCAAGATCTCCAAGTGAGCCGAGACATTAATCGAGCATTCCGGGTGTTGAAATGATATCGGCTGGTGATGAACTGATGTCCGTCAAGATTCTCAACTCGAGTACCTGGATTGAGGACTATCACAAGGAGTTCCATACTAGACGTAACCTGCAGTGACAGCATCAATTCTCCACGGGAGTGGTAATTTGATTCATTTCTGTGTTGCATGCACTAATATTGACTTACTTTAGATCACCTACAACTCAGACAATGGAAACTACGACCTTGATGCCACCTCCTATCGGATCTCAATTCTGTTTTGCTGGAACGATCGTCCGAATTACTTGATCAGTCTCGAGCCATTCAGTCTGCTCATTCAACTGTCTAATGTCTAGTTGAATCGTACACTTTGGGTAAGTGAATGGGTGTACCTTAGAGCTACCTAATCTAACGATTGTTCATTTCACTTTAGTCATTAATGAGCAACCCCAAATTCAAGTCTCAGGTTCTGCTATCGGAGTCTCCATTGAAGAACATAAAAGAGTTGAAGGATGCGACTGTGTTCAAGTTTAACACTCAATTTGCTCTTCAAACGAAAGTTCGTCTAATTCCGAAAACCAAATGTCCTTTCTTTCTTATAGTAAAAACTGTCGAGTCCATAAGCGTGGTCGAGTGAATCTGATTAATCGTCTGCAGCTGCAAACCGACAAGTCTCGTGAAGAGGAGGCCGAGAGCATTCTCAAGCTGCGGGCACTTCGAACACAGGAAGCTGTCATGAAAATATTGAAGACTCGAAAATCAATCACCTACCCTTCCCTCCACTATGAACTGACCAATGTGCTGAAGAAAATGTTCATTCCTATCAAGAAGCTCATCAAGGAACAACTCGAATGGCTAATTGGCACGGCTACATCCGACGCGACCCGCTCGATGGCAACACATTCTACTACAATCTTTAAGCTAGAACATGCTTTAATCTAATTGTCTTTATTATTATTATAATATCGAGTATTAAAAATAGTTTTATTGTGATCAAATTGTTGGTATGTTGTGTCTTGTGATGATCGTTGTGATATTGCTCGTTGCAGAGTGAGCTATTCGTGCTGCAGCTGTAGGCACTGGAGCACTGACTTACCTTCCGAGGGCACATGACAGTCTCGGTGCACTGCCTCGCCATCCATGAATTAATGGTTCGCTCGGAACAGTGCTTTTACACGCTACTTGTCTATTAGGAGTTATCACTTTGGTAATGCTAACCCTTGGGTGACATTGCATCCTCCCTTGCAATTAACTCTCTGGCGCTGTTCTCCTCTTAGCCGATCATGATGACAATCAATCTGTGCTCAAGACAAACATACCGCAACCACCATCATCGAAACAGACAAATTGATTGGCCCAATGGCGATTGTGTGCTCGAATTGTGTCATTGATACCTTATTAATAAATTATAATTGACACTATATTTCCAAATTAAGTTAGATTATGATTATTTCACGTTTTACGCCAAAGTATCATCAATCTCGAGGGAGGTAAAAACACGAACAACAACATTGGCAGAGTCGGCACCAATGAATGGACCAACCAAAGCCGTGACCATAGCTCTATTTGATCATCGTGATGACAGGCACATTCACTGTTCACCCGATTGGCCAACATTGATTACTTGTGTTTGTTGCCTTCTCAACGAATGAGGGAAAATTTGTCTCTACCACCACCTCGACCAGTCTTAATCTCACTCTAAATCGCTAGTGTTTGTTTTATTTGTGCCTCTTGTCTGTGAACACCAGTGGCCGTGTAGTAAGTGCTCATCACCAAATAATCTCTTCTCTCTCGTATTCCATATCGAGTATCACATTGGAATGCAATTAGTGAGCCTGGTAAGCTTAATCACGTGATAAGATAATCATTTAATCCATTCTTTTTTATTTACTAAGAATATGAGTGCCCTCGTGTTGTCGTCCTTATGTGTTCAATCGACTTTGACATTTATGCTATGATAATGAAAGCCCACGTGAATGTGTCCTCTCTAGTTGTGTTATCCTCTACCACGCGAAACCTCGTTACTTTGTTTCTGGTGGTTGAGTGACTGACTCGAGAGTATCTGTATGTGTTGTCAGTTGTGTTGGCGGTGGTGGCATCCGTGGTGATCACCGGCCAACATGTAGACTGTTGTTGTGAACATACAGGACGCGTTGTGTTCAGTGTGTCTTCATGTTTCTGGTGATGTAATACACTTGGACAAATATATTTTGATTTGGTTATTATGTCAATGAAACGAAAACCATTGTAATAAGGAGCCAATGCTCGTATTTTGTCATTGTTTCACTACATTCACATTTATAAGATGTAGTCGTGGTGGTGGTGGTGGTGGTGGTGGTGGCCACTTTTGGCAGTAACCGTAGTTTGCAATGCAGATATATGTTATGTCTAATTGAGTATTCGTAGCACTTTTACTTTTATTAGACTCAGTGTAGAACATTTTAATATGTTGAGTGATGGCCTTCTCAAAGTCTTATCATCTTAGAGCGTACAGAGGTAAAGCCGGCGCCAACATAAGTCACTTCTTCTCAGTGTCCTAGGTCACACTCGCCGAGAAAGACTGTACTGCTTTCTTCTTATCGAGTTGATCTAATTTGGGGGAATAGCTCTCACGATGACTTGTCACTGACAAGTTGTCTTTGCAACCAGTGCCGGAAACCAAGGGAATGTTCGAGTTTGTGATGCAATGTGGGATGGCCAACAATTTATTAGACTCGGACTGGTTCATTACCACCAGAAATAGTTCGATCGGCGTTGGCATGCCACAATCTGCTGCTGATGTAATATTTGATTGAGCTTTACAGTGGAGGTGTGCACATATAGACACTTTGAAATGATGCATGCTATTGGCAAGTGAGTTGACGAGAACGAGTAAGGGCAACTATACTAAATCAGGGCATATTGCCATATCGTTCAGTGATTTGTTTAGCCGTTTAAAACTGGAAATACATTGATTCTATTTTACAAATCTGGGCTGTGATGTAATTACAGTTTGTGTGTCCGAGTGAAGATGGACCGAAAAAAGTGGTGTGCACCACCACCACTACCACCACCCTATATATCTTTACACTGTCACTTTGTTCTCCCTTAAAATGCTTTGTCAGCTGAAAACTAAACCGCAGCATCGAACATCCACAAGTCAACTCTATCGAGCATTCATCGAGAAGCCTTAGCTCCGCGGAGACAAACTAGCTGAGACTAGTGGATCTCAGTGCGGGTGCGATCAAAGCAGCCAGTTGTACTGCAGACACATAAAACGCCTGATAAGCGGCTCGATTACGACTCTATCGGTCTGGTGCTCTGCTGTTCGAGTCTTTAAAATGTCCGGTTCTGATGAACTCAAATTGGCCAGATCGAACTGCAGTCATGTCAGTCAATTTGTACTCGAACTGTGACCGATACGACTGTGGTCGTTTTAAGAAAGGCATCGATCAACCGATTGCAAACACTAACCATCATACACATCTGGATAGTGAGTAGCTCGATTACGTAATAGACAGGAGCAAAGTGCACTAACAATATTGAAAACCGAACACATTGCACTGGAGGACCATCTGACCGAGCTGCTCCGAGTGAATGTTCAGTTGGTGATGATCAATGGTTTGGTGTTACTTCTTCCATCACTTTCTATATCACTAGTTTTTCGGTGCCCCACAGTTCAGTTGACCATCTTCATCCAACTGTAGTGTGTCGGTGTGTTGTGTTGTTGGCCCTTGACTGATTGCTCGGTTAAGAAAACAAACACGAGACCTGATGATAAGAAAGGGAGTGAGGAGCCAGCCACACAGACCAAGAAATTGACAAGAGAGGCGGATTAAAGCAGACAAATCAAATAGTGTGCCCTCTCGTAGTTGGTTTCGAGGAAGAATGCGTTTGCAAAGTTGAAGTTTCATGATTGTGTAGAGATGATCTTATTGAGAGCAAATCGTGTTGGGCCAATTGTGGAAGTGAGGGTCACCCAAGGTCTAGCAGGGCGAGCATAGATCCAGTTGTGCTGACTGAGATTTATTCGATGCAACTCTTATGCTATAAAGTGCAATCACCCACAATGAGTGCAGGTATGTTGGCGTAGTGCCTCTACCTGTAGTGCTGTATTCATTTCACATTCACAAGTGGCCACCTTGTATTAGATTGCATAAAATGTATGCACATAAAAGGCTGCAGTTTGTGAAGGCCTGTGTCTGTACGTTGTGACCGGACTACTGCCTAGTTTGAAAGTTTGAAGGGAAAATAACTCGTTGCCAATTCGGTGCATTCTCGTCCATGACAAATGTCTTTTATCACCAGGCCTCGTAGATTCGCTAAAATTCGCTAAAAGTTTACACGGTGCGTAGCCTTCCACAGTGCATTGCACCGTGTAAACTTTTAGCGAATGTACGAGCCCTGTTTATCACTAAACTGCACACTTTTCTGGTAGCACACTCGAGATGATGATGGCGAAACGTGCGCGGTGGTGGTCAGTGTGAGACAATCCAATCCAATACAATATGTACCTCCCACTATAACATGCATGTATTCGCACACGCACACTCATATCTATTGTCAATCTAATCTTGTTAGCACTGACAGTACATACTCAATCAATTGACATTTAGTTATTTCACTCTAAATGTCAGTTTTGCGTAACACAATCCCGTAGATTAGCTTGACTAGTAGACTTGTATGTGCTCTTGGAGTTACTATCCGAACGCAACTGCTAACATTTTCCACTTTTCATCTTTCCAGACCCTTGCACCTCTGTTGAGTTGCTACGGACACTGCTGCTGTCCCAAGTTGGTTCGAATCTACATCTTTGCTCGAGTGTGGTCCGATTGGTCGGTCTTTTGTTTCAGAGAGAGCCTTGTCCAACTTTGAAGCAGTCAAGAGAATATATACCACTTGACTTGATATATACCAATCAATCGAACGTCTAACTTTTATTCTATTATTATTTACTATCACTGATTTTATTGATAATTTTACCATTTGTACTTTAAACTATTTGTGACAGAAATTTGTGATTTTATGATTTTTAAAATAAATTAAATAATATTTTACTACTTGAGCATTTCCTTCTTCGCACCTCCTTTCGCCGTAATGGTTGTGGTGAAGGTGAACGGTCTGGTCTATTCTATTGATCAATTTGAACACTGAAGAACGTAATGCTCTAGAGTCTAGACACCACTGGAGAGCGTTATATTGAAGGACTGTCGTTGTTCGGAGAAGTCACCGTGACCAATAATAAAACTGACACTCACAATCACATTGAGACGTGTTCGGTGCAGTCGCATTCAGCGAGCCTCTCTGTTTGCTTCAGTTTGGGACACACCAACAAGTTTGTGTTTGTCTTTGTGTTTTCTAGTTCAATCTCGAAATCTCTCACCTCATTCTCGAGTCTGTTTCGCATTTAGTTTTGCCTTTCTTTGTATCGAACGCACCCTAGTTGTTGTCTTCATTATTAGCACAATCAAGACGCAACCACCCTCATACATGTCACACTTACAGATTACGCCAACATCACCAGAACCAGTGATGAAGTAAACTAAGCGATGTATGACACAGATTGGGACGCTTTCACTGTTCCGACCAACATGAAGCCCAACAGCATGCAATTACCTCGGATTACATTTTCTCCTTGCAATGCAATCCCGGGAAGACATTGGTGATTGTTACTTTATATGTTTGCCTTGTGTGCCGGCTTTCTCAAAGACATCTGCAATGAAGTTACCCTAACTGGTGCGGTTGCTGCGTGTGCTCGATAGTGCTCTGTGTTTGGTGCTCAATTACATGGAGAATATCGAGAAGGTTTGTGTTGGAAGCTTTCCTCTGTGGTGCCACTAATTTGCTTTCTATAAATTCGATTCATAGACACTTTTGTGCTAACCAAGGTTGAACGACTTTCAGGTGCAGATTAGCCAAAGCCAAAACGAGTGGCGAACACCTACCGAAATGTTCAAACCAACGAACTGCACACCGAAGAGTTCCAGTCTGTCCTCTTTGTATTTGTTCTGATCCATGCAACCAGTGACATTTGTCTGGAGAAGGCATGTGTGGTGCAGTACCAGTCAGGTTACATCGAGGTAGTGAGCAAACAAACCAATGTTCCAAAACGTGAATGCCATTATTTTCAAATCGTCAATAATATCATCGTAGCAGACCGCGTTAAAGGCTAATTGGTCTATTCGTCACTTACAACCATTAAATTTGATATGTCGAATGCATTCGGATACTTTTAACTATTTGGCACGCATTGGCTCGGCTGGTTGGCTCACCACTAAACTTACTCGCCATTCCAGTAAAGACTTTGAGTGTGTATGTAGTGTCTCTCCATCTATGGGATACTTCCCTCGAACGTAATCGTGTCACTCGAGTGTTTATGTAGCTCAAGTCTTCTTTGTCCGTGAGATCTAGTGTAACCGAGATTCCTCAACTGTTGAGTTGAGTTGGCATTTTGTTCAATGCTCACTTTGCTATTCGGCAAAACAACAAAGCAATGTGGCTCAGAGTCTGTGCTACTGGGAATATATCTCAGTTGGTTTTCGTCGGGCATACTCACCAGTTTGGACAAAGTTTAATGTGCGTTGTGATGTTGCACGTTTGTGCATTCCACGAGTTCAAATATATGTTATGAAGCTAACCATTTGGTAGTGGTATTTGCTTGAAGTTGTGCCATGAAGGCAATCAATGGCCGAGTAGGCTTGTCATACTAATGGATCGTCAATAAGAGCACATTTGAAATACTTGAGGTGTGTTAGTTTCACTTTGTCTTTTATGTGCTAAGCACACAGCACACATCAGACAGGTGCAAATCGGACGGAGAATCATAACATTTACCGTGAGTGGTTCAGAGACCGTGCCATTGCCAGTGTTCTACTGTCTATCATTTGGTCGTAGTCGACCGTACTCAATCAATTCAACAGTAATGGTCTCATGTGCATTGTGGTGATGGCCTTGTTTGCATTGAACGAGTTCACAGTGGTGTCATAAAGCAACAACTGAAGGAGTGATACAGTAGATACTCAACTGCCTGACACAGCGCGGGCGGCTTTCGCTGCGCTGCGTGCTGTACCTTCCAGCAGTGCTTTTTGTCAGGCAAGCTGAGTCGTCAGGCATTTAAGGCCGCACTGTATACCATAAAGACATAGGGTCACCTAACTAAAAGGCCAAATGTTTATGTAATCTAGACATCGACAGGCACAGATTTCCATCAAAGGAAGCACATGGCCATTTGGCCAAACACTCTAAAACATCACAGTATTCACATACGCACCAGTGCAGATACATTTTAGTTGAATGTAATTCGTGAACCCAATAGACCAAACAGACGTAGTGTACTTTATTTAGTACTCGACAATATTTCTTTGCAATTAACTGTGTTCCATTCGATTGCATTTGCCACTTTACATAAAGTAAACGCCCCATACTGTCCAGCAAATAACTTTCATTCTAACCCAATAGGTGTCGCCAATTGGTGATCATTTCGGCATACTCAAAAGAACATATCATCACAAGTATGACTGTCTGCTATGACTGCGTCCAATTCGGTGTATGCTAGTTTGAACTTATGTGCACAATATCGACGGGCACAGTTAGTCAATGGCAGTGACATAGAGCGCCATCACACAACTATCATCACCAACCCCAATGTATGTCCATTGCACAATGAACTGAGAGGGCCAAGTAGTGCCATCTCATCACCGTCCACTCTCTGCTAATATCACTCTCATCACTTGATTGGTCTTTGTCTGTGTGTGAGTGTGCCATTCATCACCACAGATACGATCGGGCCCACTCGCTAACGGGGCGCAATCAGCAACAGAAGCTGCAATACCAGCACCACCAAAGCATCAGTCCCGTTAGCACACATCGTCACTGCATCACTGCACGCGTTCATTATCTGTCCACTCACTCATGTGCCTCTGCTTTTTGTGTGTGTGCATGTGAAACAGTCAGACAGTCTCTCGTGCCGGACACATCATCATACACCTCTCCCACCTGTTTTCTCTCTTTTCTGCCTGTCAGTTGTTTCACTCAACTCTCGTTGGTTCGTCGTTTTAGAGGTGGCATCATCTTGAAACCGAAGAAGACTTTCATTGCTCTCAACGTTCCTTTGACGATCGATCCATCAGTGTCCATTCAAGCTCACTTGCTTACTGTGCTTCACTCTTGTTAGGTAAGTGCATCCTTTCGATTGATCTCTGTGTCTGTTTGAGTGACTGAGGACTGTGTGTTGACCGTGTCGATCTTGACTGTCTTTAGTATGACTGTCTCTCGACTATGTCACTAATGTCCTTCACTGGACTCGTTTACTCGATCGATACCATCCGACTGTGCAACTCCACTCTGCACCGGTCTCGGACTCAGCAACCGGCCACTTGACGTTGTCTCTGCACTCAGTCAAGGCACTCTGCCACTGGTCTCTGTATCTCCTCTCGGTCACCCGACTGTGTGACAACGCCATCACCATCACGGTACAGTGAAGAAAGTTCTAGCAATCGGCCCCGATCGAGTGTAAACGGTTGCTCTGTCTTGTGCCGTCCACTCTCGTACATTTTGTCGTCACTTTTTGCTTGTGGCTCTCATTATCTTCTATGGTTTTGCTTACTTTTGTTGTTCTCCCTTCTAGACTTGGTGTTTTCTACCTTGACACTTGTTTTGGTCTTCTAATTCTCTCGAGTACGGCTTATTTCAATCCTGGAGATCCTGGTCATCTATCCATGTCTGTCATTCTCTCCTCGTCTCGATTGGTTTGACCTCTCTATTTCGACTAGCACCGGTGGCCCGCACTACGAGTGGTGTTGTACATTTGTGTGCCTGGTCATCATATCTACACCACGCTCACGTCAACTATTTGTGATCTACGTGCTCACTGGTTATCAGTTTCCGTTTGAGTGACCAAAACAAAACAAATTCACTCTGTCCTCTTCTCTTCACCTTCTATCTTTCAGATTCATCACATTAGGTCAAATCGTGTGTGTGTGTGTGTGTCTATTTCTTTGTGGTGTCACATCACTGATGATTTCTGCCACATCATAAGTCTGGTCGGTTCACACAATTTCTACTTTCGACTGTGTGCAACACAACACACAACATACACGCTTACTGTCTGTGTCTGTCTGATCGTCGCACTGGCTGATTGGTCTGTTCTGCCTATTGTTCTCAACCACTCACATTTCTTTTCGTTTGCATCTGCCACTCTCTCCTCGTTCATGCACATGACAATTACCTAACTCGCACCATCAACGACGACAATACTTGCCAACTGCTCTCCACTCACGCATAGAAGTCTTCCTTCATCGTTCCAACGCTTGTTATGCTTGGATTCGCTTTTCTCTTCTACGCTCGTAAGTGCATTCGTTCATTTCCATTTGTCTTTTAGGGTTATAGTTTCCGAGTCTGTCTAGGCTGTCTGTATGTCAGCGTTAGTTTGTTCTGTCTTTTGACTACATCATCAGACATTGTAACAGTACTGTGTGACTGGACTAGACGACCAGTCTGTCACTGCACTCTCACTGTGTCCACTCGGTCACAACCACTGTGTGAGTGCACTCTATCTCCGATCTCGGACTCAGCACACGGTCAATTGGCTGTATGGCTGCTCTCAACCAGTTCATTCAACGATCGATCTCGGTGTCTCCACTCGGTCACACCACTGTGTGAGTGCACTCTATCTCCGATCTTGGACTCAGCACACGGTCAATTGGCTGTATGGCTGCTCTCAACCAGTTCATTCAACAATCGATCTCGGTGTCTCCACTCGGTCACACCACTGTGTGAGTGCACTCTATCTCCGATCTTGGACTCAGCACACGGTCAATTGGCTGTATGGCTGCTCTCAACCAGTTCATTCAACGATCGATCTCGGTGTCTCCACTCGGTCACACCACTGTGTGAGTGCACTCTATCTCCGATCTTGGACTCAGCACACGGTCAATTGGCTGTATGGCTGCTCTCAACCAGTTCATTCAACGATCGATCTCGGTGTCTCCACTCGGTCATACCACTGTGTGAGTGCACTCTATCTCCGATCTCGGACTCAGCACACGGTCAATTGGCTGTATGGCTGCTCTCAACCAGTTCATTCAACGATCGATCTCGGTGTCTCCACTCGGTCACACCACTGTGTGAGTGCACTCTATCTCCGATCTCGGACTCAGCACACGGTCAATTGGCTGTATGGCTGCTCTCAACCAGTTCATTCAACGATCGATCTCGGTGTCTCCACTCGGTCACACCACTGTGTGAGTGCACTCTATCTCCGATCTCGGACTCAGCACACGGTCAATTGGCTGTATGGCTGCTCTCAATCAGTTCATTCAACGATCGATCTCGGTGTCTCCACTCGGTCATACCACTGTGTGAGTGCACTCTATCTCCGATCTCGGACTCAGCACACGGTCAATTGGCTGTATGGCTGCTCTCAACCAGTTCATTCAACGATCGATCTCGGTGTCTCCACTCGGTCACACCACTGTGTGAGTGCACTCTATCTCCGATCTCGGACTCAGCACACGGTCAATTGGCTGTATGGCTGCTCTCAACCAGTTCATTCAACGATCGATCTCGGTGTCTCCACTCGGTCACACCACTGTGTGAGTGCACTCTATCTCCGATCTCGGACTCAGCACACGGTCAATTGGCTGTATGGCTGTTCTCAACCAGTTCATTCAACGATCGATCTCGGTGTCTCCACTCGGTCACACCACTGTGTTAGTGCACTCTATCTCCGATCTCGGACTCAGCACACGGTCAATTGGCTGTATGGCTGCTCTCAACCAGTTCATTCAACGATCGATCTCGGTGTCTCCACTCGGTCATACCACTGTGTGAGTGCACTCTATCTCCGATCTCGGACTCAGCACACGGTCAATTGGCTGTATGGCTGCTCTCAACCAGTTCATTCAACGATCGATCTCGGTGTCTCCACTCGGTCACACCACTGTGTGAGTGCACTCTATCTCCGATCTCGGACTCAGCACACGGTCAATTGGCTGTATGGCTGTTCTCAACCAGTTCATTCAACGATCGATCTCGGTGTCTCCACTCGGTCACACCACTGTGTGAGTGCACTCTATCTCCGATCTCGGACTCAGCACACGGCCAATTGGCTGTATGGCTGCTCTCAACCAGATCATTCAACGATCGATCTCGGTGTCTCCACTCGGTCACACCACTGTGTGAGTGCACTCTATCTCCGATCTCGGACTCAGCACACGGTCAA
Organism: Rhizoglyphus robini; assembly: GCA_023373905.1. NCBI lineage: Eukaryota > Metazoa > Arthropoda > Arachnida > Sarcoptiformes > Acaridae > Rhizoglyphus > Rhizoglyphus robini. Next base: position 117,521 of record JAKIJQ010000219.1, on the reverse strand, counting down.
TTGGCTGTATGGCTGCTCTCAACCAGTTCATTCAACGATCGATCTCGGTGTCTCCACTCGGTCACACCACTGTGTGAGTGCACTCTATCTCCGATCTCGGACTCAGCACACGGTCAATTGGCTGTATGGCTGCTCTCAACCAGTTCATTCAACGATCGATCTCGGTGTCTCCACTCGGTCACACCACTGTGTGAGTGCACTCTATCTCCGATCTCGGACTCAGCACACGGCCAATTGGCTGTATGGCGTGTAGTGGGTGTGTTTGTTTGTTTGTTGAACGAGATCAACGTTCCAAATTTATTATTTACAAATATGTTTCCGTTTAGGTTTCTGTTCGCACCTCCTCAAGATTTCGTTACGTTTGGTGAGTCTGACCAAAGTGCATATTTACGAAGTGGCCTACATTCTGTACCACATCATCGAACGCAACTACGAGTCAACTTGAATCAACGGAAGCATTTCCTCAAAGACTACTTCTACCTGGACACAAGTCTCTTTCCGACTGACCTGGACAGACCCAAACTGACACTGCCATACAAGTTCGACTTTGAGACCCAATAGGAGGCTACCAAAATGGAAGAAGAACGAATTTTGTAAGTAACGATTGCCTTGTTTTGTTTTATTTAAGAATAATAAAAATAATTTTGTTTTTTAAAGCTATCTATGCCGTAACGTGTTGGTGGACCCGGAGCCTTGTAATTACCAAGGAACGTACAGTATCTCAGCATTTCACAATCACAAAACGCGCAAGCATAGAGGAACTCCATTCATTGATGAAACAATGAACCGTCCACGGGTAGCAGTAGTAGCACCGGCAGCAGTAGAAGCACCAGCAGCAGTTGAAGCACTGGCAGAAGTCGAACCACTGCCAGCTGTCGAAGAGGTTCCAATTGAATTAGCGCGCGCTTATGTGTCCCCCATCAGGCATACCGAAGTAAGTGCTTTGGCAATCGATTCGAAAATTCATTTACATTTATTTCTCTCCATAGAATTTTAGAGAGAATGATAATCGTTTTCGAGCAGCTGCCCATGAAATGTTGCATTTCATTGAAGAGAGCATTGAAACTGCTGAAGAACGCCAACGCGATGCACAGATGCAACTTCACTTTTCGGAGATGGCGGTTCAAGAGAAAAAAACCAATCTCAAGAAGGCCCAACTCGAGTTTGCATCGAACAAGTCCAAGGTTGCCGAATATGAAAATAAAGTTACATCTATCAAGGGATTTATACTTCTGTGTGAAGCTGTTTGTTCTTCAAGAGAAGATGTTTCTACAGGAGATGTTTCAGGAATTGTCGACAAAGCCCAACAAATGCTACGACTTTTGGAATTCCTACTCAAACTTTCTGTAGAAAGATTACAGAAAGCCGAACACGAGCATGGACTTTCGCGTATGGTGATGGATTTTTGCCGTGACAAGATCAAAAAGTCACTAAAAGAAATGTCTTTGGTCAAAGAAAAGGCTGAAATCGCCGATAATGAAGTATTATCGTTAACAAATTTGAAATCTATCTGCGACTTAATGATAGCCGAACAAGCATCGACACCAAAGCGCCATTCGACTCGGCTCAACTTTGCAATCGATTTTAACGAAACACCCCTTGACTAATGACTATTAATACTTTCAAGTGTGACACAAAACACTGTGGGTGGTCTGATCTCTACTTCCACAGTGTCTTTACTTCCGCAGCACATGTGTTCTTCTTCTTCTACTGTGTTAGTCTTCTATTGCCACGTCGAATACTCATCCTTACTTCTACTGTATAACTTCTCCATACCTTTGAGCTCTTCCGCCACGACGACGAAGAAGCTTTTCGACTTTACTTTAATATTATAAAGTTTATTTATTTATAATTTTATTTTTACTTATTGTAAGTTTTTAAAGACACTATTTATTTAAACTATCTCTTTTTATAATTACATTGCACAGTCTATTTTAGGCGTCTTTCCTTTGCTCTGATTATTATTACATAATTTGTTTATATCATAATAGCAGAACACAATCTTTCTATGTTCGATTTAAGTGATAATGTCCTAAACCACAATAAAACGATACTGACTAACTACGAGTCGTTTTATTATTATAATGTGCCGTATCGTTAGGGGCAGTTGTTATAATGTGAGTTTGGGTTTGCACGCAAACTGCGGTTCACCGTGTGTGTGCTTTTGATGGTCGCACTGGCTTCAAGTCACTTCTATCTGTTCTGTTCTCTCTTCTCTTCTCGTTCTGTTTCGCGGCCACTTTTGAGCTTCGTCATTGTCTAACGAACCAACTTAGATTGTCTTCGTTCAATGAGTGCTTACTGATAATCTCTATTATCAATTTATGTTACATAGTTCTGTGTTGGACTTGGGTTTGCGCATGTTAGCCCACAGTCAGCCACTGCTTGTGTGCTGTACTTCAGTACTTCATGACTTAGTGTTTCCTATCTATTCGACTTGTTGTGTAAAGTAGACGCCAGGTTTTGTTCTTTACTTGACTAGTACGGCATAAGTGTTCTTGCTGGCCTGTGTATGTCTACGTTTAGTTGATGTTCGTCTTAATTCTACTTAGCCTAACTGACGTTCTGCATTTTGTCGAATCATCCATTAGGAGTTGACCATTCGCACCAAAGCACTGTGTTGCGCATCCATTAACATCACCACGACAATCACTTCGCATCACTTGGTTCTGTGTATTAAAACTCTGCTTTTACCTTCGTTCTTATCAACATCGAATTTTCTCTTCCACTCTACCTCGTGGCTCAGTAATTCGGCTCATCGTCATTCTTGCCGAGTGTAGTCCTTTTGATCATTTTGGTCTGTCCTCGTCGCTTGGTAGCCCTTCCTTGTCTTTTTCCTTCTCCAGCCTCAAGTGAGCGATCAAAGTGTGAGTCTTTCCCTCTACTATCTGCTCTCTACATAATTTACATCTCTTTTAACTCTTTAGATGATTCGACCAACTTAAACGCAAATCTCAACAGCCAAAGTGGTGACTCTGTTGGTAGTTGTGCCACATTTTTCAATTCGACTTGTGTAGCCCCCTCTTCAATTGTCGAGTTGGATTTTAAGGGTTTGTTTGAGCATACATGATCTGAGTGTCAACGATTCGAATTGGTGATCGACGAGATGCAAACGGAAAATGAAAAGAAACTATTCGACTTGGCTCAGAAAGCGGTACATCTCAAGTCACAGTATTCGGTTGGTGAGTTGAAGCAAATTTCACGGTATGTTTCGACTGTGTGTTGTCTTTTTGTTTGACTAATCCTCTGAATCTAATCGCGTTACAGTGTTGTGATCCAATTAACGGACAAATGCAACCAACAGTTGTCCGTGATCAAAAACACAATTGCTGCTCTGTCCAAACCTCACCTGAATGCTCTGCCCGCTGTGCCACTGAGACGCATCTTCTTCAAACTATCACTGCAGGACGTACGTAATGGGACAAGTCTGTTTGGCGTGGAAATCGTGCCAGGTGGACATACTCTCCAAGGTGTACTCGATCACTTTGCAGATTTGCCGCCCTGTACCTGAACAACCTGTCAGTTCCACCACTTATCGCAAACCACATTTGGCACATCTAGTGGAAGATGATGGCTCCCCCGTGTATGCCAAAGACAAATTCGATGATGAATGGCTCCATTTTGGCTATTCTTCCCTCCCACTGGACATTATTCGATCTTGTGCAGATGCTATGTCCAATTTGGTCAACCTACAGATCACACTCAACGAGGTGTCATACGAAGAAGTTGAAAAGCTGATTGAGATTGTCCAGATGTGGTCCTCGAGTCTGCTCACCCTCAGAGTGTGGTGCCACGTTTTGGAAGGTGATTGCAATCAACTGACGCTCAAGGTGCTCAAACTGCTGAACTGGATCAACAAGCTGTCTGCATTGAAACAACTCAGCTTGGAACTGCTGCACCATCTCTATCCAACAACTGTCGGCACAGAGCGAGAGGTGGACGACCAACTGTTGGGCGTAGAGCCACACTTTGAGCTTTCCATCTTAGCTCGCCTTTTTGAATTTTAATTTTACAGTATGGATTACATCAAGTGTACTCCTCTGTTGTATTCCTTGAAGAGCCATGTTCCGTCCAATTTCGATCTCACACAAATTCGAATTGGCAATGATGACGAACAAGGGATGTATATGCGTTTGGCCCAACTATGTCTTGCTGTTGCCTCTCGAATAACATCACTTTCGAACGATGGTTGGATTGGTAATTTAGACTATGTAGAAAATCCACTTGCAGCACAAGATATTTTATCTAATTTCTCATCGTTGACCGAAGTGTACTTTTTACACATTGCTGAGAGTCTCTTATTTATCCAACTGATCAATAACTTCTCCACGTTGGTCAACCTTGTGCGACTTTATCTTTCATTGCTTTTCGATCCTACAGAAGATGCTATTGACTATTTCACATTTGACGAACACATTCCTCGATCAGAAATTAGCCAGTTGATTTCTGTCAAGATGCTGACACTTGACATTGAACCATACGAACAACACGCAAGCCTTGATTCTGCGCACTGGGCATGGACTCGTCCCAATATTCAAATTATCAAAATTATCAGCCACACTGAAGCTCGCTGGTTGCCTAATATTCGCAGGTTGCTGCTGCGAACACTGTTGCCGTGTCCCAAGTTGGTCCGAGTCTTTGTCTTTGCTGAAGGGTGGTCCGAGTGGTCAGTGGTGGAGGCCAAAGGACAAAGAAGGATTGTCAAGCTTTGAAGTGTTTGGAGAATTGACATGCCAACAATTTAATGTTTATTTATTATATCATTTGTAATCACTGATTTTATTTATGACCTAACCATTTGTGTGCTTTCATCTTTTGTATTTTTTTACCATTTGTGTGCTTTGGACAGATGAAATTGTGATTTTATGATTTTAAACTAAATTAATTATCATCTTTTACTAATCGAGTAATCGGATAACACTCAAATCGTCGATTATGATGAGATGGACAAATTGCTGATTGGAGGACATCCGGTTTCCATCGGTTGGAGATGATCGGAGTTGATAATGAGCCAAAAGCCGAACACTGACTACCATATGACTTTTGATGTCATTTCTTCTGCATTGCCTTACTCACCATTCCTCTAGCCTGAATGGTTCTGCATGTGGAGAAGAAAAACGGTCTGATCTAGTAGACCTGAGTTGTTGGTTTGTCCACTTGAAGCAAACACAGAGTAACACAAGTACACCTCAAATGAATTGACAATTAACTGACTTATCATGTGAAAGAGTTTGAGATCCGCTGTCGTTTTTTGACTGAGCGCGCCAAATGCAATCAGAGGAAATTAGTTTCTTTGTAGAATGCCTGTACATTTTTCGTGGCCAATGCCGAGCACCTGCTTTCAAATCGAACACAACTCGAATGCTACTGCATTGGCGACCGTACCCCGTCTTCAATAGTAACTACGGAGTTATCATTCATTCCATTCTACAATTCAATATCTTTATCATCCGGCAAACTTAACCAAACAAGGCGGAAGAGTTTCTCGTGTCAATGCTGATGTGCCTATAAGTGCCGTTTAAATGTTGGTTTGTATGAATTTTCTTAGAAAAACATCACCCTGATAACTATTTCCCTGTCTTAAAAAATCCTACACATTTTTAACTTGGCAATTAAAGATAACGAATTATCCCAAACACACATTATTTTTTGTTTTCACTTTAAACGTCTCATACATTAATATTAACATATGTCAGCATTTGGCCTAATTGATTAATTTTGTTTTTGAGGGCCTAAACTTTGCATCACTTTTGACTAAAAGCGTCGAAGTGCCACTAAAAATAATGTACAAAAGCAAAAACAACACAGAAATCTTGTTCATTAAACTTAGCTTTTAAATTTTTATTTATTTATTTGCACGCAACATATCTAAGCAAGCGTGTGGTCGCATTAAACATTGTTTTTAAAACCATGTTATGCATATTGAAAATAAAACAAAAATGTTTTAATAAATGTGTGTGATATTTGGTAGTTATGTAATGTAGTGCATAAATGACGAAATTTTCATGCAGTAAATGTCTGCACTGCATCTTGCCCGATTGATTGATTATTTTTTTTGAGTGCTCAAACTTTTGACTAAAAGCGTTTAAGTGCAGCTCAACTTAATCGCCAATATTAAAAACAACACAGAATTCTTGTTTCTTAAACTTTGCTTTTAAAACCATGTAAGGCAAATTGAAAATTTTAAAAAAATGTTCTAATAAATGTGTGTGACATTTGGTAGTTATGTAAGGTAGTGCATAAATGACCAAATTTTCATGCAGTAAATGTCTGCACTGCATCTTGCCCGATTGATTGATTATTTTTTTTGAGTGCTCAAACTTTTGACTAAAAGCGTTTAAGTGCAGCTCAACTTAATCGCCAATATTAAAAACAACACAGAATTCTTGTTTATCAAACTTTGCTTTTAAAACCATGTAAGGAAAATTGAAAATAAAATAAAAACGGGCTAAGTGTGGAATTTTGTAGTTATGTAATGGAACCATAGACTTCCCTGTTAACATCAACCTAAATGATCTACTCACCAAGGAATTACAGAGGCTTGGGAATATTGCACTGTAAACGATCGCTATTCCTACAATACTTTGCAATTGGAAAACGCTTTTCCAAAGTACCCCTGATCAATTGTTTCATAAAAAACGACTGCAAGCAGGAGATGGAAATCTGAAAACAAGAACTGAATGTACCCGAGGAAGAGACCTCACAACGGCATCGATGCACTCTCAAAATCTCATAAATAAACTGTCAGCACTGCATTTGGCCTAATTTATTTATTGTGTTTTTTAATGCTCTAAGTTTTCACCACTTTGACTAATAGCGTTAAAGTGCCACTCAACGTAATCAACCAACCCAAAAACAACACTGGGTTCTTGCTTATTAAACTTTACTATTAAAAAATATATAAAGCAAATAAAATAAAATAAATTATGCAAATCAAAATGTGTTATTAGAGCTATGTCAAGCAGAGTGTGTCTGACCAAATTATAAAAAACTCACAAATTAACTGTCAAAACTGCATTAAATCTACTTGATTGTGTGATTGATTTTTGAATGTTTAAACTTTGCACAACTTTTGTCTAAAAGCTTCAAAGTGCCACTTACTGTATTGCGCCAAACAAAAAACAACAATTCTTGTTTATTAAACTCCGATTTAAAAAAATATATAAAGCAAATTAAATAAGCAAATTTGTGACGACATCTCCTACATTAACTGTCATCACTGCATTTGGCTTATTTATTAATTTTGACGTTTTTATTCTTGACACCATTCCTGGCTAACAAACATAAAAGTGCCACTCAATGTAATGGACCAAACCAAAAACAAGAGAGAAAGAGTTTTTGTTTATTATGCTTTTAAGTATGCACTGTACATTGTACAATGTACAAGAAGACCACTCAACCGGCCACAATTTACAGACCACAACTCTTTCGGTTGAGGCACTACTCGTCACTTTTGAAGTGAGCAGTCTTGTAGGATCACATAATTTGAATGCGCACACTCTAAACTGGCACACTCATTAAATATACCTAACACCGCTCCCATCATATCATTGAGTCTCCCGACTTGAGTTTGTTCGGATTGCTCTGCTTGTTGTCATATCTGTCTCTCTATTAACTATTTAGCCTCTTCTCACTTGCTTCTTTTATTCGCATTTGCAGTCCACAACCGCACCGCAAAAGATGCACAACTACTACGTTCCTAAAACTAAACCAGAGTCAAATTCGTTTGAAATGCGCGAAACAGGCCGACCATTGCCTCAGGGTAATGTAACCCGCAATTTGGAAATAACAAAAGGAAGCCAAAGTCGCGATCCTTTTCAATGTGAAAATGCTTCTCGTCTAGCTCCTACAAAGAAAGTGAGAGTCACTGTTCCAAAAGCGGCAAGTAATCAAGCTCCAACTGTTTCTTCTCCTCGTCTGGCTTCTACTAAGAAAGTGAGAGTCACTGTTCCAAAAGCGGCAAGTACCCAAGCTCCAACTGTTTCTTCTCCTCGTCTGGCTTCTACTAAGAAAGTGAGAGTCACTGTTCCAAAAGCGGCAAGTACCCAAGCTCCAACTGTTTCTTCTCCTCGTCTGGCTTCTACTAAGAAAGTGAGAGTCACTGTTCCAAAAGCGGCAAGTACCCAAGCTCCAACTGTTTCTTCTCCTCGTCTGGCTTCTACTAAGAAAGTGAGAGTCACTGTTCCAAAAGCAGCAAGTACCCAAGCTCCAACTGTTTCTTCTCCTCGTCTGGCTTCTACTAAGAAAGTGAGAGTCACTGTTCCAAAAGCGGCAAGTACCCAAGCTCCAACTGTTTCTTCTCCTCGTCTGGCTTCTACTAAGAAAGTGAGAGTCACTGTTCCAAAAGCGGCAAGTACCCAAGCTCCAACTGTTTCTTCTCCTCGTCTGGCTTCTACTAAGAAAGTGAGAGTCACTGTTCCAAAAGCGGCAAGTACCCAAGCTCCAACTGTTTCTTCTCCTCGTCTGGCTTCTACTAAGAAAGTGAGAGTCACTGTTCCAAAAGCGGCAAGTACCCAAGCTCCAACTGTTTCTTCTCCTCGTCTGGCTTCTACTAAGAAAGTGAGAGTCACTGTTCCAAAAGCGGCAAGTACCCAAGCTCCAACTGTTTCTTCTCCTCGTCTGGCTTCTACTAAGAAAGTGAGAGTCACTGTTCCAAAAGCGGCAAGTACCCAAGCTCCAACTGTTTCTTCTCCTCGTCTGGCTTCTACTAAGAAAGTGAGAGTCACTGTTCCAAAAGCAGCAAGTACCCAAGCTCCAACTGTTTCTTCTCCTCGTCTGGCTTCTACTAAGAAAATTAGAATCTCTGTTTCAGAAGCGGCAAGTATCAAGCGGCAAGCTCCAACTGTTCCGGCTCCTGCCGTTCCTTTCGCTTATGCCGCTCTTGTTGTATCTGCTGATTTTACCGCTCTAGTGGCTCATGTCGCTCCAATAACTCTGGTTGCCCCTGTGATGATTGAAGCCCCTCTTACTATTGCTGCTCGTGTCCGTCAATTTTTTCCGCGAATTGGCAACAATCAAAAGTTTTGGCTTTGGATGATTGTCATCTTTAGTTTATCATTGGCATTCTTATTGATGGGTTTCTTTGTCTACCTGTCTGATGACGTAAAGGTGATCGGTCGTTGGGTCATAATGGCTGCCAAGTGGTGCGCTCAGGTTGCCACTTTGCGTAATTTTGTCTTTTCCCTTGTTGGAATGTTTATCCTGTCTATTGTTGGTATTGGTGGGTATGACATTTGTCATTATCTGAAGAAGCGTTGTTAATAAGCAATAAGCAATAAGCAAAACAAGAATAGGCTAGTAAGCTAGGCGTTTGAGACAAATAACATTAAAACAATTTTTGCATGCATCAACCGTTATTGTAGTTGTAGTGACTCTAGTCGAACACACTCAATCACTCTTTCATTTATGTTATGTAAACTTATTGTTTTTTATTATAGCATGTGAACAAAATAAATAAAGTTAAACACAATTATAATTAAATTCTGTAATACGAAAAAATAAAAATAAAAAACCATTCTTATTGGATAAAATTATGAACTTTATTGAACATTTAGAAAACAGATATTTAGGCTAGGCAAAAAGTCTATGTCATTGTTGTAATAGATAGAAAGATGGTTCTAATAAAGGAATATTTGTGAAGGTTTGATCGGTAATGTCAATCAAAGTGAAAAACAAACTTTTAGACAGGTGAGAAGTGCTGCTAATTGATGATGTCAGTGAAGATGCTTGAAAAAGGTGCTGATATTTGTGCGCTTAATTGATGTTAATTATAATGGACAGTAGACTAAAAATCAATGATGAATGGTGCATGAAAGTGAATTGTACATGCCTAATGTCACGGTGCGGAAAGGAAAGGCAGAGAAGTCAACAAACTCAAAACAGTTTATTTCACGGCAAGGATAAAACCACAAACCCAGCGCGAAAACTGAACCTTTGCAATCATACAACATTAGGTCTGTGCCTAGAACAACAACAGAACCCACGGGACAGGCGGCACACAAGTCAATCAATGACTAATCGACATCAGGTCGATCTAAACAGCTCGGGTTGCGATTTACGGGAAGACCAAACACAGGGGACTCCAGAGGACCGTTCAAACGGGAAGCCAAGATGAAGACCAAGGGCATTGGAGTCGGGCGCGATGACCAATTCGGGGCACTACGGACTGGACCGGAAACAACAGAACTCGATTCAACAGACACAAGTCAGCACAAACAGGACATAGAACAGGAGCCTGAGCGGACTGGATCAACCAGTGGACACTCAAAGTCGATGGTTCAGAAAATGATACAGCAATCCTTAAATATGGATCTGGGACAAAGGGAAGAAGGCAGACTTAGGGACGGTACCGGGCCTTACCCAGCCAGTGATTGGTTAATCATACAGAGTGGACACGGCAACGGTGATGCGTATGATAGTTCGAGACCGACTACTAGGAGGCGGACTATCAAGAGGTCAAGAAGAAGAAGAGGGAAGGGGGGTTAACCTGTCACCCATAGTCACGATCGATGAGAACTTCGAATGCAAAACCCAAGGCCGTGTGACCGGGATTGCTAAAGCAATAAAACTGTCAGGACCAAAGATTTACCGTTTGCGGTGAGGCACCAGGTTGCTTTTAATCGACCATAGAGAACCCCGCTCCTGGCTAAACACATGTGTCTTCTCTCCACCATCGGTACGTAGCGTTTTCGCGATCGAAGCAGTGTTCGCTCCTCACCCGTCGGTTTAACCCGATACGAATCAATCGACCGACCGACGGAACTGGCCCCTGTCAGCGCAATGTCTACTCGCACCACCACCGCGGTGCCATTAAGCGCTCGCTCGGCAACCATCATCACCGAGAGTGGGAGAAATGGAATGAGAGGAAGAGGGGGAGAGTGAGAGAGCGAGAGAGAGAGAGAGAGAGAGAGAGAGAGAGAGAGAGAGAGAGAGAGAGAGAGTTCTCTAATAATTATACCGACCAACTAATTCCAATGAATTCAATCAAAAGGTCATTAAGGTCATAAATGTGTCTCATCTGCATAGTGAATTCGGACAAATCGAATGTGCACAATTGTTTGACCAGCAAAGGGGCGTTCTTTAATCACGTGATCAAGGGTTGTAGGGAAGGGGGGTTTGGCAATGATCACTCATTGATCACGAAAAAAGTGAGGGGGGTCAAATCAATTCCAAATCATCTTTTAAAGGGAAATTTTCATTAAAAATGGAAATAATTTTGCCCCTGCTTTCAAAGAATTAGGTGACGATCTGCGAGGACACATCAATGAGTCTATTTGAATCATCATAGTTTCCGATTATGGAGATACTCGACGATACTAACTACATTCAGTATGATCATAGATGATTGATTTGGTTTTGTTCTTATTTAAATGCCAATTTTGATAAATATTTATATTATAATCTTTAAATGGCTTATTTGTTGGAATGGGTAGAATAGCGGCTTGATCAAAAAGTGTATGTCTAGGGGGGTCTGGTCTTTGATCACGACCTGATCACATGGGGGATGGGAGAGTTCAAAAAGTCGATTTTCTTGATCACGTGATTAAAGTACGTCCCCCAAACAGTCCGACAGACCCGTGCTCACGATCAAAAGAGTATCAACGATGCCGGCTGCCAATACTCTCCGATCGCCGCAATGTCCAAGTGCTCTTTTTCACCAATCAGGTCCATTTACCGGTACTCAGGTTCCACCTGCTACCTGTTTATGAGACATTAGAGAGATCAACTCACACTGAGGGAGAGCTTCACTGTCACACGTTGACTTTTGACGCTGGGCTTCACACCTAACATGTTTCAATTAATATGGGCGTACATCTCGGCCAGAGATTGTCGTCGTTCAACGATGAAGAATTCATTCATGTAAAAAGGCATTTCGGTTGTGTTCAAAGTAAAAACATTTCGAAATGACAAATTTCAAGAATAATAATAGTCTAGATATCGGGTCTAGTCGGTTTAGTCATAGTCTGAATGACGATCATAATCAAATTTTGATAAAAAACAAAATTTTATAAAATCAAAAATGAATTTTTATTAAGTTTTACGGGGAAAATATAAAATCGTCAAAAAATTATGAATACTAATTCACATAAACAAAAGAATTTCTTAAAACGCAAATTCAATTAGGCTTTTCTTTTATTTGCTAAACATCAAGTGCTCTAAGCTAGGATGCAATCAACGGAACTGTTTATGTTGTTTTTCTTGCCTTGTTCTCCGTAATTTGAATGCTCTTGCGTTGTATTAGAATTCATTTGAACTCGAAATTATAATAAATGAGTTTTTATGTATGTGGTAAGAGCTTTTTGAATTAAAATATTTCGCGAAGACAAACTGAGTTGATTTTAAAAAAGATTTTAAAAAAATTACAAAATCAACTGAAATTTAAGAAAGAGAAATTCGAGTTTCTTATGTGCGCAAACTTTGTGAACAAATATCATATTCTCAAGCTTTATAATTAAATTTAAAATGCTAATGCATGATTGGGGTAACATCACATGTCTAATGGAATTAATGCATAAACAAGTTAGTGCTAAATGGCAAGCTCCATTTAAATTCAAATTGCTTCTAGGGTAGCACATTGCGGACTTTTGCAGTAAATCGAGTGCATTATAATATCATGTTTGTTCAATTCGTAGCATCGAGGGTTCTACTGTAATGATAAAGTCGAGACAATCGAAAGAGACGCATAGTGAACAAGCAAATTAGTTCAAAAAACAAAATTGTTTTTATTATTTATTTAATTCTTGAATAACACACAAATCAATTTTTAATTTTAATTTATCAAATTAAACAAAATTAAATATTTAAACTGGTAACTCGATGGGTTTGATTGAACTGATAACTTGTATCAGATAGAAATGCACACGCCAGCACAAGCCGAACAATGCTAAGAAAAACAAAAAGTAAACCCGAACGATCATCTACGATTGACAATAAAAACATAGTTAGCGTCAACATAAAGGTCTGTGTCATGTAAATGATGAGACAGATAGGACTTGCGGCCAGTGTTGCGGTAACTCCGAAAATTTGAGTCAGAATTTCTATAACACACAGGAACATTAACAACATGTTGATCTGACCAGTTTGTGGAAATTCTGCGCGATTGAGACGATTCGCAAGAAAAAGTGCCAAATACATGCAAATGGACATATCGAGTATGGTTACAACAGACAGCCAAATGTGCACCATTGTGCTCTCGTTGTATATCAATGGACGTATGGCGAGATCCATTTGATTTGCAATGGCGGTTGATAATAATATTCAAGAGTTTTGGAAGCAAAATCGAACAAAGCAAAACTGGGAATAACGACCGTAAGTAATCTATGCAAACGATCAAATGAAATCGATTGCACGATTTGTACTTTACGATCAAACGCACACAATGGTGATGTGGAAATGAGCGTTTTGCTTTTGTTGCAATGATAGAATTCAAGTGAAGCAAAGGACATTCACATGTTTACATTTGTGATGCTGATAGTCTTGTGTGGCATTAGCATGGAGGGAGAGAGAGACAACGTTCGAAGAACTATTAAGTTAACTGCGAGTAGATCATACAAATGCAATCGGTATTCGAACGATATGAGCGTTAGAGAACACTAATTGTTATTGCCACTTAATGGGCTATTGCATGTACATTAGTGCAATACATCACCGAACGATTAAACTGAATGTTGCTTGTCTGTTTGTGATCGTTGATTAATTAAATTAATGGCCTCTCATCTTTCATATAACCCTTCTTAGTAAAACCCTTAAGGCAATGGAAATGCTAACTGACATTTGATGTTTACATGTGTGATTATACTTAACAAAAACAATGAAATTCTACTCGATTATTAAATAATGAATATTTACTATTAGCATTTATTTTGGTATGAAATAAAAACACAATTGTTAAGACCCACAATTCAAACTAAGATTTATTAATTCAATTTACGGAAAAAAAATTCATAGGACTAAAATGAAATGTTTGTCGTCAACATATTATTTCAAAACTACTGAACACGTAAGTAGACTTTATTTGTACTTGTGCGTACTTTATTGGTGTGTAGTACTTTAATTTTATTGTGTGTGCACAATTTATTGCGTTTGCATGTGGAATTGAAATGTTGGTTAATATAATTTTCTTTTTTATTGGTATAATTGATAGATGCAAAAGACTTCGGTTGGTTGCGTAGACGATTCAATGAATTATTTTTAATCAGTACTTACTACCAATGCCAAGGCTAGCCTATCTGTGTGTGTGTGTGTGTGTCCTCGCCTTTGTGGTTTGATCAGTACGGTAGTAGCCGTGCACTTTTGCATTTGTGGTCTTCTCGAACCTCAACATCATCGGCCCCACTCAACTGGGCCAGTCCACTTAGTCAGACACACAACAGTAACCTCTATCATTCTTCGCCGATGGTCGATCGCTTGCCTTCATCGAGTTAATACCTTCCCACTTTCTCAACATTACACACCTCTGTATATGTCAAGCTATGTGCATTCGTCTATCTATCTACTCCCTATTACATATTATGTAATCTCCTTTAATGATTGTCTCCTTATCTAGTTTTGTTCAAGATAGTTATCTTGAAAGATTCTTTAATTTTGCAAAAATATAGCCACCATATTTTTCAACATAAATGTGTGGTTTTTAATTTCAAGTCTAGCACGTTGCTTAATGACGCACATAAATGCAATTAATTTTTGTGATGTATCCGAATTTTTTCGACCAAAACCCAAGTATGGATTGGCGCCATAAAACGATTAAATACAGCAAAAAACACAAGAAACAATAAGCCTGAGTAACGCACACAAAATACACAATCCATGATGAAAAGCATCAAGAGAAAGCTACAATGGTGGCACGACTAACGGTACCAGTGCCGGCCCAGCCAGTAGGCGAAGGTAGGCAAGAGTGACCTTGTTTTTCGCTTCCAGAAGCGGTAAAATGACTTGGGAGAAATTTTTTACAATTTCTGGTCAATTTAGCTCATGCCAAAGGCGGTAAATTGAGGGTTAAGAGCGGTAAGGGAACACTTTGCCTACCTTTGAATGAGCTCGTGGGCCGGCACTGAACGGTACCTTAACACACACACACACCCATTCTACCAGAACACTGTGGTGTCATTGAATGCTATTACCAATGATGATTCACTATGCTTACTTTTGGCCAAGGCGAACGAACGCCTAAAGTGCAAGTACGAGTGCAAACCGCAATGTGAGAGAAAATGCATGACGCATCAACGAAGAAGAGAGAAGATCAACACCGCTGGACAGCCCCTTAAATGACCATTTAGATCTTAATCTCACTAACTATTTCACATACTTTGCTCCTAAGCTTACGAACGAACAAACGAGAGGCACCAGTTTCGAACATCGACCAAACTGACTTAAACGGACGAGCCCCTTGAGCAGAAACTCACACACCCCTTTTGAACGTACCTTTCACCGTGCAAATTCACCGAAGAAAGGGACACACCCGTAAAAATGGACACATTACCTGATAAATCAGTAGGAGGAAATAGGTGGCATCTTAAAGCGAGGTCATCGGGTGAAATATGCGGAAGTTGACTGATTAAGATCTCGACTCTCATGGAACGCAATCTAACCAGAATTGGGTATATAAGGAAGACGACACACCAAGCAGAACCACCGAGCAGCCGGACATCTGAGCAGTGATCCCGAAGACATCTCACTACTTTGAATGGACCGTGCATCGAGCTGGACACATTGACCATCCAGGACCCGACACCGTCAAATCAACGATTGTCAACGGAATCGTTGCCGGAAGTCATTCTAAACAAAACTATCTGACATCATCAAAGGTCAAACTATACCTATCGTCATTATACTAGTTTTAAGTGACGCCGTTGGCGTGATGTCGGAGCCGAAGTATTGCGAACCCTCATCCTTATCAGTTCAGTCATCGTTGGGTCATAAAAGTGCTACAGACATACACGTCCACTCATTCCTCAATACATATTTATGTAAAATATCACTAATTATTTTTTATCTCC
Organism: Rhizoglyphus robini; assembly: GCA_023373905.1. Taxonomy (NCBI): domain Eukaryota; kingdom Metazoa; phylum Arthropoda; class Arachnida; order Sarcoptiformes; family Acaridae; genus Rhizoglyphus; species Rhizoglyphus robini. The sequence continues at coordinate 101,526 of JAKIJQ010000219.1, read as the reverse complement.
GGTGACCTTTGACCTATAGTGAACTTATGGCACAAAAGGCACATCTTCACCCCAACGAGATTATTGTGTAAAATTTTCAGACCGATCCATTGAACCGTTTAGGCGCTAGGCTCTACACAAGTCTTTTCCTATCAAGCGGCACCAAAGGACTCGTTCACTCACAAACTCACACCCTCGCTACGCTCGGGCGTGAGTTTGTTCCTTCGCTCCTCTAATTATTATTGAATTATTATTACGATTTCAACGTTATTATTATTATTAAATCATTTTTACGTCAATTTTACTTGTGTTCAGTCATTTCCGTCAACCGCATTCAACAACCGCAAATCAACCGCAATCTAGCCAAAGTAGGGCTATACCAATTGGTCGTCAACCGCAAAGGACCAGTAAAAGGCTACCTAGTTAGAGGGGTCTGAAAGTGGTCATATATCACATTTTTTACAAGAAGCTTTCAATAACTCATTAGTTCATTCAGGCACTTTTGCATAAAGTCGTGCATTTTTTAATTGTCATTGTTTTTTGCTAAAATTAATTAGAAAACTACAGTTAAACACAAATTAGTAACGTGATCCTAAATAGATTTATTTAGGCATATTAAGCTGTGAAGTAAATCAAACAGAAATGCGTCATCACATTAAAAATTATGTTTATTCATGATATAATAAATCAAATTGACAATTTTTTAAATCGGGAATTTAATAATTTCGTTTAAATTCAATTTTTCCTTGTGGTAATTAATCAAAAATGTTTTTTATTAACTTGAATTTTTATTTTAATGCAAGATAATGTCAGGGGAAATAGAGTTATTTTGAGAAGTCTTATTGTTGAGCATAAATTGAATTACTTTAAAAATCTCTGCTCTTCACTAAACAGCCCGGCAAATTTTGGCATTGCTGTAGACCATCCGACTAGAATTTGGATACCTGATATTTACAGGCCATCTTCTTCGTTGTCGTTCTCACCTCCAATCCGACGATCACACAGCCACATTTTGTACAACATATAAAACAATAATACCAACACGAAAAAGCCCAATGAGTGGAGTAGGGCAACGAAGACCGGCCAGAACGAGCTGGTAGAAAGATGCTTTGCTTGTGGTGGTTCGAAGTCATTAACAGGATTGCTCGTGGTGGTTGTACCAGGAGGACCGATGCGAGATTGTGGCTGATCGATACAAATCCCCACTGTTGTGATTGTGATTAACACCAATAAATTAATGGAATTCATGGTTACGTTGTCCGGATTGACCGTATCGTACTGTTTGGTCTAAGCGAATGAAGCCAAATATGCTCCACTAAACTTAGCTAGCATTTCTCTCAAACTGCCAAAAGTCGAGCGCATGCTCATTGAACACTCACAAGTGTATTATGTTCCAAAAAATGATGTAGCAAGCAACTCATTGGTCAAATGACACCATCATAGTTCGCATACAGCAATAAATATAAAAAATGGCAAAAAATTGACCAACTACTGATTGATGCTACTATCATAAATGAGACTATTAGGTTGCTATTCACAATCACCAAAGTAATAATTAATTGAACAGTTAATTATGTATGCAATAGTGCTGAAATAAAAGTTCTTTGAATGCAAAGTTTTTTATGCACAAAAATTATTTTAAAGTATATTACGGAAACTCTATCGTCTATAATAGGAAAATGACTTGCACATAATTCAATAGTTAAAAGTGTTATTTTTATTGCCATATTAGAAATCATATGACGTACGCACATTGTGACTAATAAAAAGTTTGCTTTTATTTTGTAAATAGCACCACCTAAACCATTGATTTTTTAAAAACTAACTACATCTGTAATCCTTTTATTCCAACTGTAACCTATTACACATTTTTGGAGCCTTTTTGCTTGAAGTCATTTTAATAAAACCAAAAAGCGAGATTTAAACAGAAAAAACATTAAACAAAAAGTAGCATTACTGTAAAATATTGATCAAAAATATTTGCATTGAATGCATGTTTATGTAAAAAATTTGAAATTCTGTTTTAATTATGATAAAATATTTAACTATACGGACTAAAATTGTGAGATAATATGTTCAGACGAGTTTATTGATACTTGATGACATTACATTACATAACAACTGTCTTTTTTTTATAAAAGTCTAAGTTAAAAACAAATATATGTAATAAGCTCCTTAGTTGGGCTTATTTACTTTGCGAAAAACATAAGAAATTTTAATTTTGGTAAATTATTCGTTGAAATTGGTGTTGCGGTTGGTTGTGAAAAACGTACTATTAGAACTGTTTCTCTGTCCGTAGCTACTGTGAGAATGAAACTTTCCGTTAGTCTTAACACTCACCGAAGTATAATCAATGAAATGAATCCAATTAGCATTTATTTGTAGAAACTTTTATTGAGGTTAATAAATGCAGTGTGGACAAATTGAATAGTTTGGATAAATGAGTCAAGAGCATTAAGTGTTGTATAATACTGTTGAAGTGAAGTGGAGACTAGTTGAGGGCTATGGTGAGAAGAAGAATAGTTCAATGTTGAGATAATAGAAAGAAGCAATAAAATTGTCTAATAAATTACGTTAGAGCAGCCGTTATTTAGAGGATAGGAAGCGGTAGTCTGACGAACAATAGTTCAGTGGTCAGAAGTGTTAATTGAAAATAGCAATAATATGTCCCGTGTGAAGGGGATCGTAGTGCGGTGAACGGTAGGTGAAACACGTGGTTTAAGTGCAGGGGAACCACAACAAAGCGACGCGTGTGAACAGACAACACGGAGTCGGGAGCGAGTGATCGGTTTGGGCACGTGAACATATGCAGGAGTTGAGCATTGAGAGAGTGAGAGAAAGAACTTCTTAGTAGCTTGACCGTTGGTCTGGTCCCGATGCCAATCGGCTCTGGTCCTTTATACTATTAGGGTCCATGGTGAGAGTTAAACGCTTGTGGAAGCTATGACTATGATTCAGGGGGTGGTGTGGAAATCTTTCGTGTGTCTCTCACTGAGAGCAATTTGTACTATTTTCTGTTGGGATTACATGTATTCTAGATGAGACCTTGTATCATATCACTGTGGTTTTGGTCTGTTTGACTTTCCGTGAGAATTTGAGTACGACCATCTTGATGCGAGCACTTTGAACTGAATTCTGGTGGAACTACATGTATTCTAGCTTCGACCTGAGTAACATAATCCCATGCTTTTGTGAATACGGGTCTTTCCAAGAAAAGTGCAGGCGAGGGGCGTTTAGGGTTCAATCTAGTAGGGGACTAAGAGGTTGAACAAAGGGGAAAACCTACACTAAAGTGCAGTAGAGACGAGCGGACAATGTTTTTCCTATTCCGGACAGTACTCGCATTCATCAAAATTCTCCATGTAATCTAGCGACGAGTTGTAGCCTTTTAGTCTCTCCCAGTTTACTCAAATTAGTGCTTGATTTTCAAATCTAACTGAAAGGGGGATGAGTATGCAGCAGGGTATGAAACATAGCCAATTAGGAGAAGATAGTTTTCAATTATTTTTATGATGATGTGTTGTATGTCAAATATTGGCTCTTAAAGATTGACTCATTTACCTTACAATTTACAGTTGACAAATTATGTTGTCTTCCCTGTGAACACTTTTGATAGCCCTTAAAGAAATTTGTCCATTAAGGGGCCATTAAAGGTGATCTTTAAAGACAATTGCCTTTAAATGACCATTAAAGATTTGTCTTTAAAGAAAGAATTACTATGTGTTCATTAAGGATAAATAACTAATAAGTAATGATCTATCTAACTAGTAATAACTAAACAAAACAAAATAATTGCAAATTGAAATTAGACTACCAGAAAGTGTTTCCAAAATGGCGGATCGGGTAGCTATCCTAAATTAGTCTATCCGATAGTCACTATCGTGTACTATCTCAAAATAAATGGTTGAGAAAGTTACTACAATCTTATAATAATTACAACTTGCTACAAACCAAGACAGGTGGACTAAGACTCTTAGTATTACTAAGCTAGTAAGAGTCCTGGTACAATACAAAAATAACAATCAGTGCAACATCGATTATCTACTATCGATGTCATATTTGAAATTTGACAACCATGGCATGGTTACCATGCGCATGCTTGATGCGACACACTCAACACAACCGTCGTCTGCATGCCTGCCTGTCTTCTGGTAACCGTTGGCATAAGCGCGCCTTTCTCTCGTCGTAGCCCGATATTTGGATTATTCTTAGATTGGATTGATATGTTTCTCTATTAACCTGCACCTATTTGTACAGTGACGATCAACATTATGTATTGATTGTGATATGCTTTGTTAACCAATCTGCTGTTTCTTCTGTCAACATTGACTAATCAACCAAATCAAAATATACATCGAAATCTGCTATCTTTTTCGTTCTCAATAAAGTTATTCATCCTGAACCACTATCAAGATTACTTCAACAAACATTACTGTATTACTACTTGTTTGTCATATCCCTCCTTCACTCACTGTAAATCTACCTATGGTTCACTATTTTGATGTCACAAACATATTCGTTTGATTCGTGTTTTAGGTTTTAGGTATATTTTTATTCTGTTTGTTGCTTTTTTTTAATTTTTTGTATTACAAGGCAACAACTGGACGGAATCAAACTGCATTTATCGATAGAAAGATGAAGACTCGACATGGTGCATCATATCACAGATATCACTTTCGATGGCGAATATGCATCAAACGAGGTTGAATTGGTGAGAAGAATACTGATGTTGTCTCTGAAACTCGTCTTCCTTTCTTTGTTTGAGGCTAATGAGCTGTAATTATAAGGAACGAAAATGTAGGATTGCATTGAATTTGTGGATGTGGATTCAGACCAAATCGACAAGAAATATCATCAACAGCTTAAGAACTCAAAACCATTTGGTAATAGTAAATCAAGAAATTTGACTAACGACTATTAATCAGTTTCCATTTTAATCACTTTTTTAGTTCATTCAAGTTTTCTAAACTCAAGTTCTCTCCATAGGAAGGATTGTGGCTACAGATAGCATCAACTGAAGCTTAAACATTCAACATGGGTGCTGGAGATGTCTGTAAGGAGGCCAATTTGGCAAGTCATGCCGATGACTCGTGTTTCGAATTCGATTCGCTATTAAAGAAGGTGCTCGAGACGAGCCACAGTCAGTCGTAAACCAGGAGCCATTGTGCCTATCTCAAGTTCGCAAACAAGTCAAGGGAACTCCTCTCTCTGTCTCGACCCATCGGTGGACCAACCAGGACTGACAGCAAGACCTATCACCACAGGAAGTCTTCTGTCACATCAATCCACCTTTGTTTGTCAATAAACTGTTGTTCTTTATCGAGTGTTCGCAAGTTGTGTCTGTTCGCCAAAGTCGACCAACCTTACATGTCTTTTTATAAAGTTGGAACGAATTTAACTTGGTTTCGAGCTGGTAACTTTCAAATTACAAGTGAAACGGTGATTTACGGACTATTCGATTGCTTCAAATGATGTACACGACAAGAATTCTTAAACTAATAGACGCTATCGGCATGGCTATCTGAAGACATTTATGTTAGGTCATTTTACAATGTTAAAACACATGTTATCGATGTTCATGAGTCTGAACTGCAGTTCGAACTGCAGGCACAGATAAGTGATCATATGATATCATTTTGTGTATTTAATTACTTTGTATCATGTATACTTTGTATTTGTTAATAAATAGTTTCTTATGATTATTTCTGTGCTGGTTTGGTAGGCGTAAGAGAACGGCAGGACTCAGGCCCTGTAATCTATATGCAGTTCAATCTTTAAAGCAGCTTTAATGCTAGATCTTTAAAGACAAAATCCCACAAAGATCTTTAAGGGCGGTCTTTAAAGATTGTCTTTAAAGGTCCATTAAAGACAAAAAATTGCTTACAGGGTAATTAATACAGATTTAATATATTAAAATTTTAAGTGAATAAGAGAGCCATCTAGTGATTAAAATATCAGATTAAGCTTACTTACTGTGTGACATATATATGAAAATCTATGCTAAGATAAACTAAATTGAAATAATGCGAGATGTGGAATGGGGATGATTCTGGATGAAAGAGATGGAGAATTTGTCAATTACACCAATGCCAATGACACTCTTGATGTTGATTTTAGATGCTAATCGAAATTGTTTGATTAATTAAGCAAATGATATTGCACCGTTGTTAGCAGTTTAGCTTCTTGAATGTAATCTTTAGTCTTTTACAGAACTTAACCAAGATTTTGAAACAGAAAAGCAAATATTGAAAGTAGATAACCGAAATAGATGAGAAGAAACTGTTGGGTACCAGAAAATTAGAAAAACCAAAATGTTAATTCAAGCGCATTAGTACAAGAAAATAACCAAAATCACAAACCTCAATCAGTGCCATGTAAGTGATGCAACTTGTAGGAGACATTGAGTTGCCCACCTTAGGTCCATAAGTGAGTCGAGTGTACAGTTCGAGTAACTTCATTTTGAGCCCCCAGTGATCGGTCAGATGCATCATAGGCAAAATACTTGGCAAATATCGCAAAGGTAGGTGAAAAGCAGCATTGACTCGTGCCATTTCCAACATTGCAATGCCAAAGAAGGAAAATTGAATACTTCCAAGTACTGAAGTTGCGATTAAATCGTGAACAAACTTTGCTCGGTAAACAAAATGATAGACCAGATAAATGTTAATTGGAACATTGATGAGTAACACTGCAAACAGAAGATTGCGTACATATTGATCGTTGATGATTGTAATAATTTGAGACATTCGAGTGTGTTCACTCACGAAGTAACTCAATTGACGAAGATGGAACGGGAAAATTTTAACCTTCCCCAAAACTTTGCATTGCTTTACTGTTGTTTTCAACATTTGATTCCACTCATTTGCATGCATTCGATACACTTCCGAAGTGATAACTGCATAGTGAAAGATTATTGCAGTGTTCCTCACCATCATAACACCAACGATCATAAAAAGTGACACGTCCGGGATTACACTCAACCAAGAGAATGATGGAATCACTTTGTACATGAAGATTGTCATTGGGCCTATCCAGGCAACCAATATACAAGCTATAAAGATATAAGCTCAATATAAACCGCGCAAAAAAGTTATAACAACACTTACCAGCAAAAAGAAATGCCCAGAAGTAGAAGTAGTCAAATGCAAACAGCATTTGCATCAGCCGGACGCGCACCCTGGTAGACAAAGTTGAGAAAAGCATCAACTTGTGTTGAGTCATCTTCTTCTTGTTGACATCATCCATGTTCAAGGCCATCCAAAAGTTTACCAATCGTTCCAACAACTTTTCGGTGTTCATCCAACGGTCAATTCGGTCCAATTGGCCAATACATCTCACAATTATAGTTCGCAATCGTTTCACCTTCAATTGTCTCAGTCGTCTCACTCGTCTCTTACTCTTGAGACAATTCCGATAGACGTCTGTTGCATTGACCACTAAGTCGTAGTATCCAATGGCAGCCAAACTCTTAACCGAATTGAAGTAGATCACCTTCTGTATGACGAGTACGTGGAAACAGAAGAGTCCATGCGCCAACATAAAGTATGTACCATAAGTATCAGAATGAACGACCAGAAACTTCACAAGGGAATCATACTGAGCTTGATTGGTTTTCCAATTCAGCACGAAGCACACGTTCAACACTCGAACAACCGCGAGCACTAAAATTGAAATCTCGAGCCAACGATAGAAAAGATATTTGAAGGTGTAACGTTCGTTGAAGAATAGTTTTACAAGACGATAACTGAAATTTCTTATAAAATCAAACATTTTGTTATGAATTTCATGGTTTGTCGATGAGACAAAAAGAACTATCAAACTCAGACTGAATTGGAATCTATCGAAAAACCCCATTAATGTGAAGAAAAATACATTATTATCGATCCGTTTTGACTCTAATATCTCATTTGAAAGTCGTAATTGAAGGTCTTCTATGCCGAACAAACAAAGATATTAGTCAAAACTTTTTAAAAACAAGTGACTTCAGTTGCCAGGACTGAATAACCTGTTTTATTTATCATTTTACAATTTTTATTAAAATATAAAGTACAAAATTTAATTCCAAATAAACTACAAAGCAATTTCAAATAGTTGCATTTATTTATTTTTCAATCATACATTGGAAATCAGAAAAACTACATTTATGTATATTGAATTTGTGAGAAGGATGTGTTAACAATTTGTGCACATTGAATGAAACCCTTTATTTCAAAATTATTCCTGTTAGTTGATCTGTCCCATTTCCAAGTAATTGTTTTGTTGAGCCAATGCTCGTCGGTGTAGAATTATTTAAAGAACGCCAGGCGAAATATTAAAAGAATTTTCCTAAAATAAATTTTTGGTAAAAACAGAAACATTAGTCAATTTTGAATAATATTTACCAAAATAACTTATAGTTAAATATGGTAAATACATAATAAGTTAATAAATAATTTAAATTAATGACTAAATTTATAAATAGAACACTTGAAAATATTTTTTATGATTGTGTTTTCCTAATATCTGGCAAAATTAGTGGAGTTCGAAATTCTTCTTGCTTTTCATTTGACTTTATCACCCAAAACCACAAGATGAAGACTGGCGATAGTGCATAATGATAAATAATGATCCAAACAAGATTTGATCTTTCTAGTTGGCTAATTGGGCAATTCAAACTGTACAGTTGTTAGCAATTTATCTTCTTGTACAAAAAAAATGTTTACTTAGGAAATTGTTTTGATTGCCTGTCAGTAGAGGGCGCCACTGCTTTCGTTAAAATTCAAAGGCTTATTAGTGTGAAATCAGAAAAATGGACTAGAGTGCACTTGAAAACGCTTTAAAAATAACGTAGAGCATTTGTGTGCTTTATTAATTTTTATTGTAAATTTTTAGATTAATAATTACCGAAGACTTAAGGAATAATTAATTAAAGAATAAATACAGTAAATTATTTTTTTAAATTCATTTAGGCACAGTTAATTACTAAATTACTTACATTCAAAATTTTAATATTAAACCATACCACAATTAATAAATCAAATGTTTGCTCCAGAAATCTGTCACCACACCACACTTCATCTGTGCACATTTGCCATTTCTCTCGAGTGTCAAACAATATGTTCTTTGTAAATTAATTAGCACTACCCACAGAGAAATAAATCATAAAACGCCAATCGAGTTTTTTTGTGAATGATGATGTCGATGAAAAGGCAACTAGAAATTACAACACTAATCGAGTTCAAAACAAACACGAGGGCATGATGTGTTGGGGGGATTGTGATTGTTGTCTTGTCAATGTTTCATCATTCCAACATTAAATTCGGCGAATGCAAACATATGTTAATTGGGCGTAATTTGATTAAAAAACTATTCTAAGTATTCTCATTTTAACAATAGATTACGTACAGTTTTGTTTTATTTTCATTTGTACATAAGTTTGTGATTTAACATTTTTGTTGTTGGGTTCGATGAAAGTAAACATTTAAATTTCCATTTTGTTTTACTTTCCAAAATAATGTTTGATTTTTCAGACACTCGAATGAAACCAACGACCCAATTGTGGGATATGATATATTAATCTTGGTCATATTTACCAATAGCAATTTGTAAATATTCCGGGTCGACCCGGTTTTTTAGATCGGGTCAATCCGGCCGGGTCAAAATTCCGGGCCGGGTCCGGTCATGACAATTTTTCAGATTCTAGTCTCTAATGGAGATGTTTCTGTTTGCGTGCGCAAATGGAACTGTTTTTTAAATTTATGGTTAACCGCAATACGATTTTTCCATTTTTCACGAATCCTCTTGTTCACTCACTTGCAAAGCGAATATAAAATCATATGATTTTTTGTTAATCTTTCTCTGGCATTTTGTGGTCAACAATGATAAAGCTAATAATGCAAACATTAATTTAGATTAATTTAATCAGATACATTGAATCGAAAAAATCAAAAATCGGCATGAATGATGACATTTTAATGCAATAAATAAACAAGTTGAGTTGGCAACCCGATTAGAAAGAGAATAGTAAGACTAGTGGTGGTCATTGATTAATTTTAATTGAACGTACAAACTCATATTATAATTTATTCCGCATAAATCTCGAGACCAACAAAATTTCTCTAAAATAGATTGTCCGTTCAAAATTATTTTCATGAAGCAAAGTTTATTTTCCGGCAATATAAATTCATTTTATATTAATTTTCAAGTGAATTTAAATAAAAAAAACACTAGCCAACAAATTTTGATCTTTTCGCGCTCGAATTTAATTAAATTCACAAATTGAGTTATCGTCTAATAAAAACAAATTGAGGCAAACTGTGAAGTAACGATGGTGAGAATAGTGTCCCAGTGGAATTGAATTGGGGAACTAGTAAATTATTAATTAAATAGACTTGTGAAGAAGAGAAGAGAATTGGAAATTGAGTTTGAGGGTTTTATGTGTTGGTCTGTAAATTAAATAAATTCGCAAACTCTTTCTGTACATACCTCGAATTTGAATTAATTAAAATTTGTTTAATTAAAAAAGCAAAAAATGCACAACGAATGTACTTTGTGTATTTAGTTGTCATCGTGAAATGTCAATAAAAACGTTTTAAACAAACCTGAATATATTGCGATTTGGTTGTGTTTTGGGTTGGGATAAAAACGAAATGGGAAGCAAGTGAGGGAGGAATAAAGAGGACAGAATGTACGTGTTCTGGTGGTGTGCAGCTGAAAATACTACATGTTTCCCTTGATATATCTCACTGACAAGAGAAACTAACCGCAATAATTCAATCATACTGCCAAGTTCACTGGAAACAAAAAGACAATGCATACAAAAATTTATTGAACTTGTTTCTTTTTTTGTGCACCCACCCACAAAAGAATAAAACTTAGTTTAACTTTATTCCTTTTGTCAATTGAATAATTGAATAAATTACATTTTTTTGTTTTAATCAACGCAACACACAATAATACCAACCTTGATTATAAATAAACAATACAAACCTCTCACTCTCCAGTTCATTTAATTAATAATTCACAAATTATCCCATTTCCAAGTTGGGCTTTATTCTCTTTATCGCCATTTTTATGTCTCAATTTGTTTTTATTGGTCGGCAAACTCGGTAAGGCAATTCGATTTGTAGATTTATTTTAATTGAATATCTTAATAATTCGAATACAAAAGATTAAAACTGCCGTTGAGGTTAGCTGGTTAGGGGTTTTTATTGTTATTTAGTAATATATTAATATAAATTAAATTTGGTTAATCGGAAGAGGCATTTTTTATTTATTGTTCGCTTCAATATGAATCAAACGGAAGAGGCATCATTGGCTTAACGCATTTGACCTTTTATGTGTATTCAAATTCCTGAATGCAATTTAGTTTGTTCACACATAGTTTAGAGAATAAGAGTTAGGAGAATAATATGAGAATCGAGTTTGTCCGTTCAACTTATATAGTCCAATGACAACTAAATCTCTTAGTATTATAGATTTGTCAATTTAATTTGTCCATTCATTGCATTCAAAAGCCATTTTTTTACTTTTTGTATAACGAATTTTTACTTTTGCAAGAATATTATTCAACACAGACAGAAATTGCACCGAATATATTTAGTATAATTTACAGAATATAACTAGTTTCAAAAATAGAGAATATAATCTGTAAAATTACTAGATATAATCTGTATATTTTCCTACAAAATATATCTTGTTTCTTATGACCGAATATACTTAGTAAATTTACCAAATATATTTTGTGCATTTAAAATATGATATATTCTGTTTAAATTACAAAATATATTTGGTTTTTCTCTAACCAAATATACTTCGTTTTTAAAACCAATTATATTCAGTTAATTAACTAAGTATATCCTGTATTTATAACATTAGATATAAACGGTAAATCAACCAAATACATTTGGTTAAGCAATACTAAATATATTCTGTCTTCACATGTTTTGGCAAATTTTCGAATTTATTTCACTATTACCAGATATATTCAGCATTATGTGCACAGAATATATCTGGTAATATATTACAGAATGCATTCTATACATTTACTAAATATGCTCGATATTTTTAATAGTGAATTAACCAGCACAAGAATGTTGTTTAAGTACCAAGTATATTTGATATATCAATATTAAATATATTCCATTTTTGCAGATAACACAAAATTAGAAAATTCTAACTATTGTTACCAAATATATTCATTACATTTACTAATTATTTCCTGTTTTTGTGTTGTACTGAATACAATCTGAAAATACTAAATATACCTCAATTGGTGGTTCAAGAAGATATCCCATTTGGGCCATTGGGATTTATCCCAATTATTATGCCTAGAAGATTTCTCTATTCTACTTTTGTAAATAAAAAATTCAAATCCATAATTACTGGATATATTCTGTGATCCATATACAAAATATATCTCATACTAACAACAGAATACATTAAGTGTATTTACCAAATGTACTTTATATTTCAAAACAAATAAAACATTAAATTTTTTGAACAATTGGTCCTTATACTTACCAAATATATCTGGTTTTTAAATACTAAATATATCAGGTTCATTCAGACCTAGCATGTTTTATGTTTAAACAGTAAAAAAGACAAATTCCAGAATCGTTGACTAAAACCGAATATATTCAGTTTATGTCAATTGTCCGTTGACTGCATATCGAGTACATGGATGATGCAATGTCAGTTTGAATTTGAATGCGACCAGTAGTGAACGCGCGCTGCTGTCCTGCCAACGAGAGCCCGCCCCGCTCACTCAGTGTGTGCGCTAGTTGATTTGGCAGTTGCATTGTGCTGTCGGTTGGACGGCAATCACTGCATGCACTAGTAGTGCACTGGTCTGCTGCCTGACGCTTGCTTCACTTTGCGTGAACACAACTTTACTCTCGAAATAATCGCATTTTACCTATTTTTGTTTGTTCCAACAACAATATTCAATCATTCATCGACTCACAAGTAACTACAATTTTAGATTGCATTGCAAAATTGCTTTATTATGAACTGTGTGTGACTCTGTGGATTGTTTGTGTCAGTGTAATTACTAATTGCCAACTGTTGTTCAACTCGACGTTTATCATCACGAAATCTCATCAAAATCACTGCCACTACCAAGAACCACATTCAATTCAACGAAATCGTCACACCAAATATTTCTTTATGGTGGTAAGTCTATTTTCAGTAACCCCTCGAATCTTAAGATCCTTTCTGTGATTATTAATCAGGATTTTTAGATTTTTATTATCATTCCCTAATTTTTCTTTTTCTTTGTATATTAGGGGATTCGAGGTTTCTGCTCTACTCATGACATTGTCGTCATCGATTTCTGGTCAACAATGAAGATTCCTGGTTTGAGTTGATTAGGCGAGTATCTTCTTTTGTACTTTTAACCTAAATAGTCTTACTTGTCATAACAATCTTCTCTATCATTTGGTGGAATAATTATTTTAATAAATTAATTATTTTTTACATTTTAAAGACTATGCTTTTTGTGTTTCCTGTCATTCCTGTTACACACGAATTTATTCCTGAATCCTGACATAGTTTCCAACAACTGTTCTGAAACTTAAACTTGGTTTAAAAGAAGAAGACTGGAGCAGGCTTTTGATGATCAGAAGATCGATCGATCCCGTGTTATGGTAAAGTTTGTCGGTTTGTCTATTTTCATGTCTTATCATTGATACCAGTGTATACCACATTTTTGCTTTCTGTACTCATTTTTGTATTGTTTATTATTTATTCAATGTTATTTCCTGTATCTTTTCAATCCAATAAATCCTATTCGTGTATAACCATGTATGTTCTATACAATTACAAAATATATTTAGTATTTTGTGGAATATAAATGCGGGTCAAAAGAGAATATATCTAGTAAAAATACAATATATATTCGGTAAATAATTACAATAAATATTTGGTAGAAAGGGGGCGTTCCCATGGAATATATTCAGTATATTTACTAAATAGATTCTGTAAAAAATACCGAATATACTCCATTGCAAAATAGGGAATATATTCAGTAATTCATTTACTAAATATATTTGGTGAATTTTTACCGAATATATTCGGTGCAATTTCTGTCTGTGAACGTTGACTAATCTGTCCACAACATGTTTGTCATTTGGGAATTATGTTTAATTCGATTAATCACAATTCTTTGTGTCTTGATTTTATTTTTAGTACAAAAATATGACTCAATTAATTTATTTTACGACAACACATCTCTGGGTAATTTTTATTTGTTTTCCATAGCACATGATGTTTGCCACTTGACAAAACATTTCATTTGTGTTTCTGGATTAATTGTGTGTGTGTGCTTCTGAAATTGGCTTGCTTTCTGTGCAATATAGAAATAAAATTTTTAAATATTTATTTTATTAATATTTAATCAAACAAATACACACACAAAAAGTAATTTTATGGGTTTAATTAAAAAAATGTTTTGATCGCTAATATGGATCTAAATAAGTTTTTTCTGTTCCTTGATTGAAGGATTTCCATTTTGGTCACATTTCTGATAGTCGACCACAATGAACGATGCGACAATGTTCAAGTTTTCCTTCCGAAACAAATAGTATGCGTTCGAGTACTTGAACAACTTCACCTTTTGAAGTGCACCAAAGTGTGTGTGCTTGTTGTTGTGTATTTCACGCATCAAACGCTCTTCACAGCAACTCATTTGCTCACTCCGTGCTATTTCAGTTCTAGTGCAAAAGTAGTCTGGGAAATAGGCAAACATGTGATCAGCGAAGAAGCACTCTATGTCATAGCCAGTTACGATAAGGAATTTTAAATTTGGAAAAGTAGTGCCAATGAGTAGAATGTCCTTGTGTGGACAGTACGAACAGTCGAGATGGAGAAATTCGATTTGGGGCAAAACTGGGAAAGCAGTCAGGTCAGACGGATCTCGCATCCAATTAATCATCATTTCCGGATGATAAATCATTCTCAATCTGGCGAGTTTGGGTAAACGGGATAAATCTGATAAAATAAACTGAAATTGGTCAGAGGAACAACACTTTTGAGAATATTGAGTTAAACTCAACATATCCAATGAGGATAACAAGTCTATAAAGTTGAAGAGGGGTGATTTCTTCACCAGTCCCCTTGGATAGGCAATATCGGGAAAGATAATACGGGTGATTTTGTCAAAGATGCGGATATCTTTAAAATCCTGTTCATTTATGCTATTTTCGGGTTCCAAAATAGGATTATTTGCACAAAGACAACCGAATCTCTTTAATGCAGGGAACTGGCCCAAATGACGGATAATATCTCGAAAGTGTTCGACGCTGAAGGAATAGTTTAACTCTTCCAAGTGAACCATATTGCCAAGATTCTGCATCAAATGACCATGTTTTATTGCATCGTAGATAGTCAAATGACGCAAATTGACACAATGCTCATTGATGGTTAGCTCCAATCGATTCCATGCGTCGCTAACATTGACCTCTGGTTGACTTTCTTTGAACTGGGTAGCAAGTGTCGCAATTTTCAAGTGAATTAACTGATTGGAGTAATGCTCGAGTATTGCACAAACTGGCTCAATGATTGTTTCGAGACCATGGTCGATGATTTCTAGTGTTCGTAATTTTGGGAACTGCAGTTTCAGCATATCCACGATTAGGCTGTCAAGTCTATGAATGTGCAGCCGATATTCTGGATAATTCATCTGAATGCCATAACGAGTGGTCAGTAAGTAGATTAGGGACAATGGCTCACGGGTGATGTAGTCACCCTCGACGGGAGTGTCCTCAACCTCAACATAAGGAACATCGTTTGGCCTATGAGATTCTCCCAAAGATGAAACTGGAACAGTTCCTTTCGCGTTGGAACACATAAAGAAGTGTACGTGGCGGAAGTCGAGTTTATTAACTTTTTCATTTTCTGTTTTTTCTTGATTCTCCTCTAGCACAAAATATTTTTCCGATGCAACCAATGTGAGGGATTCAGTTTCTGTGTAATTAAAAAAAATATTAAAACAAGATCTTATCGCTCTACATAAAATATTAATTTTACCTTTACAAGATGAATTAGCCGCCTTCAATGATGATATTACGGTTTGCAAATCAAGAGAATTTCCTTGAGGCAATCGACGAAACAGTCGTTCCACTCTTTCGTCGATTAGTCTCGATTTGTTTGAACTCTCATTGCTTGCAGATGCTTCCATTTCATAATTTTCTGGTGGCAATGAGACAAGATTGTGAGGTGGTGGTGCGTGATTATTAGTTCTACTGAACACCATTCTACTCAAATGGCCAATACCCAAAGTAAAAAGTCGATGAATTGTATCCCACATGAATTCGCACTGACCCTCTGCCGACAAAATACGAATTAGACTGAAATCTCAGTTTAACTAGCGTTCGTTTATATACCCACGACCAGCGGTGGCTTATGATGTGAGAGTAGAGAGCCAAATCAAAACAAAAGAGAAAAATCGAAACGACAAAAACAATAACAGGCACACACACTCCAAATGGACTGTCTGTGTGTGCCTCTGTATGTGCAATATAACTAAAACAGTGCCGCACTTCAAACCGAATGGATCGTTGGTATCACTACAGAGATAGACTCGAACATACAGTGGACACATGTCGAGAATGACATAGAGAGGTGAAATGACATAGAACACAAGTTTTGAGGGCTGTTGCCAACTGAATATAAGACTACACAATTGATTATTCTGTGCCATTGCATGGACCAACAAACGACTATTATGCATTCGTTGAATAAAACTCTATTCTATTTTTAAAGATTTTAACTATTAGTAAAATATTTGTATTCACAAATACTCAGACAATTAATTAATTTATCATTTCTATCAAGTTTAATTTTAATTTTGACCAGTTTAGTGTCTAATTTTCTCTAAAAACAATGCATTTCTATTAGTTTCTTATTTTATTTTTTCCAAAAAAATGTTTGTTTGAGTCGTTTTATTGTTTTTATGATTCAAAACATAAACTCAAATTGACAATTTAGGCCTTACCCATTGAACTTGAAACTCTTGTGCGAGTCCTCATAAACGTGCACATTTTTGCGTGTCCACTTTTACGTGCGCGTTTTTTTACGTGCGCTCATTTACGTTTCCACTATTACGTGTTAATTTACCTGCGTTTACATTTTTGCGTGCTGGTTTGATGGTGGTAATAACCTTATTTGATGTATTCAACTCTCTGTATGTTGTTATTCAATAAATTGATTGAGACCTAACCTTATTTGATCCATTTTGAACTCTAAAATTGTCCTTCGTAAACAATCTAGACGTTTTAGTTATAAAATTGGTTTATTTGGCGGAACCAGAATGGGCGTCAAGATTCCACCGGCCGACTTGGTGTTTGCCCTTCCTCAAAGTTACATCAGACTAAATAAAGAGAAGATATCTATCTACTAACTTTCTCTCTTAGTGTAAGTTCAATTTAAGAAATATTGAACTTTACTTTTTGGCTTATTCATTCATAAATAAAACACGTTAATTGACCTTTATTTGCTTCAAACTTAACTTGTCTTTTCTTTCACTCGAATTAACAAGAAATTAAATTAAAACTACAAATCAAATTGTATCATAGCTTTCATGCCCACGAAAACAAATTGAGACATTAATTTGGGTTGCGATGATGAAAAAATAGTTCGAGTGAACCCCACAATAATTATTTAGCCAATTATTATTTCATATATTCGCTTAGGAAATTGGTGAATTTAAGGAAACGACGCTTGGTGGGTTTGATGTGTTGGTCTGTTAATTAACAAATAAATTAAAAGTCCAATAAATGTGTCATTATGTCCGTACTTTAAATTTAAATTTATGAAATAAATCAACATGCAAAAGCTGAGTATGATGTGTGCATTTGGTAGCGAAATGCATATAAAAACGCTTATGAAAATGTTGTAGCGTAGCTCATTAAAAAGCACAAACAAACGCGCATTCTACTTCATCTTGTACACAGCATGCTTAAATTCAATGCATTAATATTAGCACTCACTTGCATGGAGAAAGACGACATATGTTTATTCTTCTCTCTCCTGCTTTCCCCTGTAATTGTGCTACACTTCCTCATTGGCACCCAAGCACACACACCACAGACACATCAACCAAACCACCAACCAACTCTCAAGCCGTGCTAAGAGATTTGAGCTACGTTCATTAAAACAATTAAATTTTTATATTTAGGAAAAAATCGAATTACAGTATGTGAAGCAAAAGTAAAAACACAACAATAAATCAGACTGCGTTTCTTTGTTGGTGTTTGTATCGTATTATTTTTTAAATGTTTTTTTAAAAATCAAATTGGATAGTTATGTGTAAATGTAGTTCATGTCTGGACACGGCAAGTTCCACTATTATCTAACTAGATTCAACATTGAACATGATTCGAGATGCGAATTTTGTGTTGAACCTGAGCAAACCTCCCTTCACCTCATCAAGGAATGTCCAAGATGGGCACTACTGACAAGGGCCACTGTTGATGAGTTACATATTGGATGCAATAAATCAAGCTGATGGTGCCTGACTCGACCAAGCTCTAGTTTTAGTTCATTTTGGGTATTTTTGGATAGTTAGGAAATATGATCAAGCTGTCGAGTCGGGCACCGAATCAGGTAAGAAAAATAAAATAAGAACTTGCACTTGTAGGACTCGAACTCACACACACACACACACACACACACACACACACACACACACACACACACACACACACACACACACACACACACACACACACACACACACTGTACAGAGTGCAGTGTATCATCACCACTATCCTACACAGGAGTAATCGATAATTGATTTGGCTATAGATCTGTTCTTTATCATGTGCTTACATTGAATTACTTTGAATTGAACTACTTATGACCGAATAATATAACTGATCAGTGATCAATTTACACCAATTCATGAATGGCAAACAAATGTGTTTGTCCATTTTGACAGGTGGAATATAACTTGGTTCGACAATTTGGGTAGCTGTCCTACATGATTCAATGTTTGTGAAGGAAGTATGGTTCGGGGGACTGGATATGAATTAAATTGGTGTGATACGAACCAATTAGAGGACTGGGATAATCTCATTGTCAGAGATTATCGCAAATGAATCATTTGGGAGAGTGTGTAGCCGTTCGGATATTTTGGATAAAAGTAATTATGAGAATATGAAACAATGTTACATTTTATGGAGAAACAACTACCGTAAACGAAAAATACACACACATTGGCAATGTAGCACTGCATCATGCCACTGCTCACTTTCCCACTAATAATATAGAGGGCCATTCACAAACAACTTCACTCACACAAAAGCATGTATTGATCAAAACAAAATTGTGCGGCAGCAACCCCATGTCCCCCAAAATACAATCTTGATTATCCTGGAACAGGGGACTTTTGCAAACTAGTTTTTGGTTCTAATCGACTCTATATGTTGTCATTAATCACCATTCCAAAGGATTTGGGCCAACTCGAGGGACAAAGGAGTAGTGGTCCTTGTGAGGAACGATCTTGACAGCCACATCTGCTGGATCACCAATTCAAATCAAATATCGCCAAGCGTCTACTGCAGCGACAGGTTCTATAGACATTTTCGTAACTTTGTATATCAAATATATAATGATTTGTAAATATCTACTTTAAATTTTTATACCCTCTTTTTAATTTTCCTATTTTGCATAATGATTCATTTTGTATTCTATTACTTGTAAACAATTCTAATGTATCGAACTATACCTCAGTGTGTATGTATGTGCATTTTCTAGCTCACATTTAGCATTAATTTGCTTAAGAGGTCAATAAAATATCATTTCAAAAAAAAAGTTATGTAAAAACATTCTTTGTTGTTATTAGGCCGCAAAACTATTTTATATTAAAATTCAAAATTCAATAATTTTTTTTGTACAGAGAGCCTGTTGGACTTTTTAGTGCTGTTTGATTTATTGCAATTTTCAATCAAATATTTAAATTGCCAATTTAGTGTTTGCCTTTCAACACACTCAAATGCAAGAGATGTGACTGCCTGTCGAGTTTACTTGCTCATCCAAAATTAAATTTAAGGATTTCTGAGTGTGTGTGCTCATTGTTTTGTTTTGTTTTGTGAGACACGATTTTCTGCAGTTTCCATCAACATTCTTGTCCACTCACTTGTCAAGTGAATCTAATCCCATGTGTTTGCTTGTTTTTCTTTTGTATTAACATGCTGTGGTCAACACTGGATAAATTAATATTGCAAACGTCAAATCAAATAAATTTATTTCACATATTATATCAAGCAAAAATCAAAGATTATCTGAATGAAATTTAAATAGACTCAATAGACAAACTGTGTTAACAAATCGATTGGATTGAGAATGTTAGATGGGCAATGAGTTTTGTAACTTGAACGGATATACTCAATTCGAAATATATTCTGCATCAATCTGATAGAACAAACCAAACTGCACTAAACTCGATTACTCAATCGAATTACAAATACGCTGGAACGGTACAGAATTTTCCGACTAACTAAATTCATTATATTAATAATTCAAAGAATTAGAATATAAAAAACACTAACCAGCAAACATCATCACCAGTTTTTGAACACACGAATTAATTGAAAATTTAATTAAAACCCAAATTGATTTTCATCGCAAATTGTCGACCAATAAAAACAAATTGAAACATAAAAGTGTTTCCGAGGAAATTGGGCTAACAGCTAAATTATTAATTAAATGAAGGAGAGAGAGAGAGAGAGAGAGAGAGAGAGAGAGAGAGGGAGGGAGAGGGAGGGAGGGAGGCGAGAATTTAAATAAATTGAGTGATTGGGTGAATTTATAAGTTGGTTAGTTAATTTAAAAATTTAAAAACTTGTTTAATTAAATACGCCAAAATGCATATACATGGATTGTTATGTTTGCATATGTTAGCGTTTTTTAAATGTCAATCAAAGCGTATTAAGCGAATGATTGATATATTGCTGTTTAATTGTGAAAAGAAGAGAGTAATGGAAAGTTAATGAAAGAACAATAAAGAGGACATAATGCCTTAGTTTTGTCTGTGCTGCGGAATATATCCTACATGTGTGTTTCTTTAAGTATATAAACATAGTCGGTTGTTATTATTGATTTGTACGCACGTAAATTCGTCAAATAGTCGCACACAAATTATTTTTCCAAACATAAAAGGAGAAATTTATCTGACAAGATTACGATAAATCATGCTAAATCAACTCTCTGTTGATAGTGTCTGCACTGCACACTAGAGTAATTTAAAGTAAAACCGATGTCGGAGATTTGACAATTCCTGGGTCTAAATATCTTCTAAGGGATGTTAAAATGAATTTCAGAATTTTATTTGGGGCAATTGGGTGACACACAAATCCCGACGGGCAATTCTAAATTTCCCATCAAAATGATGGGAGTTTTTGGCACTTTCGGTAAATATTTTTTAAGAGTATTTTATTGATCCAAATTCATGTAAAAAAGTTACAATTCAGAATCCTAATTACCCCTAAAACATTCTCAAAAGTTTTGAAGCAATTCTATTTACATTTGGGTTAGTTTCGTGGGCTTTAAATGGAGTCAAAATGATGAATCGCCAAAATCGTTATTATGCTTCATATACTAGTGCAGTAGTATGATTTGTTTGTGACATCTTTATTTCAATGATTTATCATCACTATTTTTAAAATTAAAATTGTTTGTAAATTAATAAAATGAATGTTTTTGGTGCAGGGCTAATTGGTAAATAGGACTCGAAAGTAGAAACCCCAATCAAAATAGGCCGAAACAGCAAACTATTCTGCCGGGCTGAGTACAGTGTTCACTGTACATGACGTATAATAACGATTTTTGCGATTCATCATTTTGACTCCGTTTAACAGTCGCGCAACTACGGGTCATTTTTGACCCGAGATAAGCGCCTTTGTATGTGTGTGATTACGGTGAAGCATCCGAAGGGTGGTTTCGCGACTGTTAATACCTATGAAACTAACCAAGATATACATAGAATGGCTTTGTACTTATAAGTAAGATTTGTGTTTTTACAAACCAGCAAACTATTAAATCGAATAAATATTAATAGTGCACAGCTTCATCTCCTTTGCCGTTCCATTTTATAAATAATAAATTAGCCATTTCCACTAGGACAATACTCTCATCATCGTCACAGCCCTTTTATATCTCAATTTATTTTTATTGGCATCGAATAAATTTCCGATGAAATGAAATGATTAAAACTTGTGATGAGGTTGTTGATTATTGTTTTTTGTAATACTTGTGTTAAATATTAAAATATTGTGAAATTTAGAAGTTTAGTGAAATTAAAATTGTTAGTCCGAAAATGAACTTGGCTTAATGTAATTAGCTTTTATTGTGTTTAAACAAAAATTGGTTGGCTTAAACAAAGTGAAGAATTGAAAATTTACTTATGGTTGTTTTTTTAATGATTTAAAATGTCTTGTTTGCCTGTCAATAGGCGAAAATTCTGCGTTGATTATAATTTAAATGTCTCAGCAACAAAACAAGCCTCAACAATATAAAATGAATTCCAAACTCGAATGGAAGGTCTAAATGATTAACGATCACAAATCAATTACTGTGTTTATATGAGGAAGATGTTGGCATAATGAGAGTAAATATTATGCATACAATTTGGAATGTATATTATAAATATAAAATTTAATTTTGTTTTGCAATGTTACTAGAGTTATTATGCGTCATTTAGTTACTGAACGATTCAATTTAATCATTTTGTTGTAAAAATGAAACAAACAAAATGATAACAGAAGAAGACAAGAACGATTGACTGGACACACACAAACAAACACACACACATTCTCATACCAGCATTCAGGTTTTGGCTTTGATAACAAAATAGGGCAACGAAACGTCCAAAAAGAAGGAAGAAGTAAAAAACAACAAACAATGAATCAAACCGAGGGAATAAGCCCAAAATCATATTATGCCTCATTTTTAGATCGTAATAATTTTTTTTATAAACTTAGAGTTAGAATAAACAGACATGCATTAGGAGCCCAGCGTCATTTATTTTAATTCGTAAATAATCAATTAGAGTTAAAAAAAAACATTTTAAATTTTAAATTATTAGTTTTAATTTGATTAAATCACCTTATCTAAACTTAATTTATTTCGTTAGAATTTTTTGTCATAAAGATTTAATCGATTAAGTATTGTTCGTTCTTATTATATGACTTGGATAATCCAAGTTGGATTCGACTATAAAAAGTTTTGGCTGCTAGATTTTCCAATATTTTTATATCTATTAAGATTGCAAAAATAAAGTTTTTAATGTGCTACGTACAGTAAACTCTCGTTAATTCGAATTTTTCGTGAGTCGGAAAATGATTTCTCGAATTACGAATTATTGCGAGTGGTTATTTTTGCCCTAAAGACAAGCTTTAAGTTGATATAACCATTTAAATTGTCGTTTTTAAACTATTTACTATTTAAACTTAAATTTAACCATCCTCAATACAAATTAGAGCAAATTAAAAAATAATATAACATATTGTCAAACGAAAATGAAATGATCAAAGCAAGCATGCTGCTGTTGCATGATGACTTTTGACCTATTAGATCACTTAACAGCTTTAATGCCTTTTATATGCTTTTCGCACAGCGGGGCAGAATCAAAATTACTAAAAAACAAAAAAAATTACCACATTAAACTTTGATATTTTCAAAATTCTTCGAATTATAACGAGATTAAACAAAAAACCACTACTTATGCATGAAAATTAGTATTCGAAATAATAATTAACCCGAGATATTCGAATTATCGCGAGCTTTTGTACTAAATGTGCTACGAAATAAGGCAAATGTTGCCAGAATCCAATACGAATTACGAATTATCGCGTGATTCGAATTAAAGCGATTCGAATTAACGAGAGTTTACTGCATATTCAAAATACATCATTAAATAATCAACCGAATATTTGCCACAACTGTCTCTCCACTTGATCTTTCAATCGATCAAAATATTTCCATGCAGTTCGGTCATGTATGGCACAAGTTGCATTGGGACATTTAGGCTTGATGCCAACACGATAGTGCATGAGAAAACTGTCATTTGGGTTAATAGTGAGCCAATTGCAACTCATGTACCCAGTTGTGTTGAGACAGCGCATCGCCAAGTGATTGTGTGCGGCATACGTCAACGCGGTTCGCTGGAAACTTTTTGATATTTGACCTGGCAATTTGAGATTATCTCGGTAAGTGTGACGCATCATGAATAAATGTTCAGGAATTTGGGTGGATAGAGGCATTTTTGACTCTTCCAATGATTCATAGACGTATGCATTACGATTGGAATAATATCCTTTGTGTGCCAGGTCGTATGGGGACAAACCGTTCTGAGGAATTTTAAGTTAAATTATTTGTCGAGTGACTGTGTTAGTGAACCTACCTCGACCTTCTCGAGCAGTTGGTGCCAGTTGTCCAGCCTCTGTGGCATGATCATCTCGTCGATATCAATCACTGCCACATATTCGTGTCGATGCAAGTTACGATACAGACAGTCGTTCAGTTCGAGTACTTCTTGGGGCCAGAATTTGCTATGCATTCGCAGGTAAAAGTAGTTATACATTGACTCAATGTTCATTTGCTGTGCTGGCAATGCTATTGGACGCCAGTCAACAAGTCCCTGGTCGAGATAATGATTGAGTAAATTTAATGCCTAATCAGTTTTTTCTTGAATACCTCTCTTTGGTAGTGTATTAACACTTTTCGCATTGATTCAGTGGCACCATACACGTAAAAGTAGACCTTGTCTGCATCCATCAGTTTCACCATCTCAAGCCACTCGACCAGTCGAACACTCAAATCGTGTGCTCCAAAGCGAAATGCCTGTACACAGATTCCGATGCTTCGATTTTGGTGGAAATGACTTTCGCGCTCTTGTTTGATTACTCTCAGAATGTTGCTCGGTTCGGAAGACATATTCGCACATTTGTCCACAGTTTGTAGGGACACAGCCTGAGGTAACTGTGTTGAGTACTCTTTCGGTATATCACAGGTCACGAGTTGTGTGCCGAACGTGTTTGGCTCTATCCAACCGTAAGGCCATATGTTGTAAACTTCGGATACATTACTCAGGACGGGACTCCTATTGTTATCGAACCATAAAAGGCACCTGTAATAAGATTAAAATTTATTGTTTTATAAATTATTATTTATTACTAATAAATCGTACCAAAGCTTAACCTTCTGTACCGCTTTCTGTTTATCGGTAACAGTAATGAGTCTAACCACTGGCTTAGACCAAATTCTGTCGTCATAGTATGCATTGTACAGATAAATCGCCATTGGAGTTCCATTAAAAGAAGTTTCCATCACTTGCCAGTATAGATTGTTGTGGTGCAGCAGATGAGGCGACACCATTTGAACATTGCCGCAATACGTCACACCCTCATACTTGACCGCATTTTGACCAAAATCTTTTTTACTCCATCGATCATAATACTTTCCGGCGATATTGGATTTCTCTTCTGCCAGAGCAAGAATTTGTGAATCATTATTCGTGATGCTTTTTGGTAAAACTGATGACAGTTCTAAAGTGAGTTCATGTCGATTTGCTAGATAAAAGTCTGATAAAGGTAAACCATTCGAAATGACATTCTTAATGTTTGTAAATCCACATGGAAAGAGCAGGAAGTAAAGATTCAACACAATTGAGACTACAATAAGTGGTACAATACACTTGGAAAAGCATTTCTTTGTACTTGTAACTGGCTCCTCGATGGTATCACTGAGCAGTTGGTACTTACACTTTTTATCCATAATCATGTGATGGTGCACTCGTATACACTGAAACGACTATCGATTAATTGACATTTCAAATATTTTTAGTTGTTTGTCTTGTTTACCGTTTACGTGACATTTCGACTACATTTCAAATTATATGCAACAAACTTATGTTGTCACATTTGATAACTAATTAATTAATATTGCTAGTACATTATTAAGCACTATATGTGCTGTACTTAACGTTACACTAATTATAATTATAATTGTTCTTTCAACTTGATTTCGAATTTGAATGTAAAATGTAAAATTAAATGCATTGAACGTCATACAAATAATTTTTTATATTAAATTTAAATTATTATTATTATCATTATGTAGGTCCACTGTAGACTGCTTTGATTAATTAATTATTAAGTTAACAAATAATCCTGTTAAATAAAATTATAAAATACATTGTAATAAATAAATCTTAATAATTAATTTGAATCACTTTGATAATTAAATCAATCTGCTGTCGAGAAATGTGTGCGTGTGACCTTTTTCAGTCATTCTCACCAACGGCATTGTTGGCATTAAACCAGTCTGTCAGCACCGAATTCAACTTGAATAAAACTTATTGACAAGTACATTTTAAAGTTTTTCTCATTCGCAAGGATTTAAGAACAATAGGCCAGTGCTCGTAACTATTTTGATCATTCTAAACTCATTTCACTAATTATTTCAATTTTTGTTTTTGTTTTGTAAGTTAAATTTATAAAATGGAAAGAGCTGTGTTTTCAAAGTTCAGTTGAAGTGATTTCCGTATTCGGCAAACATCGATTTTGTAGACTTGAAAAACATTTTTGAACAAATCAGTTCGTTGCGTGTGTGTGCTCAACATTAGTTTGGTATGTACTTTGTATTATATTTGAATGGTATTATTTGTCCCAGAGTTCGTATACTTGTTTTAACTAAATAATTTTCACTGTATATCAGATAAATAAGTTAAATAGTTAATAGTTAGTTAATGTATCAATTTCTTTAGCCACTAATTTTATATTAAATTAAAAGAGATAACATATCTTTCATTCAAAATAATTAATTTGATTGTTGAAAAATTAAAATGAAGGCAATGAGTACCTTGTGTGAGGTCGCTAAACTATTTTTATAAATCCTTGAGATGTTTTTTGTCGATTACCGAGTCTTAAAACATCGATTCGACTTTCCCCTTTTGAATATAATCTTTGACCCGAGATATTCGAAGCAAAAGTGTGAAAAGTAGCAGACATTCAATATTTTTTGTCTTTAGATCAATCATTTTCAAACCCGGTACTTATTTTCTCTGAATTGCATTGTCTGTTGCACTTATTGGTTTAGAAATATCGTTGATCTGAATAATTTATTATTTAAAAAATAGGCTAGATTAAATTTAATTTGTCTATCAAATTAAACCCCCTTTAATTAAAAATAATTTTGATTTTACAAAAAAAAATAAATTTAATCAGATTTTAGTGAAGTTTTTTGTTGAAAATAGATCTGATCACGATGACGTTATCTAAGCATAAAAGTACGAATCAAATAGTTATCGTACTCCGAACATCTGGATATCATACTTAAACAAGCGTTAAAGTGTTAACTCTAATTATTAAATTGAGTTTCAAGAGTTTTTCATTCTCTCTCATTCATTCATTTGCACAGAACCATGAGCAGTTTAAGCATTGTTTTCCTGTGTGTAGGAGATAAAAATAAAAATAAAACCATTTATTCCTAATTAAAATGTATCTCCACTCTATTTCCAGTGTTGCTCCTATTAAACTTGATTGTTTTGTCTGTTGAATGTTTTTGGTCACTTTGAATTGCTTTTATGTAAGAGACTTGATTAACTAATTTTCCTATTGTCTTTAAAGTTTGACTACTTTGAATTCATATTAAATTAATTTGTAGTAATTCCATTTCAATTGTTGCTCGTTTTGTTGGTTCATTTAGTTAAAAACTGTCGCAGCTTTTAATTATATTAATATTTTATTTTCAATTTACTAATAGAATTTCTCATAATTGGTACACAATGATTATCGAACTCAAAATTGCTTCCAACTGGATCTGCCAGAGAATTTATCGCAACTTGAAATCTCCGAGATCTGGTTTGCTTCCATTCGGAATCACCAAAAAGCGGATCAACGAATTTCGTTTGGCATTGTTCAAATCCATGTTCCTCGCCTATGCACCCAATTGGAGCAATCGATTTCTATTGAGCAGTCAAGAGAAGCGAGTCATTCGCCTTCGCTTCGACTCGAATGACTCAATGAACGATTGCATCGAACAGGCACTGGCTGAGTGTCGACTCACTTATCGATGTCTGCGTCTGCACGAGCTGTGGATTGATTTGATCATCAACCCGGGCATGGTGGTCGTCGAGCAGAAGGGGAACAATCTATACGATAAATTTGTTGACAAGTTTAGTTAAGTGGGATTCAATGACATGGACATTGAGGCACTTGAACGTGTTCTTTCTTTGAAATACTGCGAAACTCGATCGCGAATATGGTGAATTGGAAAGTATATTGAACTAAAAAACAAAAAACAAAAATTTATCTCAAATTGTCCGAGAATATTTATTGTGCTAAACATTACAATATTATCAAATAGTTTTATTCTTATTGTTAAAAACTTTATTTATGAACAATCTAGACTTGTGTGTGTTTGTGGTAAAATCAAATTTGAGAATGCATTAATAAAGAATTTGCATAATTTTGATCAATTTGTTTTTATTTCGTGTGTATTTTATATTCCGTCTGTTTGCACTTGATCGTCTGCTTTTTGGAGTGAAATGTGACTGCCTTGAAAGATTATGTTTTTGATTCGCCAACTCTAATTTTTGCTTATATCATGGTAGTCAATTTTTTATTATAGATTAACACTTTGATTAGTAGTTTGTCTGATTGCCTCTACCTAGTTTATTGCACAATACAATGCACATACAATCAAATTGCATTTTTTGTTTTGATTCAACGCCACCCGATGTCGCCACCGTCGCAATAGAACTCAGCAATGCTATTACTATTTACCGAATATTCGTCTGTTTTTGCATCACAAATAGATTTAAGAAAATTTATTTAACTTTTTATTAATAGATTTTATTAAAATTCCAAATTCTAAATGCATCCACTTGAGTTTAATGTTTGGACTTTGTTTGACTGTCTCATTTGAGTAATGTACATCGTAATAATAATGAATTATGTCTGTCTGTCTCAATGAATGGTTGTGTGTGTCTGTGTTTGAGTATGTGTAAGCACAGATGTTGCTG
This sequence comes from Rhizoglyphus robini, assembly GCA_023373905.1. Lineage (NCBI taxonomy): Eukaryota > Metazoa > Arthropoda > Arachnida > Sarcoptiformes > Acaridae > Rhizoglyphus > Rhizoglyphus robini. Next base: position 72,545 of record JAKIJQ010000219.1, on the reverse strand, counting down.
TAACAATAAAATCATGACGATAACCTTTAAGATTTTAAGTAAAGTTCCGACATTAAACCTGCACTTCAGCAACTTCATTATCGTCTTCTAGTTGGTCTCGGATTCGAATGTGTGCTCCTTGTTTGTTCTTTCTCCGTGAGTTCAATCTGCTGTGTTCACCCGAGCCGCCTTCTCCGGCTGCCCTTCCTGAGGAACCTGAACTAGACGGTCCTTCTCGATCCAGTGCGGTATAATCACTTTTAGGGTTCATTTCAATCAGAAAGTAGTTCCATGTGTTGAGCAAATACTCTCGGTTGGTGTACACAAGCACTCCGATCAGGAAGAATAGCAGTGCCAACAGGAAGACTAATATAAAGTAGGACAGTGTGATGTAGTGTTGATATCGACGGATTGCATCGTTGCGTTCCTGTATCACGGCAGGGTCGTGTATGCTCGCCAGTGGATCAATGCCACAGTCAAAGTCCTGCTCACTCAGATCATCAAAGTACTTTCCCTTGATGTCCATGGCATTGCTGGTGCGTGAGCATCGAAACTGACTGAGCATTTCGAGTTTAGGCGAAACACGTGCATCTGACTGTTCACTCGTGGCATTCCGAACAAAACGGAAGAAATCCAACAGTGCACAGTCACACCGAAATGGATTCTCACTGATGTTTAGATGCAAATTGCCAACTTGAGGCGAGGAACGAATGAGGTCGATTGATCGATTGTTGACGGTGGAGATGAAGTTACTGCTCACGTCCACCGAACTTAGCCACTGCAAACAGCTCGCATTGATCTGATACTTGGTCAGTGCATTGTTGGACAGTAGTATTCGCTGCAGCTCGGGCAACACACAGAAGAAGTGTTCATTGCCAATGGTGGTGAGACCATTCGACTCGAGATTGAGAACCTTCAGACTGGACAGATTGCTCTTACGGAACACATCGCCCAGTGCCGACATGAGCGAGGCACCGTGATGTATCCGTCGATGATCAAATGCATCCTTTAGATGCAGTTCTTCAAGATTTTTCAACGAAGCAAACATCCGTGGGTGAAGACTTTCCTCGCCCGACTCAATGTCCGCTGCCGGATTGGTGATTGTCAGATTGTTGTGATTCAAGATCAATATCTGCACTGATTTCATGTTGTGAAATGCCTTTCCATGGATTGTCTCAATTCGATTACGCGACAAGTCAACCAGATAGAGTTGGTCAAGTCTAAATTTTGTTAATTGAGAGTTAGTTTAGGTTTGAACAACTTACATCTCTCCAAAGTACCTTTCGGTCTGATTCAACAAATTTGCCGGCAACTCGGTGAAGTTATTACCCGTCATGATGAGCACCTCTGTCCTGTTGTCCACCTGTTGGAGATACCACTGAGGATTGCCAGCAAAGCCCGCATTGGTGCAGTTGGTGACAAAGGTTGGCCGGTGCATTGCACCGTATTCCATTCGCCTGCAAGTACATTTTCCACCGAAAATCTCCGGACACAGTTTGTATGTAGTGATGCCAGTGATCTCTTCGACTTCACTCTTCTGCAGGTCGCCCGACTTTCTCGGAATTGCAGTTGCGCTCACATGACTGTGCTGGGATGGAATGAGATACAAATGAAGTGACAGAAGAAGAAATAACTGAGTCCACGTGATGAGGGCATTTGGAGTATGACACGGGCGATGAATTTGGGTTGACATTTGGACATAAGGTGGGTTGGTGGGGGATGGTTGCTTGAGAACAACTTTAAATCAAAGAATATGACACAACGAATACTTGTAGAATAATTCGTGATTGAATGTAACTTGATTATGTGAAGGGAAATTCAATTTGGCAAACTGATTTCACTTCGAATCAACGGTTTCGAGCAATTCACATTTGACTAAAAGTAAACATGACAGTTCACTCTGTCAACACACACACACAGACCAGTAAGCGCGCGCCAGTCTGATGACTAATACAGTGTGCAATGCACTGCTTCCTTCGGGTGGAGATCATAACATCACACGAACAAACTGACAAACGCGATGATACCTGTACACTGTACACATACACACAAACACACTCAGTTATCAGAGGCGAGAGGGAAAAATTCAAACTTTATCGTGATTTGTGGTGTTTGTTCAGGATTAAAGTCTTCTTAAAATTGAGCGTTTCATTAAGCTACGTGAGGATTAGATGATTGGGAGAATGAACAAAAAGAATAACAAAACGTTGATGTGGTGGTGATGATGATGACGGCTGCAGCAGTGGCTGTGCCGCGTGGTGGTGATGCCGATGCCGTGTGCTGGCCGCGACGGTGGTCACTCAGCAACAGCAAGACGACTAACGCGCGCACCAAGAAAGGAAAGAAACAGATTAGTTCACTTTGGCGCTCGAACACAGCACACACGCACACACACACACACAGACACACACACAGACACACACCAACAGCAAAAGGAATAGAAGTTGTTCTAGTAGATCGCGCGAGCGCGCGATGTCCACCCAGTGCAACAAAAATCCGACAGCAGCAACACCAACGGCCAATTGGTTCAGACAAAGTGGAGAAGAATTTGTCTTCAAACCAACCTCCAGTGGTGCAACGATTTGTCCACTTGCGATGCACTCAATGCTCACTACTGGTGGTCAAGGAAAGGGCAGTAAGCCTAATGATGTTGATTTGTATGGGTAAATAATAATAATAATTCAAACTAGATTAAGAGAACGAGAAGAATGAGAGAGGTGGTCGAGTGCTTAGCTAAAAATCCTGATTAGACCAGAACAGGACAGAACTCGACTGACGGGGGATGTTTGTGCGACAGACTACACTCGAGCACACTAATCAATGCACTGATGGATGCGTAGCAGTCAGACGGTTATTTACGAACTTGAACTCGACCCGACAGAAGGCGAAAAGAAGAAGAAGCAGCAGCAAAGGGGAAGGAGAAATCAATTGTGTTTAGATGAGACAGCACATTGAGCGAATAGCGACTAAAGGGATTGTCTTGTGAGTGCATTGGCTGAGAGTTGATTGTGTGTGGCAACCGATTTAATTGAATGTCTGGCCAATTTGATGATTCATTGCCACTCGTGCCTACTGTCACTCATACTCCAACTAATTGGCAGAGGGTGAAAATGGTGTGCGATGATGATGGCGATGACCAGTGATGCGGGTGTACATGTACAGTCAACACAAACACAACACATCAAGTACATTGGCCAGTGTAGAGGTAGAAGAGTAGACTATCGACAAGTGGCAACAGAAGAAGACAACTACAGCTGCATTGATGCAGCAGCAAAAAACGAATCGGTTACTAAACGTTTTGCCGTCTCTCTCCTCAATCTGTGTATGTGTATTTCTATGTGTGTTTGCCTGTGTGTGCCTCTCAATTCATGTTGGTTAGTTCGCAATGCATTCCTCCTGATGATGATGACGACGAGTGGACGGACGACCAGTGGTGAATTTTAGTGGTCGCATGAATCGACAGAACAACTCACTCACTCGTTTAGTTGCCTCTCTGCATGTGTGTGCCTGCCGTTGCTGGACGGCGAGGCAGAAAGCGAACGAGAGAGAGAGAGAGAGAGAGAGAGAGAGAGAGAGAGAGAGAGAGAGAGAGAGAGAGAGAGAGAGAGAGAGAGAGAGAGAGAGAGAGAGAGAGAGGGAGAGAGAGAGAGAGAGAGAGAGAGAGAGAGAGAGAGAGAGAGACTCGAGCGGTAGCAATCGAGCTCGCGGTGCAATCAACACACAAGCAGGCCTGCAGTGAGCGAACACGCACCGAACACGAATGTGCCTCTCTACACTCGTTTGTTCGTTTATTCTGGCAGGCGGTCATACAGGCAGTCAGGCAAGCAGATACAGTCGGTCGGTCGGTTGGTTTGTCTGTTGTCAGGGTTTCGATTCATTCATTGATCGAGTCGATCGAGTGAGGGAGAGAGAAAGACAAACGAACAAGTTCGCACACATTCAAACACACAAACACACACTTCTTTAGTGAGCGTGAACTCGCGTGTGTGCATGCAATCGCATTATTAATGCATTTCAATGCTAATGCTGCATTTTACTATGCAACGCTCAATTCTCTCTATTAGCCAAATTCATCACTATCAAGTTCGATTATGTATATTTCCAATAGAATTGCACACTCAAATATGCACACACACACAAACCAGACACACTAATTGGCACAATTATTAGCACAATTAACTAAATTGTTTATGTAATAAGACAGCAGCAGCCGCTTTTTGTACCTGTTTTGGCTGCTGTTCAATGGTTTGGCCTTTTGTGTGTTTGCCGACTGTTCGATGCTGCTGCTGTTGCTGTGTACATTGAGTTTGGTTGAGTGATTGCGAATGGTTTAATTGGTTATTTGAACGAAAGCACGTAGCGTGATTTATAATGGACGATTATGATCGTAAACATTTGCAAACTTAGACATACGTTAACATACACACGCACACACGCACACACACACTCACATTAACGATCGATTGGGTGCGGCAAGTTATAGCGCTAAACAATCAAAGGGTTATTACACATTGCCGACAGCAAGGTTCTGTCAAAAGTAACTATCCCATCACAGTGCTAATTTACATTGAAAAGGTATATAAATTTATGGATTATTTTCAACAAATTTAAATGAACATATTTTTATTTGTATTAAAGTTTATTATTCTTAATAATTAAATAATTATAATAATAATTTGAATTTTAGAAAAATTGTCTAAAATTCAGTTTATCCCAAAGTGTAGCCCAAATTGCCTTTGGATTGGTTGCAGTGATGGGCACGTTGTCCAGATTTTCGTCCAACTTGCGAATTTCTTCAAACAGAGGATTTTTCGAATCCTTAGAGAGTGACCAGATTTGTTTGCGCAGTTGTTTTACCGGATTGGACAGTGATTTCACCAACTCAGCAGTGCAATCATTGCCTGTGGGCTTGTTAGCCAAATCGGAGAGTGGCTTAAAGAGTGTTTGCAGTTGACCCACCACCTCGGTTAGAGATTCTTCGAGAGCAGCTGAATTTGGATTCTCTGTTAGGGAAAATGTTGTTTTACTCTATTTAAGTATTTACATTTAGTCCAACCTTTGCCATCGCCGTTTTCTTTTTGATTCTGCAGTGTCTCCACTCCTTTCTCCAGTGTGGCCAAGCTAAATTTTGACAAAATTTTATCAACCAAACCTGTGGCTCCACAAGTTTGCTTTTCATCGGCTTTGTTGCTACTGGCAGCGTTGAGAATGTTTTTGGACAGAGCAGTTACCACTTTGTTGATCGAAGGAATTATTTTAGTGGGATTGATGCTGGTCGATGATTGACGCAATCCAGGCAATGATGGCAAACCTGGAATTGAAGGTAGCGTCGGGAGAGAATTAGATGAAGTACTTGACAAGAGATCTAAAAATGGTTCATAAGCTTTGATGAGTGGTTCTAGTATTTTCTCAATGTTTGACAGATTGCTTAAATCGATTTTTCCAGCAGTCAACTTTTCAAATTGAGAAGTGATCCAATTTGTAAAGAAAGTAGCACCGACTGCTTGCCTGAAGGAGACAACATGATGCGTTGGCATTTCGAGTACATCGTGACTCGATGCAACCAACACGGACGCGAACAAAAAAGTCAAAACGAACAGATTACGCATTGTATTTGAGAGTAAATACAATTGACAAATAACAAATGAACATTTTGTCTATGTTTGCACTCGAATATATAACGGAAAACTGCCTGACACAGTACGAAACTAATTCGAGTGTTTCTATGTCCGGACAGGCAGATTAAAATTTTTAATTCAATTTCATTTAATTTATGAAATAATTCAAGTGAAACTTTCCATAACAAAGTGACTTGTTTTGTTGGTGAGTCACGTAAAGACAAATAATCTAATGTTAAATGTAAATGCATTTTAAATAATTAATAATTTAAATCATGCAGTAAATAATAGATGTTGCACTACATGAAAGCAAAAAATAAATTAAATTAATTTGTATTTTTAAATGTGGCATCACCTAGCGGTGTAGATTATGATTACACTCGCCAACTGGAGATGCGTCAGTTGATGAGTTTTTTTTAATGTTAGTAGATTTGTTTAGAATTGCACAATTTCTGTATGTAATTCACAATGGAAAATTTTATGAAGTAACAAGGACACACAAATATAAATATTATCAATAATTAGGATAAGATGGTTTATGATGGTAAATATGAATAAATTGAATTGAAAAAATTTAAATGTTAATATAAATGTTAATAAATTAATAAATTAAATTATTAAATAAAATATAAATAAACTCATTTAAAAATATTTACTTTAATTTTTTGTGTTTTAAGAGACATTCCATAATCTAGTTTTTAAATATAACAAATAGCCGTTCACATATATTCATATTAATTTTGATGTTTTTATTCAAATCATTATTGCAATACTCCGCTAGTTTGAGTTTCACCAGTCATGTCTTGTCCCACCACTTTCTTCAACATGTAACTTATCGGTACTTTGAAGTGATCCGCACATACACAAACACATGGTGTGCTAATTGCCATTACTTTTATGGTTATGATTATTCACTAAGCAAAGACAAATGCTCTTAACTCTAAGAGCGCACATTCCAAGGGATTATATGCACACCTGTGTCCCTTTGGCTATGAATGAGGCCTCAGTTGAACGAGGTGTGTTCATAGTCACACTGTGCATTATTGCTTGTACGCAAATGAGCTTGACTGAGATCGCCACTCGCATGGTAGCGACTCAATTTGTTGAGGGTTCGTTCTTCTGCTCGGCCAGAGAGTGGTTACTAACTAGACATTGCTAATGTTTTTTGTCGTAAGCCAACTAAACAGATACACGAACAATGGTTGATGACGACGACGATTTACGATAACGATCGAACAGGGCACACTAATCTCACTGGCGCGCACATGTAAACCTGCAGTCTGCAGGCAGCAGAAAGTGACACCCACTGTGACGATCGTAAAAGTATGTGCCAGTGCTGGCCAGCACTAATTTGTTCATGTGGCCACATTGAGCGCACAGCGCTCCACTCAACCAACACAAATACAATGGAAAGGCATAAGGCTAGGCATTTGCAGTGTAATCTGTGGAATGCATTGCTATTCGCGTTCATTCAAAGTCGTAATAATACACGAAAAACTTAGCGATATGCTTAGAGAAAGACACAGAATCAATTTGACCAACAATATGTTAACATTAAGGTAACTTTATTTAGATTGTAATACAAGCAAGTTATATGTCCAATCAATTAGTTCAATCCATGCCTTGGTCTCGCTGTCGGAAAAAGGCATCAAGCAGGGCCGGCCAGCGCAAGTGTGCTATCAATGGGTCCACCAGATGATTGCCGGCATTGGAGAACTCCATCTCGAACATGGGTTGATATGTACACCAGTCCATACGCGCAACTCGAATAGCCTTTAAGTCTTTCTTCTCATCCATTGTTTGAATCGTTCGCAGTCGATCCAAACTGATGGGCGGATTCTGAATGCCACGAAGGAAATCTTCGAGGACCTCTGCACTATAGGCATTACGGAACATGCGCAGTGGTAGATAGGCAGCCTGCAGGTACATCTCGGGTGATGGTACACGGCCTAGGGTGGCCTCAAGTGCACGGCACATTGGGTTGCCCTGGAGATAAGGAAATTCGCGGAATACGTCCTGTAAGGTTTGTGGTTGAGCAGTAGGCGGTGGTGGTGGTGGTTGGGTAGCCGCTTCATTGTTTCTTTTCTTTTTTTGTTCCACTTTTTGTCGAACTGGTTGTCGTTGTTGAGTTGTGGCCGGTACGGTAGTTGGTTGTGCTGCCTGGTTAGTATCGCTTGTTGGCTTCTGGGTGGATGAGTGCGGGGGACGCGTTTTATTAGCCAGAGGCATCTTTGTCGATTGCTGTTGGGCTTCGCCATTGGCCTGCTGTTGAACTGGTTGATCCTCGTGAGTTGTTGATTTCTGAGTGGACGCGCGCGAGGTGCGGGCTTTCTTTGCGGGTGGCTGCAGGGGTTCGGCATTGACTTGCGGTGGAGCTGGTTTTCCATGTTGAGTTGGCGACTCTTGAGATTCTGGTTGTTTAGCCTGGTTGTTTGGTGGCTGCTGCGCTGATGATCTCGAAGTGAGTGCTCTCTTTGATTTTGGCTTGGTTGTGTGCTGCGGTTGAGTCTTAGCTTGCTCCTGTGGTGGAACTTGTTTTACGCCAGATGTTGATTGAGCCAGTTTTGGACTCTTACTTGAGTCTTCAGACTTATTATTATTCTTAACCTTAATTTGTTTTGGTTTAGATGGCAGAGTGTCTGCCTTCCTTTTGTTTGGTTGAGAAGACTTTGGCTGGTCGGCAGTTGGCAGGCGCTGGTTTGGCTCTTCTGTCTTCTGTTGAGCTGGTTCTTCAAGTGGCGGTTGAACCAGCGCTTCTTGACCATCAGCAGCTGGCATTGGTTCAAGTTGTGGTTGTTGTTGTTGCGCTGCATGAGTTGCTTCGAACTGTAGTATCAATTTTTTACACTTCAAGTTGTAATACGGCTCCCAGGTGCACAGGTCCATGGAATAGTTTTTCCATTTCACAAGATACTCAGTCACTCCTAATTCGTTGACACGTTTGTCACGGAGATACTGGACCGTATAAATTACTTTATTAGCTTTTTTAGATTTGGCCATAGTGTGAGTGTGTTGAGAGCACAAATGTCGATGTTGCACAAACGGAGGACAAAGTCGAAATGACGACTGTGCCACTGGGGGCCTTTTAGTGGTGTTGAGTTGGTGCCAGTTGCTAACCATCTGTGAGGGGCACTCCCTTCACTTAACTAACTAGCCTTTAGGCTCACTCAACTATGTCCCCGGCATGTGGCCATTCGCAGTGCTGCTACTGCTAAACTGTCATGCTGCAGTATTTGTGCACATTTTAGCCTCTCCATGGCTGAGAAGACGCGAATAATACAGATGGGGGACAGGTGTGGTGGCACACGGGGCTGCAAGGACAGACACACACGTGTGCTTTATTATACTTAGGCTCGTAAAAGAGGTGCCAGACTCGACAACAATGCTCAGTCTATTCACTGCTTCTCACACGTTCGTGTCGATTTTCATTAGCATGACTCATTGAGGCTACTTATTTTTATTCTGTTTTTTCCAACTGCATGTTTAGTTCTTTCATTCGTTCATACTCGAATAAATAAAATTAATGAAAAGGTATGGGACTTTTAATGTATTGTCAGTAATGCTGTTTTCGACTCTCACACAAATCTACCTATTGGTCTATGATGAACGCTTAATCTTAAACACTAGATTAGTCACCATGTCACCTTGTCATCGAAAATGATTGTATTATGGAGCACAAACTCTTTGGTCTTACATTAGTTTGAATTCGAAACAAAAGTGGCGGCACCGTTGCACGACTGTCTAATATATTTAGCTTATCAATACAAACTATTAGTATTATTATTAACCGTTAGCGTTAGTGTTAGCGTAACTGTTTGTCGTCTGTTCCCAGTGTGTGAGCAGTATACTTTGTATTGATCTCTTACCTATCTCTCTTGTATTGATTTTCTCTTCTTTTCTCTCATCGCAGTCACTTTCACTCTCCCGTTTACAGTCCCGACTCCACACAGGTCGACTCCACCGTGTGTGCCACTGTGCAACAACAACAAAATGTATTGCGTCACATTGAATGGAAAATTCCATTAAAACTCGTAAACTAATTTACTGTATCACCTCTTATTGGTCCGTGCACAGTTATATCTAAGCTCGAATGCATTCCCTTTGCCTAGCGTCGGTGAGCGGTGCAGAGGTTTTTCCGACTGCCAATGGGGCTTTCGGTTAAGCAGCATCGTGTCGGGTGACGTACCAATGAGGGTGCCCGTTGGCAAACTCGTCGCACACAAAACGTATCATGAAAGTGCAACAATTGGCAGTCCGAAAAATTGCTGTTCTTTATATGATTCTACCTACATCTTGATCTAGTCGAGGAATAAAATAAAAATCTAGCTAGCTAGCTATGTCCCTTTAAGTCAGATGATCAGATAGGTTGTCGGTGAGTGGGCACAGCAGTTGCAATACTGCTACGTCACAGTATCCGAATAACCCCCTACCCTAGGCACATTTTTTTTTGAAATGTTTATATCGTTTTTTAATATTTTTTATCGATGCAGTCGTGGTCACTGATGATAAATGTGAAAAAATTTTCAAAATATCAGAAGGCGTTTTTAATTTATGGTCTAAAATGTGTGATTATAACGCGATTTAGCATTGTGCAAGTGATTTCATTTTGATAATACAAAAATCGTGTGCAATCGTAGGCACAGTCTTTCGTTTGTGAGCACACACACACACACACACACACACACACACACACACACACACACAAACACATACGTTGGTTTCGTTAGTAACCGTTTGTGTGTGCATTCGTTTCTCTTTCGTGCGATAGATCGACTCTCTGTGTTAGAGTGTTTGAGTGAGTGCAGTTGTGTGTGAGGTTGTCACATGCAGACTGATGACTCAGTGATGAGTGTGTCTGTGTGCGTGCTTTCGTTGTTCTGTTCTTCACCATTAATAAATTAATATTAATTCATTATTTAATATTATTAATTAAAAATTAAAATGTCAAATTTTTAAAATTTTATTTAAATATTTTACTATTTAAAAAATGCTAAATTAATATTAGCAAATCTATAAACAATAAAGTGAGAGCCGAAATGTTTTTCAGAATGACACAAATTGAAAGGAACCTTTACACCGTATGGGCCAATTAGGACAAATCAATCTAGTAGCCTATCTAGGACCACAAACAAAATAAATACAAAATGATTGATCAGTTAAATTAAATTAGCTATATAAACAACTAATCAAATTTTAATTTTAAATAAATTGACTGTTTTGTCAGATTTGATAAGTGCAATTCAATTCTGTCAAGTGAGTTTGATTTATAAATTAATTAATTGAAAATAACATTTTATTGTTATAAAAATGTGCTTTCATTAAAATTCTGATTATGAATTGAGATATTGCATCATATGTCAGATTATAAATTAAATTTCTACATTTTATACAAAAGCAATAGATATAATTCGAAGTGCTTGGTAATTCAACACAATATAACTAAAGACATATAGTAGGGCAAGTATTTTACTAATGACCAGGTACTTTAAATTAGGGATGAGAATGTGATGTCTGACTTTTTTTTAAGTCTGAAACGGTCAGAAAAAATTCTCAGATCCTCGTTTCTACTTTACATATGTGAAATATTTTCTATTCTAATAACATCTCTAAATTTAACTTAATTTTTTATGTGATTTTGAATTTTTTTTGATTAAAACGGATATCTCTATGTCTATCTTCGGACAAGTAATTGAATTGAAAAATATTTAGATTTTAATATCCAAGAAAGATCTGCTGCGCCATCTGCTGGCATAGAATGAAAATTCGTAGATTTGAGTTTTGACTGTGTTTGGCAAATTTTTATTTATGCATATTGTATGATTAATCATATGACTCTTATGATAAAATACTTCTTGTTTGAAACGAAGTTAATCTCTTAAAATCAACATATCGAAATTAATTACACACATCAAGTTTGCACCACTTTTGTACTACACATTGGTAAAAGTAGTTTTCTGACAGCGTTTCTGGTGTGAGTATTGAACAAAGAGAGTTAAGAATGGGAACAATACTGTAGTTGTTGATTTAAGTATCGAACTTATCGAACTTTGACATTTCACTTTTATTTTCAATTATCTAAATTGTAATCAATAGTTCTAGAGTAGTGAAGTACTCAATATCAAGTACTCAAACAGTTCTACACAATCGAACAACTTGAAGCCAATGCTCCAAAACAACAAATCAACAAGAGATTCGATATTCGGTTAATTTGATCGAATACATGGTAAACTGACTTATTGTATTTTTATTGCTGAGATTTAATTGCTCTATTAAAGAAAAACAAGGAACTACGATGTGATTATTAAATTATTTAATAATAAAATAAAACATTAATAATTAATAATTAAATATTTAATAATTGTAATTCTTAATTTAGCAGTACACTTTCACATACTCACTAGCCCCCGTCAAATAGTGTTCCAGTTGGAATTTCAAAAAAAACTCTTAACCAGTTTTACAGTGGTATATTTCGAGTAAGTGTACCAAATTTCAGCTTTCTAGGTTGAGGATTTACCCTCGCCCACTTGGTCTAAAAGATACTAGTTTTTGTTGTTTATTTTGACATTGGCCGCATGCCGTGTTGAGAATAAAACGCTACTGCAACCGGTTTTGAGGGAGCTACAGCCCTAACGCGCTGCCCTTAAGTCTACGTTAGGCAGTGCATTTATGGGCAGCTGTTTACAAAAGAGTAGTCCCCTCACTACCCATCTGCTATTTGCATATTTGGATTGAAAAACATAAAGAAATTACAAGCAAATTGATAATGTTATTGTTTTATTAAAAGCAAATTTACATCAAAGAGCTATTAGTAAATGTCACCAAAGAAATTGTATTTCCCTTTGTTACTGAAATCTCCATTGGTGTTCCTGGAAAGAATCGTTGCAAGAATAGTTCCATGTCGTCGTTCTTCTCCATATACATTTTCAGACGCTTCAGTTACTAGACGAACACATTGTTCAGTACGTTGTTGATGACATGGTGTTTTAAAACTATCAAGAGAATTTGCATGTAAATTACGCAATTCTTCATCTGACAGATCTCGAACAAGTGGTGGTTCCGTTATGATCAAGTCCTTGTCATTCCAATTGATTATCCTGAAGTATGTTTCTGCGTCGAAATTGAGTCGTGGAGGTATGAACTTGCGAACACTAACTTTTTTCTGCTTTCTTGCTTCAATAATCTTGTCAATAGCAAACTTTCTTACTTGTTCAACTGGATCTACTAACATGGACAACAGGACATTTTCAGGGTGGGCAAAGTACGAGTTGATTTCGAAAATTTTCTCTACTTTTTCTTTTAAATCCTTCGTCAAATTCAATGACTTTACTCGCTGCATCATTTTAAAAAAGTGAATAGACCCCTTTGTGCATTCAGATTCCCGTTTAATGTCGAACCAAGATGGAATGTAGACTGTCATTATGTATTTGGCTGCTATTTCGATTTTTTCCGGTGGGGTAGGGTAAGTGATGTATAGTCTCAAAATTCGTGCTGCTAGAGTTACCCACCTTGCATGAGATAGTGGTCCAAGCTTTGGATCAGCTATGGATGAGTATTACTCACACGCAAATGATGGAAACCAACTTGTGTTTTGCAAAATAGTGGGACAATTGTAAGTAATTTGTACTATCGCCTTCAGTGGCACATTATCTTTCGCAACTAACACTGATAAAATGCCAAAATCACTCTTCTCTGTGTATCCTTTGCCTGTACATTCTTATTAAACTCCTCATGATTGTTAAATCAATCGTCACATGAATAGAGTCACTAACAAAATTCAAAACGAGTTTCTTGTTCATTAAATATCCCTAAATAGAACGCATAATCGAGTAGCATAAATTGAAAACAGGTTTTGTGGAGTGACTTTTGTTTGGACATAAAGAGACTCCAAACACAAACATCCAACATTTGAACGGACAGACAAACAGCAATGGCATAACAAGATTGACTGTATTTGTACATTTTACTTTACATTAGCACTCTCATGTCATGGCTCATAATTGCCTTTGGCAGACGAAAACGCATAAACAAACTCACTTGCAAAGTGCGCACTGTATCTGCAAAACACATACACAGTTAATAATGCTCACATCGTTTTATATTTCCTTTGATAAAATGTGGCTGTCGTTGTGTGTTCGTTTGAATGTTTCCTTCACTAGTTAATGTATATGTTGTGACTGTGCTTCGATGCTGCTGTGATTACATTTCTAATCTCATCATATGTACAAATGAAATCTCATTTTATTTTGCCTGTTTTCTCGTCTTTTATATTTGTTTTTGATTTTATGCCCGAGTGTTGATGCACTAATGAGTCATATGTTCTTTCCAGAGCTATAAATCTTTTTCACTTATCTATTAAATCACCTCATACTCAAAGTAAGTTACGACTACAATTTCATTTCCGCCTTTTGCATAGAAACAAATTCTCGACAGTAATAATAACAAAAATAGCAAACAAATTTTGTTGCCATTCGAGTGTAGTTGAAGTTGTTGTACTATTGATAGTGATTGTATGTCATGTGCTTACAACACTCTCTCACAGACAAATATCTCTCAGTCTGTGTTTGTCAGTTTATGATTTTGTTGATAGCACTGGTTTAGTCATACGACGACTACGAGATTAGATTATTTGCAATTCCTGGAAATGCGTTGCAGTTTGCCTGTGTGTGTGTGTGTGTGTGTGTGTGTGTTAGGATTGAGTTTTATTGATAACTCGAGTGTATTTAGTGGAAATTTTTATTATTATATCAACAAATGCGTTTTAATGCCAAATTCCATCTGTCAAAGTCGTATATTAGCTGCCTATTGCTTCATTTTTGGTGTGTATGTCGTGTCAATAAACTCAAATTAAAACGTACTTTTATGAAATATATTTTTTAGTGAAATATCGTTTATTATTCATCGATAATTGTTTATTGTTTGGTATGTAATTTTTATTTGCTTTATAAAATTTAAATAGACATTGGCTTTATTACATATAACAATATCATTTTATTAGTAATTATAAAAAATTGCACAAAAGATTTTGAAGTTGAGCATTTAACAGCCTATATCCAAAAGTCTGGCCCTAATTTCGTTTATAAAGTTATTTTTTAAACTGGTTATTGGAATTTATTTGTATTTTTCGCTAACTGATTTTTATAGTTATGTTTAACAAAATAGGAATTTACAAAAATATCAGATTACCGAGATATATTTATTTTTACTTAAGAACTGAAATTTTTATAACTCAGTTATCTCTTATCGGATTCTTATCAAATTTTGTTAGGATCTTCTTTGGTTTCGTATCTATCAAATATATTTTTCCCATATTTATCTGATTGAGGAAAGCAGGAAATTTGATTTTCTGAATACATGACTGCTATTGCCTCCTAGAGGACAAATTTGGAATAAATTTTACCTTAGACGGTCGCGTGTCCTAAAGATAACCAATTTTGTCACAATCTAAGTCTTAAATAGACGCAAAAGACTGAAAGTATTAAATTTTAAAATGTTTTGTCTATTTCGGGTCATATATTGTTAATAGTCAAATACCAAAACATTTTTGTCGTGCGACTGTTTGAAAAAATATCTATTTTTCATATCAATATAATTTATTGAATAAGCAATAAAGTATAGTATAGAGTATAGTATGGCAAAACTCATTATAAAGAACACAAGGCGATTTTTATTCAAGAACACAAAATAGTCAATAAATAAAATCAAATTTTAAGTTTAAAAAACGATTTTTAATATTTTGTTATATAAAGCTCTAATTTAATTTTAAATTTCTAACTCATTAATTACAGATAAACAGAAAATTAAAACAAAACCCAGCAAACAAAAATCATGTCTGTCAATTCTGGTTTAGCGGAACAATTTCCGATAAAGCCATCAAAACAAGTTGATCATTCTTATGTTTTGTCAATACGGCGCCTACTAGACGGCTTCAACTCACTGTCACCTGAACATCGAAAATCGAGTAGCTCAATCATCGATTCATTGGGCGAAAAGTCAATAAACTTGACTGTTTACAAGCTCAAATGTGCCAAGACAAAGACAACAAAGTATAACAGTGTGATCAAACTAGATAAAGGAAAATTTGTAATTGGCGCAACTGGTTTAGATAAAGAACAATCCAGAGTAAATGTTGGTGGGAGATTGATTCGCTTCCTGAAGGATCTCAATCGAGTAATTGACAACTTTAAAAAAGGTAATTTAATTGATTTTAATTATCATTGAGTAACATTTCATTATCTTAAACATATAAAGTTTTTAAGGAGAAAAAATCTATTTTGCAAAATTTCCTTGATTTTGAACAAAATTGCAAATCAAGTTATTTTCGTGCAAGCGAAACAAAATACGGCGAACAAATCAATTTTAAAATTGAAATAGCAACTTTTGTGAAATTTGCTGCAAGAGATTCGGTTCAGTTGAATGCAAAAATGGAAGCAATTCGACAGATGGAACAGTTCCTCAGGCAAATGACTATGGAAAGTGTAAATGAACGTATAGAAACTTTTAAAAACAATCCTAAACAAGAATCAAATTCAACATCAATGAACAATAATAATCCAGCGGTTCAAGCAATCTTTTTGACTGATCCAATGATTCGATTAAGTAAGTTCGTTTTAAATAATTGTTGAATCTAAATATAATTACATTCTGGTTTAGTTAATGATGCTAATCGAAATGTATTTGACAAATTGAGCTGTTTTTGCAACAAAAAATGGCTTAAAACAAAAATTCAAACTAAACCAGTAAAGAATTTGGAAACTGGTGAGAGATTGTTTGAAACAGCAGTGAAAATTCAGTTTGAATCTAACAATGAATGCTTTATCGGAACTGGAAAGTCTAAAAAAGATTCAAAACGAGTTGCCGCAGAAGAATGTTTCAAATTCTTAATGATTTCATGCGCGAATCCTAACTCTTCAATTGCAAAATCCACATTTGAAGAGCCAACAAGTAGCACGCAAAATTCAACAGTAAAAGATTCAAATTTGAATATAAATGAAGTTGAATTAACTGACTTTGACAAAACATTAATTCGATCCTATCAATCAGGTAAAATCTGGTTATTACTTATTTAGTTTTAAAAATTTTAATTTAATTTTGTCTCTAGTCGCAAGCCCAAATATTTCTATTATGGACACTTTTAATTTGCTAATCAAAAAATTTCCAGACATTTTTAAAGTAAGAAATATTTCTTTTGAAAATGGCATTCAAACTTTTGAAATTACACTTGAGAATGGAGCCACTTTTGATAGTGTGATGACTAGCAAGAACAAAACATTGAAACCATTAAACGAAATTATTGCTGGAAAATTGGTACATTATTTAAAAATTAAATGCAGAAAATTGAATAAACTTGGCAATGAAAATAAATGCCACAAATTTGAATTTGGAAATGCAACTTTAATTGAAAATTTTGATAATGAATCAAATGAAAATTCCAAACTAATCAAGATGAATTCAGAAAATGACCAACAAGATAACTGCGTAAACACATCAATTGAATCACATTTATCACCACAAATTCCATTGATATTGGATCCCGCAAATGAAATTTCTGATTTGCAAAAACAAGAATCAAAACAACAAACAAAATTTGAAAAACGCATTCAATTAATGAAAGTTTTCTATCAAGGTTAGATTTTTGCTACAATTATAATTATTATTTAATGAATTAATCTTTTTTAGTATATGCATCCAACAAATCTGGCATTGAAATTGTAAATGAAATGATAAAATCAAGCAAAAATAGCATTGTGGTATCAAACGAATATCGAATCAACCAAAGTGCAGCATTGTCTTGTATTGCTACTGTAATAATAGATGGAATTTGCAACTTCATTGGTTCTGCTAGCAATGAAACTGAATCACAAAAAATTGCTTTGGAAAAAGTATTTGGTTTGCTGAATAAAGTGAAAAATATTATCAAAATTTTTAAATCAAGTAAATTGATTTTATGTGTAATTTAATTTTTTAATTTACAAACTTTTTTTTATTATAACAGTAAATACAGGAACAAAATTGCCCTCCGAGATTATTGAAACAATATTAACAAAATTGGAAGACAACAAATCATTCAGGATTTTTCAAGAATATTCCGAAAATAAACAACTATACAGAACATCAATTGAAATAATAAATTTTGTGATATTCCACGAAATCCACAAAGACAAGGAAAATTCCAAGCTTTTAGCACAACAAGAAATGGTAAAATTTTTAAAAATGTTAACACAAAGTCTCGTTTCTTGTGGTCATCAAATTGAAGAGATAAATAATGATTTTACGAGTGAAAATATTTACGTATACGACAACGATAACACAAATCAAAATCAAGAGCTAAATAATAAAAATACGTTGCCTGTAGATATCAAACCTAATTTATCATCTTTGAATGAAAATTGCCATGAAGACTCGTCAATTGATCAAATCGATTTCGAAAAAGAATTAATTGAGTCCATCTTGAAAGGTAAAATTTATTTGCATTGTAGTGATGTTTATTTATTAAACTAATATTCAAATATTCAGTTTACATGAAAGGAATGTCTAGGGTTGAAATTCTCCGCTACTTGAGTTATCTATTTCCTAGTTTAGTCAAGTTGAAGAAAACAATCTATTCGGAACACAACTGTATGGTTGAAGTTACATTTGGAAATGGTCAGGTATTTTCTCAAATATCTGAAAATGAGGAACAAGCCATCAAAAAGCTGGCTAAAAAGTCACTTAAAGGCATAATGAAAAAGATGAGAAAATCAATTTTGGATTCAAAGAGAAATCAAGATAATCAAGGTAACAAAAACGTTGAAAATGAAATTGTAAATGAAAATCCGACGGATATTTTAAAAATATCTGTCTTGCTGAAAACATTTCTTTTGGGTAATTTTTTGGGAAATCAATGCTCTAAAGTTCTAATTAAAAACTTTTTTTACAGTTTATTCTAAAGAAAACTCAGACTTGGAAAATTTCAATATTCTAAAGATTAATCTAGCAACAGCAGGCATTAGCATGACTATCAGTTCAAATATGAACCAAAGTAAATCGGAATATTCTAGTTTGATCATTATAGAGTCACTGGCAATGTTCACATCAATTGGTCAAACGAAGGAAGATTCAGTACTAAAAGTTATTTCTAAGATATTTGAATCGCTGAAAAATGTTGTCTTTGTTCTCGCAGAATTTCAAAAAAGTAAATCAATTTGAAATTTGTTTTGCAAACTTTTAATAAACAATTTTTACTTTAGTTTACTCATCTGAAGAAACATCTTTAAAAATCATCGAAATATTAATTCAACGAAATCAAGAAACAATTCGTTATTTTCAGGATTCAAATAATCCAAACTATTATTACGCTTCAATTTTTATTTCAAATTTTGTTGTTTTCAGCGAAAAAGGCAAAACACAAGAAAGCTGTCACAAGTTGGTTTGTGATAAAGTTGTGCAATATTTGAGTGTTTTGTCTTATAATGTTGACAAAATGGAGTTAGATTATGAAAATTTTCAAAATATTGAAGCAAGAACTGTCATAAATGATTTAAATGATGAAAATGTCGCAGAAACAACTGCCGAACTAATTGAGCCATATGCTAAGTCAAATACCGAAACCTGTGATGAGCAAACTGCTAAACCAATTGAAGAACCTATTGATGAGTTCGACATTAAGTTAAATACCGAAAGCTGCGATGAGCAAACTGCTAAACCAATTGAAGAACCAATTTATGAGTTCGATTGTAAGACAATTAACGAAACAAGTGATGAGCAAACTGCTAAACCAGTCGAATATGCAATTGAACAAATGACTTACAAAATTATTAATCAAACAATTTTTGAAAAATTTTCAAAAATATATGACAATAGTGATATTCAATTAAGTACTGTTTCTGATTTGTCCGAATGTCAGTTAAGAAAAACAAACAAATTGATCAAATTGCTTGACATGTATAACTCGCTTCCACTGGGTTCTAAAGTCAATGTCCAGAAAATAGTAGATTATCTTAAAGAAACTGATGATCTAATTGGCCAAATTGAAGAAAATCAAACTTGTGATGCAAGCGGAAAAGCCAAACACTATGCAAGCATTGAAATAGTAGATCTCTTCACATTAAAGTGTTCGACATTCAAAAAACGAAATTCCTTAAAAACTATTGGTTTTGAAATGATTCGTTATTTCACTGATTTGAACGAATTAATTCGACAGTACAAATACGGTATATATTTGATTATAATGAGTTTCACTTATATAAATTCTAATCCACAGTATATAACTCTGCATTATCGGCTGTAGAAAATATGAATATTCTAAAGTCTAAATTGAAGCCCAACTATTTGGAAATATTTGATACAAAATTCAAAGTATTGATTGAAATTGAAAATGTTTTTTCAATTGTATCCGTGTGGAAAGGGGCAAATATTCCTATGGATGTGGCTGCTTCAAAGTTTATTAAAATTTTAGAGGTTTTATCTGAAGATAGTAGAAATTTTACAAATAAATCCTCTTTTACACCTGAACGAGTCTTTGAGTTAGCCGAATTGATCAAACACTTTGATTCAGGTTGTATATTGATTTAATAATTAATTACTTTTTTTAAAATTGATTAATATTATTTAGTTTGCTCACCAGAAAAATCTCAAATTGAAATTATAAATGAAATGAAAGAACTTGGAGCTAATATAGTACAATTCACTAACCAAATTGTCAACCTTGAAAAGGTCATTCAAAAAGAAATGTACTATTCAGTCCTTTTGTTTGAAAATTTGACGTATTTTCATGAATATGGCTCAATCAAAGATGAAAATGATAATAAAATCTATTTGAATGGATTTAATTTTCTTCGAGGACTAACAAATTTAGTCTACCAATTCAAATCAGGTCTCAATTTGAATTATTATTGTTCATTGAAAAACAACTTATATTTGTTTCTTTTTTCAGAATATTCACAATTGAACTCAGTGTTGGATGTTATCGATTCGGTTGTTTCGGTTCATCCAGAAATAGTCAAAATTTTTTATTCAAACCATAGCAAAACCAGAGAGGCTATAACTACAATTGAAATTGTGAATTTAGTTTCATTTTCACAGAAGCATGAATCAATTTTGATTTCAAAATATGGAGCATCAATGAAATTTGTAGACTTTCTAAAACGATTGAACGTGCAGCTAGATTTTTTGTTGATTGAATCTGAAAGAGTGAACCAAACGGAACGTTTCTTTGAATTGTTGGTTAAACGATTCAACACAGGTAAGGTTTCAACCAAATATTGATTAGTACTAACCATACTTTCACACAGTTGATAACATCGATTCACTAAATCAATTGGAAATAATGGAAAAAATGAAAACGAAAGGTGTTTACATTGAAACATTCATTACTGAGCATATCGACTCAAAGAGTCAAGAGAAAACATTCTCTTGTGAATTACAGATTGGAAGACAAAATCAACTTCAATTCATCGCAAGTTCAAAACGAAAAATTGATTCAAAGAAAGAGGCTGCTTATATGTTTGCAAATTATTTGAAAATGATAAGCATGAGAAACGTTTTGGATGATTTGAGTGTATTTAAAGGAGATTCAACAAATAGTCAAATAGACACACAAAAGAAAAGCACACTTGATTCGAAATGTGTAGATTTAGATTACCAAGTCCAAGAAACGCTTTATTGTGATGAAAACTTTACAGACAATGATTTCATTGAATCTGACGATTCCGATAAACTAAATTTACCAAAAGAAAATTATGAAAATTTGATCTCAATTCGATCAGAATATGCAGCCAATGATGATAAAAGTCAAATATCAGCGATTGATAAAAGAGCTATGCTAATCGAGGATTTAAAGTCAAGTATGCTTTCTAAACAATTTATTTACATAGTTTTAATTTATAATTTGTACAGTCAACATGAAGAATTCAAGTATAAAAATTATGTCCGAAATAATTCGAAACAGTCGTAACGTTATAACTATTTCGACATCTTTGACAAATGAAAAAACTAACTCTAATGCACATGGAATATATTCAACGTTAATTAAAATTGAAAAACTATCTGTTTTCATGGCATGTGGCCAAAGCAAAGAAGCATCCATTGAAAATGCCAGCTTGAAAATCATTAAATATTTTCTGAATTTACTTAAATTCATTCATGATTTTGAGAATGGTAAGTCGATTTGTTAAATTGATTGATTTGAATAAAACTATTTAATATTTAAAAATATCATTTTAGGTCTCTTGAATAACTCTTTAAATTGTTACCAATTAATTGAATTTCTTGTTTCGAAAAACCCAGAAATAATTAAAATGAAACCTTCACTCAGGAAAAATGGTGGTTTCATTAGCACTGTCGATATTGTCAATTTGACTACATTAAGCAGAGAATCCAAAAGTGAAATTGAATCAAAATTGTCTGTTTGTGAGTCAATTGTGGATTATCTCAAAAATGTTTCTCGCATTAAACAACGTGAACATATATCTTCAAATGCTAACACCAAGTTGGAAAGTCTAAAATCGTCAAAACAAATGAATCAGCGAATATATGAAGCAGTTGTCAATCAGTGGAAATCACTACCCAAGTCGGAGTCACAATTCAAAATGATTGCCGCATTTGTGATTACATCTGACAGAGATGAGGATGACATTCGAGTGCTGAGCATTGGCACTGGAACCAAGTGCATTCAACGAGAAGCGATGATCAGTAATAGAGCTGGTGAAGTGTTGCTCGATTCGCATGCGGAAGTAGTGGCCAGACGAGCACTGGTTTGTTTACTTTATGATCATTTGGAAGTATTGGCTCGGAATGGCGGACAAGATAGACCTGAACTTGTACTTGAATTAGTGCCAGACCAAAAAGGCTTTCGATTAAAATCACATTTGAAGCTACATTTGTACATTAACTCACCCCCGTGTGGAGATGCAAGAATATTTCAATTTCATGAGGTACGTGAAAATGTTTCCAAATTTTTACTAATTTCATTTTTTAGTTTTGTAATAAAAACAATGACAAACGACGACAAATACTGCGAGTCAAGTGGGAGAATGTAAAAGAGAACATACCACTGCCTGATGGTTATTTTCCCAGTTGGGATGCAATTCAATCGGGAGAACAAAGAGTGGCTTTCAAGACATGTTCCGACAAAATTGCCATGTGGAATGTGGTTGGAGTGCAGGGCGCACTGTTGAGTGCCTTCATTGAACCAATCTACATTCACAGCTTAATCGTGTCAGATTTATTTCATCGTGACAATATCACACGTGCACTCTATGGTCGAATCGATGAGTCAAAGTTTAAGTTAAAACTCAACAATGCAAATCGTTTCAAAATAAATCGACACTTAATTGACTGCTACAAACCTGACAAAGTCGATCCCGATTTTGAGGCAACGGTAACTATTTTAATAATTATAGAAATATAACATTGCAATTATTAATTTTTTTAGCTTCCTAAAACAATTCCAATTTCTCACAATTGGTTTCGCCCATTGGGTGGTAATCAACTGGTGCCAATCGAAATAGTCAACTCTCGTAATGGAACAACACACAAATCAGAATTTAGTCTATCTCGTTTATCAAAACGCTCTCTACTTCGTCGATATCAGCAACTAGTTAAATGTTTTTCAAAACAATTTTTATCAATTTCGTCACACAGTCCTAATAGTGTAAGCAATGAGCAGAATTTAATCATCAATGACCTTAGTCCGTACTATCGTGGACTTAAGTACCAATCAACTGATTATTTGATGGCAAAACGAGCACTGGTTGATACTTTTAAGGATTCGGGATTTGGAAATTGGATTGCCTCACCAATACATGTTGATTTATTTCCTATTTAGTAAGAATAGAGATTATGTATTACGCACGCACAATCAAATTATCGCAGTTATTAATGAAAACAATATCGAAAATACATTAGTTTACAATTTGTGTGAAATTAAAAGTTTTTAAATCAAATGAGTTATAATTAATTTCACAATTTGTGCTAATAACAATTTAATCAAATTAACCTCCCATTTTAATTATAAAATTATTTATTTATATCATATTAATACATTTCAAAATAATAAACTGTTCTTAAATGCAAATATTAAATATAAACGATAAAGTATTTGAGAAGTTTTATTTTTGCATCTTTTAAATTTCAAGTTTTGGGTAGTCATTTTCAGATAATTTGATTACTACTTTCAACGATAATTTTATGAGATTCTCTAATTCGGGTTGCGACATTTTTCCGAACGTTCCGGAAATTTCATCATTCCTTGCAGCTACAGCAAAACTCGGCGCCATTGCAGTGATTGCCTTACTTTGGGAAGTGTTTTCTCCAATACCGTGAGTATCATCCAATCGATATCGTTTTCCAGACGAGTTTGTTGGAGTGATCAACGGGAAAGAGTAAAATTTCACAATTGTTTTAGCAGCAGTTTTAATTGTGATCTTTGAGCAACGCTTCTTTATGTTTGCCGTTTGGTTTGAATTTGAATTTTGCGGATGATGATACATATTGATGATTATGATTACAAACAAATTGAGCTTTTGAGAGTCGTTTAGTTGCTTTTGATTGAGAGATGTGCGTTTGAATGGTTTGTATAATGCTAATTGCTAATTGTTTCCATTGTTCTTCTTTTTCTCTTTCTCTCTCGAATATTCAATTTTGTTCCATCCTTCTATCATTGAATGTATGACTCACACGCGTGCAATATTTTTTCAAAGAAATCGTTTTTCTCTCACCAATCGTAATGGGTAATTAGTTTTAATGTCACAGGCGAAAACACAACGAACGCACTGTGTGTGTTTGTTTGTTGGTCTCTCATATATGTTTTTGTATGCAGAACATAAACGCATCTATGTCGATGTTGCCACAAAATCGAACAGAATCTCTTTCTTCTTGGTATCGAAAATGCAATTAGTTAGTATTTTGTCTGGTTGCATTGGTCGTTTGCATAGCATGAAAGGTGTTTGCAAAAGTTAGTTTGTTTTGTTTTGTTCGCTTGCACATGATTAGCCATACATTAGATTAATTGAACAGAATGAAAATAAACTATTATGATTGATCTTTGAACTGAACTGTGCTACTAGTTAATGAATGCTATTGATGGAGGTTTAGTAAAGTACATCACAGTGAAGCTACTAATGGCGCATCAATTCCTTTTGTTGTTTGTCGTGTATATGTCACACACAAGCGCATTTACATTTGCCTGCCAGAACTGTTAGTGACTGGTTTGTGTAGATGTTTATTCGTGTTTGATTTTGTGCTCAACAGATTCTATGCTCTCTTTTTTAAACCAAAATTTTGTATTCAATACATCGTTTACTTAATCACGAACTTCTGCAGACAAGTTTCGACAAGTTATTGCTAAAATGGAGAAAAACGCAATAGTCAACATTGATCAGTCCGATGAAAACGAACGAAGCAATGAAAGTTGGGAGCACATCATGGAAAATTCCGAGAACTCAACTTTGTTAAACCCAAACCCATGCACGGTGACAAGCCAAACGATGTGGACCAAAATTGAATATGGAGACAGTAATGGTGTAATTAATATTATGCAAGTCTACAACATAAATGATGGAGAAAACATTCTCAATTCAACTCTTGAATCCTCTGTTAATGATGCAGTAATTAGCAATGACAATTTGTCTGTTGCGTCCTTTACTTCATCTAAATGCTCTTCTTCTTCAGTTTATCCACTTTCAAGTTCATCTTCTCTCCCAGTTACTCCGTCGGGTTCGCCTCTCTCCGATTATTCTGAGATATTTGAACAAGAACCAACTTCGCGATCAACTGAGAATATTGCCAGCAGAAATGACTTCACATACGACGAATTGCGCGACATTCAGTACAGGATTGAACATATGACCAACTATGAATTGCTTCAGAAAATCGTGGACCTAATCGACGAACGTGCCAATCACTGTCTCAGCATTGTCAACGACTGTCTTCAGATTGACACGAACATGTTGGACAATACTACCTTGCACGAAATTAAAAGACTCATTGACTAAGAGTCTTCAACAAATTTTTATTATTAATACTTTAATGTATTAATAGTATCCATTTGTATCACATAATTCCGTTGTAATATAAAGTTCTTTAGAGCATCAAACATATTAACATAATGAGAATACTAAATTACTATATTCAACTTTATCTTCAAAAACTCTTTAATTAAATTGTATTAAATTAAATTAAATTATAGTTGTAACTTTTTAACGGAACTTGTATTTTTGGGATTTTAGTATTCTCCGTATTACATGCTAATAAAAAGATCTTGAGATTACGTCTTTTTTGGTAAGTGCTTTGGGACAATGTGTGCAAGTATACAATCAAGCACACACTCAAGCAATATGCAAATTACTGTATTTTTTTTTGTTTGGAAAACCCGTCCGGGTATCTTTATTGATTAGACTGCCAGCGAACAGGCTACAAAAATGTGTTATGAATTACAGTTGGAGTTAGAGGTTTACAGAGGTAGTTTGGTTTTAAGAAAGATTAATGGTTTTGGTGATGCTATTTACAATATAATACATGAGAGAAAAAAAAAGTGGAAATGAAAATAATATTACAAATGTACATATGAAATTGAAATATGAGATGATATTTGCAATGCTGAGGTTATGAATGATTGTGGGTAAGAGATCATAGGTCAAATGTACCAAGTTGGAATCATTGGGACATTCGAAGGTTGGCTGGGACTCGGTGTGGGTTGTCACGATATTCGTGGAGTCTGTCCACAATAAACTTCTTGACTTGACAGAGCCGTTCGAATTGAGGTTCCGAAAAGATCCAGTGCCTCAGGTTATCAATGTCGCCGATTAGTTCGCCAGAGTGGCCCAAGTAGCCATCAGATCGTATGTCCTCAAATAGTGGGCAGTGGATCATGATGTGTTGCACAGTTTGAATTGTTCGTCCATCACACCAGCAGAAAGGACTGTGTATTCGATTATTTTCGTCACGTACCTTGAGGCGATTCAGATATTCTCCAAAAGACCCGTGACCACTGAAGATCTGGGCGAGGAAGAAATCTGGAACGATGTACTTCGGAATTTCTGTCCAGTTGAGGAAGAATTCCTTCAAGGTTGCATTTGCGAGTACTTGAAAGCGAGTTGTCATTTTCTGGTTGGTGATTGATTGGGCCACCTTTTTGGCGCTGTGCTTCGGGTATTGCTTGTAACAAGATTCTCTGTCGTTTTCCATCGAAATCTCTCTTGCTTTTTGCTTCACAATTTTCATACAGGCGTCTGAGGAACTTGCCATAGTAATCACCACTGGAAGCTCGAGTAAGTTCAGATATTTGGCGATGGTCACTTCGATTGGGCTGAGTGTGACCGAGAACTTGGACAAGTTGGTGAGGATTGTTCTGTTTGTGGTAACGATTGTGATGGAATTGATGCAGGAGTATTCGTCAAATCGGTGCGCATGAATGTACTTCAGTGCCCTCATGATCGAAAATTGTTCGCTTTGGTTCTTAGGTACGTAAGGATCAAAGTAGAAGGTGGCGGTCCATTTGTCCGATCCTCTCTTGATTGTGGCCGCTCCTCCTGCCGAGGTGCTGTTGTAAAAACCAAAAGAATAGATTTGGACTTCGTCTGGTTTGATCGGCATGTGAATCACTGATGTAGATGTGATGATGTCGTCTGTCGATGGATCTGGTTCTGTTCGTTCATTTTCTCGTTCTCGTTCGCGTGCTTGTCTGTATCTCCAAGCCTTTCTTCGAGCACTTTCTTCGTTTGGATCGGAACTTTCTTCTGGCAAACAGATGATTGATTCTTCAACATTTGAATTCGGCGCGTCAATATTTTCGTGTTCCTCAATGATGGTGCCATCATCCAGGATTTTGGTAATCAAAAATCCTCCTGGGTCTTGTGGAGATGGTTGAGGTTGCATTGGTAGGTTTGATTTGGTTGGTTCGCTTGTTTCTAAGGGATGGACTCTTTCCATTGGTGGAGGAGTGTAGATCTGTTCATAAGGTATCGTGAAAAAGAGTGCTCTTTCTTCCGGTCGGGCATTGCTTAAGATGTTCAGTTCTGTACTCGAGCCCAAGGAGGGTGCTTTCCTCATGAGTTCGTATGTTGTTTTCCTTTCGAGAAGGTAGAACCCAATATACGGAGTTTTGCTCAGTACTTCGCAAGCAATTCTACTGATTGTTCGGTAGCCGCAGATTGCATTTCGGAGACATTGATGTTGTGTCGATTCCAAACGCTTGAGAGTTGTTTTCTGTTTGAGCATCTTTTCATGAAACCAAACCTCGCATCCGTATGACAACATTGCGATGATGACAGTTACCACGATTTGGAGTCGTTTGCTAGTGTTGATTCCGGTCAGATTACGGCAGTAAAGGAAAAGTCTGTTCATGAGAGGGATCACTTTGTTGATTACTTCGTTGATGTGTTCAGAGAAGGATCGCATTCTTCCCTGAAACGTCACTCCAAGAATTTTGACTTTTTTGACTGTTTGTAAGTGTTCCGTTTGGTTGAGATGGTTCGTGATGGTGAGCATAGATGATAACGTGCAAAGTGGTAGAACTTTTGTCTTTTCCGAGCTCAGAGATAGTTTGTTGTCTTGGCACCAGTTTTGGACAAAGTTGATTGCTTCTTGTGCCATGTCCTTCAATCTTTCAGGATCTTTGTGTATGCAGAGTAATGAGAGGTCATCGGCGAAAGACAGTACGATCACTCGTAGAGTTTTCATTTTCCTGAGGAGAGCAGATAGAAGCAAATTCCATAGAGTTGGTGAGAGAGCTGAGCCTTGGGGGCACCCCTTTGTGATTCTTTTGCTTGCTCGGTATCGGCCGTATGATGTTGTTACAGTTCTTTTGGCAAAATAGCTTTTCACCAGAAGAATGAGGTATTTGGGAAAGTTGAGTTCATCCATTGTGCGGAGAATGGATGACCACCACGCATTGTCGAATGCACCACGAATGTCCAGGCTGATGACAATTGCCTTGTTTCCATCCATTCGGCTCTTGTCGATGGTCTCTTTGATCATGTAGAGTGCGTCGATTGCTGATCGATTTCTGGTGAATCCGAACTGGTTTTCGCCAAGTAGTTTTTTCGGGTGGGCAAACTCTTCTATCCTTGTTTTGATAATTCGCTCGAAGATTTTTCCCATGATTGGAAGGAGGGTGATCGGTCTGTACGAGCTGATCTGAGTTGGGTCTTTGCCTTTTCCCTTTGGGATGAAGATCACTTCTCCCTGTTGCCATTCGTCTGCAAAATAGGCCGTTTCAATGCTGTTGTTCAAAATTTTGAGAAACAGTTGTAAAGAAGTAGAACCAGATTTTTTGATCATGTTCGCAGTGATATGGTCAAGTCCGGGTGCCTTTTTGCATCCCAGCGAGTCAATGATTTGCTCGAGTTCGGGCAAAGTGATGCTTCGAGGTTGTTGTTGGTTAGACAGACGGAGGTTTTGAGCGTACATTCGCGTTTCTGTTGCCGACGGAGTGTCGTCTTCAGTTGTGTCATCGGGAAAGTGGTGGTCCATCATTCGCTGGAGAGCTGGTTGTCTTTCTCGAGCCTCCAGAGCTTCCAAGTATTCGAATGAGATCATCTTGTCGAGAGCCGCTCTGATCAGTTTGTAGGTGTTCCCATATGGAGTCATGACTCCCGCTTCAGTCAGGAAGTCCATGAGGCATTGATATCGTTTAGTTGAGGCCATCTCACTGAATTTTTGCTTTTCCTCAAGAAATGATTCTAATCTAATCTGCTTGCGATGGCTGCTCTGTCTAAATCGTTTCCGAAGCCATTTCACCAGCTTGAGTTTTACTTCCAAGTCAGTGTCCCACCAAGGAATCGGAATGCCTTTTTTGGTTTTGAGTTTTTCATATGGTCCTTTGCCTTTTACTAAAGTAGATTCGGCAGTTTTGACAAGATGTTCTCTCAGAATGCGAATGTGTGTGCTGATGAGTTCGTCATTGACGGTGCAGTTTTCCTCTGTTAGGTTCTGGAGTAGTGTCGATCTTGTTTGCATAATTGTCCCAATTGACCAGAGATGCTATTTCAGACCATTTCCATGTTGACAAGTGGAAAATGCCTCGCTTGATGTTGTTCTTCCCGATATCAAAGTCGAATCGTTGTATTTTGTGGTCGGAGAAAATGATGTCATCGTCGATGTGCCAATTGCGGATGTTTGGGTCAGCAGATTGATTGGAAAAGGTTAAATCGATTAGACTTTCTCCGTTGTGGTTGCTGAAGGTTTTGGTTCGGTTGTTCTTTAGTAATACTTTGGTTCGTAGCATCCAGTCTACTACTTCATTACCAAACCTGTTGTTGATAGGCTCCCACCAGGCCGTGCTTCTCGCATTAAAGTCCCCCGCGATGATGACTGGTGAGTTGGATGATTTTGCCATATCAAGTATTCTTCTTGCTTTTGCTAGATTTTGTTGCAAAATGTGGAAAAATTTTCCAGGGGGCGAATAGATGCTGGCTAGGTAGATGGTGGATTTGGTAGTCATGATCTTAAGAGCAACAAAGTAGTCACTGCAATGTTGCGTTATGAGTTCCACTTTGAGGTTGCACTTCTGTGACACTACTATTGCGGACCTTGTTTCCCTGGTGAGGTGGTTGCATCTGTAAGTGAGGTGCTTGGGAAACGGAATCAGCCCTCCGTTTGGTTCTTCGGAAACATAAGGCTCTTGGAGTAGACCTATGTCGATTTGATTGTTGTTCATGTATGTGAGCATTTCTGTGTTGGCATCGCGACATTTGCGGAGATTGATTGCGCAAATGCGGATTATGTTTTCTTTTTGTTTGACATTTGAAGACATTTATATTAGTGGGTTTGGTATTGGATTTCGGTTGGTTTATTGTTAGGGTGTTGCATTTGCTCACCCACCACCCGCAACCCGCATGCGGGTGATGCGGGTTTCACCCGCTTCCGGGTGAAACGGGTGAGCATTTTCTCATAAATATATTTGAAAAACGACAATATTTTAATGTTTATTAAGTTTAATTATATTTGGTAGTTCATCTGTGTAAGAAATTATAATTTGAACAGTGTGAATTGTTAGAAATAATGGGTATGACTGTCGAACGAATGAACTCGAATAGTGGCAAGTGACTCGATGTCATCAATGACAGTAACTACCACTTTAAAGACTTTAAAGACAAACAGATCTTGATTATTATAGATGAACAATTTTCTATCTACTGTTTCCGTGGCAATTTGGTTTAAGAGGTTATATATAGCGATTTTGATTCTCTTGAAGATGCGCTCACTCGCAGTTTGTTTTGCTTGGATACTGAGATAAATTGTCGATGCTTGGTACAATTTAGGAAATCGAATTTTAAGACTTTTCCAAATAGAAAACAAATTTTCCTCTTCTTCTGATTGGTAGAATTAGTTGACGATGTCCTGAAGTTGACTCAAATAATTACGGAACTCGGTTACGATCTACAAATGGTCCTCTTGAACTGGTTTAAATGGAGTTTTCGATATAAAATCAGACATTGAAAAGCCTTTTTGTGAAGTTTTATTAAGAGTCAGTGATTGTTTTGGTTCAGAAAATTTCGCTTCGGTGTTATCGAATTTTAATTTAGGTCAAATTTGAAGAAGTTTACGTCAATAATCGAGAGTTGGGTTTGATCTAAAATGTAATACTGTTCTTCGATCTGAATAATCAGATCGAAAAACTAATAGGCCAAAAGGACTGAAAATTGAAGCACATCTATATCTGTGGGTGTCATTCAGACGATCGAGCACTTCAGTTAGAAATATGTGCAATATGACCGATTTACTGTGTTGAAATAGATTCTAAATGTCGATGTCCCTATAGAGACTGTGACAAGTAGCAAGTTCATACACCATTGATGGTTTAGATTGTTTGCTCAGGCTAAGTCGAGTCATTTTGAACGTTTTGAGGAATTCTTGAAACTGTTTGTTGAATTCAAAGTCTATTATGATGATTATTTTCAAAGCATATCTTTTTGTAAACTTTTCCTTCAACTCTTCTTCGATATCGGTGATGGATTTAATCATGTCGAACATTGTGTTCCACCTTATGTCACATTCTTGTTGTAGTCATCTTGTCAAACGGCTTTCTAAACCAGAATGTTTCAGGTAACCTTAAATTACAAATATATTTAGATCAAATGATAAATTGGTCAATTGGTGCCTCGAGAACAGAAGAAATGCAATAATCTGCAGTGATTGTCTGAGCGGGGGCGAAGCGAAGCTTCGCCAAAGCGAAAGACTTCTACCATGACATTTTGTGTTTGTTGTACGGGAAATTCCGGCAAAACTACTGAATCAAATTGCACCAAATTTTAAACTTAAGCTTTTGGGATAGGTCTGAGTTGCATAAAAATAGTGGTTATCTCAGAAATGCAAAGATAAGATCTGACCCCTAGCGCCACCTAGTGTTGAGAATTGTAACTATTGAGACTATTGACAACAACAGCTGACATTTCAACACACAACTCATGTGCAACTTTTTTATCAGAGTGTAGACACAGAAGTGTTTGGTTTGTTGCCAGTCGTGAACCAAAAACTATAAAATGCATCACTTTTAGTTGTGCATTGTTTTTTAATACAATGGTTGGAAGATTCAATGCAAGACCCAGATGAAGACCACCCGGAAGAAGTAGGAGACCAGGAAGCTGTCCTAATCAAC
This sequence comes from Rhizoglyphus robini, assembly GCA_023373905.1. Taxonomy (NCBI): domain Eukaryota; kingdom Metazoa; phylum Arthropoda; class Arachnida; order Sarcoptiformes; family Acaridae; genus Rhizoglyphus; species Rhizoglyphus robini. The sequence continues at coordinate 40,373 of JAKIJQ010000219.1, read as the reverse complement.
GTTTCTACCGTTACCACGTCAGACGACTAATGCAACAGCATTGACGACAATAAAAACAAACCTGACCAAGTTCTACCAGAACCGTTTTATCCGGTGTCTGGATTACGCACTAACTTCAATCGAGATGATTGAAACCGCTAAGGAGTTTGATGAGGATATGAAGGCTATCTTACACCTGTGTGAGATGCAAACGGTCTTTCCCCGAAACTAAACAATGAAACCCTTTTTATTTTTTGCACGAATCAACGAACTGCAAATTTGTTTAAGAATGAGAATCTCATATATCCAGGGATATCCGTTGTTCGTATTTATCGACTAAAAGGTTTTTATAGACAAAAAAACAAATCGAAATCGAATTGAACCAGCTTTGATTTATTTTAAGAATCCATTTGCTGACATGTGTTCAATACGACACAAAATTGAACACAAACATACACCGACATACGTGCTTTCATTCTTGAACTGTACGTGGACACAAGATTTTGACGTGATAGTTAGCACTGGGATTCCACGATCCTTGAATTGGGATACTAATAACTTCGAACAAATTCAGAAAAGAGCCATAAAAATTGCAATTGCGATCGGCCGAGGCACGAGGCCCGATCGCAATCTGCAATTTTTGTGGAACTTGTGGGGTAGGAAGGTGTGTTAGTTGTATGTTATCATCGAACAGAAGTTCCATTGAACACATGAATTCAACAAAATGCACCATTTCGGAAGATAATCTTTTTATATCTGAAAATTGTGATCTACATTGAAACCTATGCTTACAGATTCGAATTAGCTTGACAAAACACGATGAACCTATTATTTAGGAACTTTTAATTTCTAATCTTACAATTGTACAATTTGATAAAGAAAAAGTTATCTGGAGGAAAGTATTTCTGAAATACTGGTGCGATTATTGTAAACGTAATTGGACCATCGGGTAACGATCCAATCGTTTAACATGAAGATTGATTGGATAATCGATTGATTGAATAGTTTATTGAGCTGAGAGAGAGAGAGAACCAGAGAATTATAATAAAAATAAATAAACATTTACCCTTTTTGTGGAGGGCTGGGTGCCCGTCCGCTCAGACTATGCTCCTTTGGAGCCAATGATGTTTCAGAGTCCTCTTTAAAGGCAATCGCTAATCGAACAAATCGAAACAAATTTTGCTGTGGAAATCCGTGATCTACTTCGCCAACATCCGGGCCACATTTGTCTGAAACGGGACAAATCTCACGCTGGTATTGATGGCAACGAAGAGGCAGACAAACTCGCAATGAAAGCAATTCTTTTGGATATAATATCCTACAACAAATACCCACTCCCCCTCTGCTTGGAGAATAATGAAAGAAGGATCGGAGTCCCTATGGAATCAATGGTGGCAAGCAAAAACCCGCGGAAGAACGACGAGCCAACTCTTCCTAACAATTCTTGTCAGTAAAAAGGTAAATTTTATTCAATAAATCATCTCGGTTAGAGAATATTCACTTTTGGGATAAGGTCTAATATGGATATCTTTTGGATTCGTCAATTGATAGATAGAATCTTATGGCTAAATTATTGATAATTCTGTTATTTTTTAATTTTGCGGGTGGACCCACTTCTCACCCGGATGCGGGTGAAGTGGGTGACGATGCGGGTGCGGGTTGCGGGTGCGGGTCGGATGAGGAAAATTTTTACAATGCAATACCCTATTTATTGTTGGCTTGGGTTGAGGGAACCCGAGCTGTGTTCAACAAGTTTGCTTGTTTGTTCGAGAAGTTTTTCTTTTTCAATTACGGCTGCCTTTGCTACGGCCAGTAATCTGTCGACATCTTCACTTGTTGGGTTCGGCTTGTTTGTTTGTGTTCGCTTGTTTGAGTTGGTGAATGTGGCGGTGCGAATCTTTCCGTTTTGATCAATCAAAGAACGTTTGTGCTCACTCTTGTTAGTTGACTGGGTGATGGCGGATTGTGGAAAGGGTAGTGGGTGGGATGCTGGTGTTGGTTTGGGTGGGTCATTATGGACCATGTTTGGGTTACCGTAGTTTGTGTTTTGTTCAGCGATTTCTAGCTGGTGGAGATATAGAGAGCACTCGATGCAATTTGGTCTGTGTGCTATTTTTTTTTTAATTAGTTTATTTCATAACCTTTTTCCAATTAAGATATAAAAAGGTATAGTTTACAGACAATTTAAAGAAGTATAATAAACAAAGTTTACAAAAATAGATATCAGTGAGTTCACACACTCAATGTTAACAATTTATTAAATTCTCAGCCACAGTCAAACTGAGTTTCGACCATTTCATACATTTTTAAGTAAGACCGACAAGTCCTACTATCGGCACGATGATCACAACCAAATGGTTGTTGATTTCTCTGTTTCCTCTTTTCGTCAACCCAAGCACAATTGGAACATTTCTCGTCATGTACAGTGCAATCTTTTGTTTCGTGTGGGCCTGCACAAACTGCACAAGCCACAACATTGTGTCTGTGTGCTATTGGAATTGGACAATTGGCACATCTCTGAATCTTCTCACATGGGCTTTTGAGATGGTTTGCGTCACACTTGTCTCCGCACTGGACGCAAATTTTTGGAACATTTTCACGACAGAAGGATGTGGTGTGTCCAAAATGAAAGCACTTTTGGCACTGCTTTACAATTGGCTTCTTCTCCACGTAGTTGGCTGTATGTTCATCGGAGAACACTTTGAATCGCATTTTTGCTATCCACTGGTACACTCTCGCAGAGACAGCAAAGATCACACCCGTGCTGAAGTCATTACCACGACCATACTCTCTAATATAGGTCATTTCAGTGCTATCAGAGTTGTTCAGATAGTGTGTGTGCTTTCGGATTCTCTCGGCAACGAGATATCGGTCTTTTGTGTCTACCGGGATATGTTCCCGTCGAATGTTTTTGACCAAGATGGTGGGAAGTCTTGGTTTTGGCAATTTTGCTTCCAATTTTCCACCAAACCCTGGAAAATTGTTTATGCTAAATGCAGCAGCCTGGGCGTTGAATGGTGTGTCGAAGTAGAGGATGCAGCCTGTTTTGGTTGCCTCCATGAAGGTGAGACCAAGAACGTCAATGTCATTTTCCTTGATGGTGGAAAATACGTATTACAGTATTTATTCAACAATCGACATCCTTGAAAAACGACGTTGTGGCATTGTGTTTTAACACTTCTGTGTGCTTCTACTGCATACCACAACTACCACTACCCCGTTTTTCTGTTTCTTCTGCAGCACTTAAAAAAAACGACGATCGAATTTACATCGACGTCGATTCTTGGGTGTTCACTGTAAACTTGAAAACCTTCTCAAGTTAGTTAATAATAATTTTCAGCATTATAATCCAGGGTAAATTGTTCAGCAGTGACTACTGCTCTAAAGGCACCAATCTAAATTCCAAGAAAAAAGTGCATTCTGTTAGTTCTAAAATACTAGTGGGCCCTGCGGGTGCTATATTTAAAGCATTAAACTTTGTTTGCTTCAATAATGTCCCCAAAATTTGAGATTATGGGGAATAGTCGAGCGAAAGCGATTATAAGCGACTCCCACACCTGCCTAGCCACCTAAACCAAACCAAACCTAATTCTAACCGACGCCCACACCTGCCTAACCACCTAAACCTAATATAAACTAATCCTAACCGAAACCCACACCTGCCTAACCACCTAAACCTAACCTAACCTAGTCCTAACCGACACCCACACCTGCCTAACCACCTAAACCTAATATAAACTAATCCTAACCGAAACCCACACCTTCCAAACCACTTAAACCTAACCTAACCTAATCCTAACCGACGCCCACACCTGCCTAACCACCTAAACCTAATATAAACTAATCCTAACCGAAACCCACACCTTCCAAACCACTTAAACCTAACCTAACCTAATCCTAACCGACGCCCACACCTGCCTAACCACCTAAACCTAATATAAACTAATCCTAACCGAAACCCACACCTTCCAAACCACTTAAACCTAACCTAACCTAATCCTAACCGACGCCCACACCTGCCTAACCACCTAAACCTAACATAAACTAATCCTAACCGACACCCACACCTGCCTAACCACCTAAACCTAACCTAACCTAATCCTAACCGACGCCCATACCTGCCTAACCTGAGCCTGCCTAAGTTTGAAGTCACAATGTAACCAAATATCACATTGCCATTGTTGCACTCATTGTTAGACATCAGACCCAACAATGAACACTCAAACAGAGATTTGACCTAGGTGAGATTTGACTGGCATCTATACCTAAAAAACATTTTTCTCAAAAACCAAGGTTGAACAGCACAATCGCATAGTATTTTAAGCACTTTGGCCAAGTTTGATGTAAATCGGTTAAGAAATGGAGGAGGAGTTCACTGGAAACCAAATCGGATTTCTTGTCACTAAAAGTCTTCGCTCACGCTCGACAATAAAGGTTAGTGAGATGTAGATGATTTTGTGTTAGACTAGAGCTTGCAACTGTGTCCACAATCATATCCTTGATCTTGTTGTGCCGAGATGAAACGAGCTTCTCAGTTTCCTTGCACTCATTGATGATGTGCATCAAAGTCTCGAGTTCACCATTATGGCAACGATGACAAATAGGCTTGTCGGATGCTCCATAGATCACTCCAAGAGTTCCACTACGAAGGCGCAACAGACTTACTTGCTCACGGCCTGTAGTGTTCGTCCATCCAGGCAAGTGCCGATTAACTATGTTGCCACTGTCGTGGTCCTGCGACTGCAGGATCGCAGGTCTCCGCCAAGTCGTCCCAAACGGTCGCTACACAGACAAAACATCCGTATGATAGTATGCATCACTATCATAACACACACAGCACTCAACACATTCCTGCATGCCACAAGAGTTGTTTATAATGACGCTCAACTCGATGAGATTGAGCTTTTATCAGTCAGTCACTAGCCACAATCACGAACGTTCGCCTGAACAATCACTCAACCAGATCAATAAAGTTCATTCGCTCGCGCTGTCCTTTGACCTCCTTTCAATCAGTGATCTGAAATAAACCCAACATTAAACCAACAACATAAAAACACAAGAATATAAGATTTGACGGGTTAGTGAACACTTGGTTCCTGAGTCGTTTGGCGTAGTAGAGTTTGTCTTGTGTGAGAATGGAGATTTGAATAATTTCTTTGGTCCACTCCAGAGTCGATGTCAAGTATTTCAGATAGCAATACTTTGAATAAATCAAATTTCGCATTCGCTTAAAGGCAAGTGTAGGGATAAACCAGCGAAACTGCAGAATGCCACAACCACCATATCCGATCTTCAGATGCAGACAAAAGTTAGGAATACCTATTGATTGATTTAAAATTGATGGAAAACACTTTCCTGCTCTAAAATTGTGGGAAGTTTCTTTCAGTTCTTTAGATTTGATCTGCGTCGTATGCCTTAATTTTGATAAATAAAATTTACTTAAATATGAAATATTTTGTGTTGTCTGTATGGTATCAAGCGATGCTCTATGTCTATAACAATAGCTATTTATGCCACGAAGTTTTTTTTCTAATTAGCTTACTTACCAGTTATATTAGATATATGCAATTTATTAATAAAATTGACCATTTATTATTACTACTGAACAAATGTTACAGAGCATTCTTTGATTGAAAGATAAAATAGCATTAAAACACGAATAAAAATGAAATAAAATAATAAAAACAAACAGACAATCAATCTAAAGCATCTTTTATCATCACATTTTGAATTTAATAGTTATGAATTTAAGAAAAATTATTAATCAGAAATTGAAAAATGGTGAAAAGATAATTGAAATAAACCAACATCACCTAGACAAAATGAGCGAGATAAAGATTAATTGTGTACTGACATATTGAATGCAAACCTCGAGTAATGCCATAAAGGTGATAATTTTCCCAGGTCCCATTGTGTTGCCAATCATAGGACCGCAATTTAGACGAATGTACATTTCCTGGACTTTCAGTTTAAGTCCCCATTGGTCGGAAAGATTCATCATTAACAAAATACTTGGCAAATACTGCGAGGTTCGGTGATAGGCAGCACTGACTCGCGCCATTGGAATAAGAGCAAATGCAATAGCTATAAAGTGAGCAATGGTAACAATTAAGGAAGTTACCAAATGTTTTTTGAGGTGAAACACTCGGAACAGAGAATGATAAACCAAGTAAATGTTGATTGGTACGTTTATTAGCAAAATTGAAAATATCAGATTGCTCACATATTGACCGTTGATGATGCTAATGATTTGAGACATTCGAGTGTGTTCACTCACAAAGTAACTCAATCGAGACAGATCAATCTGAGAAATTCTTTGATTGCAACAAAAGTCCATTAAGAACTTATATTTCTTCACAGTCCTTTCCAACATTTGATTACCCTCTTCCACATGCAATCGATATACTTCGGAAGTGATGATTGCATAGTGAAACACAATCCCTGTATTTCTACCAATCAGCCATACCATGACAGTTATCAAGAGTAAATCAGGAATAAAAAGTGCCCAATTCAAAGCACGAGTCACTAGTGGTACGGTAAGGATACACCAGTAAACAAATATGAGTGCTACAAACAGAAAATTAATTCATTATCAAGTTTAAAATAATTCACCTATTAGCTGGGACGCAAACAAGACGAAGTAATCAAAGGTAATCAACATTTGCATCAGACGGACGCGCACCCTGGTTGACAAGGTAGGGAAAAGCATCAACTGGCGTTTTATCATTTTCTTTTTGTTTATATCATCCAAACTAAAAATCATCCATAGGTTCACCAATTGTTCCAACAATTTCTCACTGTTGACCCAACGGTCAACTCGATTCATTTGACCAATGCATTTGCTAATTCTTGTTCGCAATTGCTTCACCTTCAATTGTCTCAGTCGTCTCACTCGTTTCTTTCGTTTGAAACAATTGCGATAGATGTTCGTTGCGTTTACCACCAAGTCATAGTACCCAATGGCTGCAACATTGTCGGTAGAATTGAAGTAAACCACTTTTTGAATGAAAATAAAGTCTAAACAAAACAACACCCCACATGACAAGAAATTAATATCCAATATATTTTTGTGAGCCAGCAAGAAAATTGCTGAAGGATCTACTTGACTTTGACTAGTTTTAAAATGAACAACAAAAGCTAAGTTCGCCAGACGAAATATTGCGATAAGAACGATGAACAGTTCAGTCCAGCGCATGAAGCGATACTTGAAGGTGTAACGTTGGTGAAAGGCTACTTTGATTTGATGATAACAGAAATTTGTCACAAATTCGTGCATTTTTTCAGATAAAAATCGTTTTAGTGGTTCGCATTATTATTCAGGATGATTGAGAATGTTCTGAAATAGACTCAGTTTGGTGACATAAATGATTTCTATTTATAATAATGACAAACAAATACTGCTTTGATAATTTATCGTATAAAAAACAAACATGTTTACATAAATGAATTATTATTATGAACAGTTGTTGTTCATTCAAATCATGTCATGCGTTTTCTCTTCAAACAAATATGTTTACAAAATAATTCTATAAAAATTTAAAAAATTTAAAAAATAGATAAATAAAAACCAAACATTTTTAAGAATTGTCATAATAAATTTTTATATATCTCATAGTTGGAACATGCCTACGTATGACTTGTTTGACCCTCCAGCTGACAAAATAAATTAATAATGCTAAATAAAAAACAAATCAATAACACATGCACATTTATCATTATTAGATCCGTGTACAATTAATGTTCCTCATTGAGTACACCAATTGCAATGTAGGTTGCAAAGAACTTGAACACATGCAACCTAATGATGCAGCTCAATTAGTCATTTTACATTCAATTATAAAACGAGTATTACCTAATTGTTATTGAAATGGATTGTAATACAATAATATTGAACTCTCATTTGTTCATGCTAATTGAACAGTAAATGCAATTACAATTATTCTTCTTATTTCCGAGAAACATTTTTGGTTCCAATAGTGATTGTTTGATTGAACCTTCTATTTGTTAAAAATTCAAATAAAGTAAATAAAAAAAGAAAAAAGTAACTGACCCGGACGTGACTTGAACACGCAGCATTCTGATCTGGAGTCAGACGCGCTACCATTGCGCCACCGAGCCACCAAACGTAGGGTAGAGTGAAAGGGTACGCTTTAGGAGATGTGTGTGCCCCTTGTCTTGGCTAATAAGAAGAGTTCTTGCAATGGTGCCAGACAAAGTTGTGCTTTATATAGCGTCCGCATCATATTGTACGCTTCACTCTGCCTGTGTGTTGAAAAAAAGTGAAATTAAGTTCAGTGCCAGACAGAGCATCAAAAGAGATTTTCCATCGACACAGTTGTTTTTATTTTTTTGTATACTCTGCATACGTGTGCACAAATGTGAGAGTGAAGAAGTGTTGGTCCTCAACGCACGTAATTACTCTCCATAAAATTGAATTGAATTTATATTCTAATACTAGAGAAATAGGTAATGGTACATTGAAATGAAAAATTTACACTGGTTTTTAAATTGTAGACATGAGATTTGTTGTCCGAAAAAATGCTTTTGTATGTGCTTCGCAATGGAAAATTCAACTGATAATTGAAAGAAAAATTATTTTCCAAGAAACATGCCACTCTCAGACTTAAATGCATTGCACAAAAGCTAAAACAAGCAAAAAAATATCTTTAATTTAATTAAATAAATATTATTTGAATATAACAAAACACTCAACCACTTGAGTAGTGATAGGTGTAATAATCGATCTTTAAATTTGATTTATGCTAAGTATACCATGCGCATATTCAATTCAGTTAGAATAAATTTAAAGTCATTGAATTACAGAGTGCGGCCATCAGTCTCGACACAGCATTTTTATCTAGTTGGTTGACGCGTCTTGTTTGATTAGAGTCTAATTCAACTATCTATATCAGAGATGAGGAAACTTTTCGGACCGAGTTCCACTCGAGTGGATCTCCAGACCCTTGGTAGTCCACCATTGATTTTTTTCGCTTCAAATTTTTTTAGCATGGGGTACCATTATATATTTTCTTTGATTTTAAAATTTTATCGATTTTGTTACTTGTGGGGATAATTATCGCGATCCTACATTTCAGGAACGAACATTTAGGTATCTCTGTGACCGCTGAGCCAACTACAGTGAAACTGACGGTTAGGTCAAATGTCTCTTCTTAAAACAGCAACTTTGATTCCTGGAGTTCTGCCAATTATTATCTATTGTCATACACAAAGAGGTGTATGTCCGTTACATGGCATTTAGTCCTGGTTTAACGAGGAGAATCTCGTTTAAGATCGATTTGGGTCTTCAGTTTTTTGCTTACCCCTCTCTCGTTGCTTTTGCACTACGTGACCCGAAAGTAAGCAAAAGAATAAAACAACCTGGTCTGTAAGTTTCAACTCGGAACAAGAACAGGTTAACCTAAAATAGTGGTTGCGTACACAGAGAATGAATAAATGAAGGACTAACTCAGTGAATGGAATTTTGTTTTTACGTACGAGAGAAAATAGAGAAATATTAAATAGATTTGTTTTGTCAAAAGGTATGGTATTTTTGGTAGTCCACTAGGTTGAACTCCAGAAACCTTCGTAGTCCACAAGTGGAACGCGTTCCACGGTTTCCGCATCACTGATCTATATACATAAAATTGAATATCTGTCTGTCCGACCGCTATGCATTCGAAAACTACCGGACCAATTTGGATGAAACTTGGCAAAGATACTCTACTCGAACTAGGAAAGGTTTTAGTCTTGGTGGAGGATGTGAGCAAGTCAAGATGACTTTATATTACTAGTGATTACAAGACAAATATAAAATGAAGTATACGACGAAGTTTCAAGTAAGTGAAAAGCATTGACAATATATGTATTATAATTAGATAATGCTTTTTGTGAAGCCTGCGTCAAAGGTTCAATGATCGGCAGTGAAGTGATGCTCGCCTGTACATTGCAAACCCCGGGCAAGTGCATTAATTGCGCCGATGGCCTGGCCAATTTGGACCCGAGGCCGAACAAATGCAGTACTAATGGTGATGAGCTTTTGCGCAGTTCCTTTGGAGAAGGAGACAGCCGGCAAAGTTGAATTCTCCATCGGCAGTTCTGTGCTTGTATGTTCGGACTGATTTATTGTCAACTTTATAGTTGAAAGGGCAATGTTGCGCGTCCCAGTCCGATCTCACTCACTAGCCACTCGGTGCCCACTCGATTTGTGTTTGTCCCTCGATCAAGAGCGACAAACGAACCTACTGCGATAGTTCTTGTTAATTACAGAATAGATTACTACGAAAAGGCCATTTATCTGTGCAGGCCAAACCACTGCACTGACCACCGCGCACACATCTGGACTCGGACGAGCAGAGGGTCAAATGTCACCTCTCTCCTCTCTTGGCGCACGATTGAGCAATAAAACTCGATTGGTGCGCAATGTGCATTCGGCCTGGTCAAACTAGCCCAAATGGCCAAAAGATGGACTGGTTGCATTGGCACCCATCTGAATGGCAGATTTATGACCAAATTGTGGTCGTGGGAAACTGTATGGTCCAAACCATTAGTTTGGCCTCGCAGCTTCCCGCACTTGTTACTTTCCCTACCGGGTCTTGCAAAAGACTCCACTCAACAAGTAACCCAAACAGTAAGTCAATGTGAGAGGTAAGGCTCTCGTGACTATTTTCAAGTAGCGCGCTCATTTTCGGAGCGCGGCAGTGCCACCACCAAGGCGGCCACCACTTCTTTCCGTTTGTCTCCCTCGCAGTTGCTGCTTTCCCTAGGACTACTCGCTGGCAGACCGACCGAAGGAGGCCCGTAGTGGCCACCAGCCGGCCGGTATATAAGGAGACATCGAGCCCGTCCTCACCAGTCTTCCCATGTCCTTGCTGACGCCCGGTTGACACCTGACCAGTTCTTGGTTTCCCGTTTTTGCCTTGTGTCCGTTCTCGCTTGCCCTGTTCGACCCAACAGTCCGATGTCCGTTCCTGATCACCAATTGACTTCCCTTCTTCTCGTTTGCTGATTCCCGCTGACCTCATTGTCCCCGTGGTCCTGCGTATCGAGCTGATTGCCCGATTGACTCTGGTCGATTCGAATTGCTTTGTGTAGTGCTAAGTGGCTCGTGCCCCCAAATAAACTGATTTGCTGTGTGCTTCCCTGCGTCGTTTTTCCCAGTCGTGACACTTTTCACTTACTAGTCAGTGACATAACAGACTCATCTCACTCACAGGCAAATGGATGGCCAAATGATTAGAAGAAAACTGCAAAAGAGAAACCACTGCTTTCTTAAATGTAAGTGAAAAAGTCCTGAAAAATATTTGTTTTTTAATTCAGGTCTTTTTCCCTTATTAGGCATTACAATGAGTGGAGATAACACGAACTATGCGATACCGACTTGGAAACCAACGGAATCAACCAACACGAAATAATTCGATTCGTTGACCCGACTGGCGCCATCTTTTGTTCGAAAATCATAATAGGGCAACACTGATGTTCATGTTCGTCAACACAAGCATCATTAGTTGTCCACACTATTTCAATGTTAACCTCTTCCTATTCGCTTTCCCATATTTTCTCAATTATGTAAATTTAATTAAAATTTTAATTAAAATTGTTGGCTGTCTCCACTTCGTGCTAATCACTCCCTAGGTGAACGCTTTTCCGTGTGTGCAAACATTGCAATCTATTTAAGGGATCGTCAAACCAGTAAGCCTGAGCACTGTACATGGCATCCTGGACAATATAAACAGTGGTCTCAGGTGGACCGTTAAACAGATATTCCGTTGTAAAGATGAGAAGAACGGGAAAACAACAAGAACAAATCAAATGCAGATTTTATTATTCAGATTACATTATCGTTATGCACTCAGACTAGCATGTCTACTATTTCACAATGTAATGTCACACACAAACTTGTATGGTAAAATCTTAGATTTTACAAAAAATTGAGTTTTTAATTAGCGCTCTAAAATGATATAAACTTGAAAGCGCTCTAAAATGATGTAAACTTGAATGCCCTCGGAAAGGAATGAAACATCAATTAAACCCTTGTTTTGTTGTATAATTAAAAACTCAGAGAGCCAACAATTCGACCACCGCGGTATGTTTGTTCTCATATGGTTGGACGTTATTCAGTTCCAATGCGAGGTTGATTTTGGTGATGACGTTCTTGGTTTTAAGTTCATTCTTTCATTGGTACCAACGTTGTATCAACGTTGTTACATGGTTGAAAAATGAAGCATGAATAAAATTTTAATTACGAGAAATACTTTCTTTTCGGTTTGCCAGCTGACTCTCCCCGTGAGTTTTGAACTTTCGGGGTTTTGTACATTGTATTATTTTATCCAATAAAGGATATTGAAATTTAATTACTCAAATTTTAACATAATCACCACAGTCACTATAAACACAATTGGTCACGGAATATTTTGACAAATTCTTTCAGTATTATTCTGTTGCTATCAAAATTTCTAATTTTCCAAATCACTACCAATAAAGCATATCTCTGTTTCATTCAAATTCCAAACAAGATATCAAACGTAATGTGCCATCTGTTGATTGATAACTTGCTCTACTAGCTCTTCAATTTTGTTTGCTTACCAGTGGCGGCTATTCTTTGCAAATCTTTAACTGATTCTAGGTTTTTGTTGTTTTTATCACTTCAGTGAATTAAATCACAGCTATATTCATTAAGTCCCACTTGCTGAATCAAATTTCTGGCTCTTTTTTTTGGAAGGTTTTGGGTCTAATCTCTTCGTTATCTTTGTGTAGATTCCCGACTGGGCCACGCCATCTTGGCTTATCATTAGTTTAATCTGTTATCTCACTTTATATATAATCTGTTCAATCTACTCATGTAACTTTTAGCCGAACTGGCTCCTTTTATCAATAAACCACACATTTTGGTCGTCTACACCATTGTGCACAGTGTGTTGGTTGCGCAGTCTTGCGATTCTTATCTCGTGGTCAAGCTTATCTAGATCACAATCTTTAGCTGTGCGAAGGTGCTTCGACAGTGCGCAGTTGTGCGAACCCCTGGGCTAGACTCAATCCCAACATGGTGTTTCTGCCAGGTTGCAATGCCTGCTTATCAAGAGTGCGTTGCGCACCGAACCATCGAGAACATTCCACCGAGCGCCGACACACTCAAGCAAGTCGTGGTCGCTTGTCGCCGTTGGTCATTTCGATTCTACGACTGTCACCGAACGGTCGCCTTCTATTTCATCATCTTACGTTTTCACCTTTCGCTCAAGTTCTCTCTGGACCGCCGTCCCAAGTTGTCTACCCCTTACCGGAGCGAACCCTCGTCCGGAGAAGAATATATCGATCCAGCAAAATGGCGGACCAGCTTCCGGCTGTCGATCGCGCCGAGGAATTCATTGCGACGACTGCCTGCCTGATGGCTCAAACTTTGTTGAGAACTCCTACCGAACGTTACTCTTCCACCTATTTGGAACAACTCCAGAATGAATTAGAAACTCTTACTCAAGCCCGTGGCCAAGCCCGACTTTTATCACAAGCCACTAATATTAACATTCTCAACAGTATCATTGATTTGCGTACAAGAATGCTCGAAGTCGAAGCTCGAATAGAACAAACTGAAACTGCTTCGCGAGCTAGTCAAAACCGTCAACTGAAATACCCAACCTTCGTTAAGGAATCTGACGTCCCGAAATTTGATGGTCGCCCGACTAACTGGAAACAATGGAAGATGTCCTTCGACGCGCTTGTTAGCCGCAATACCAACTGTGAGGAGGGCCGCAAGGCCAGTTTACTGTATAGCTCGATGCCGGCTCGCCTGCAGGCCAAGGTAGCCAGACATGAGGACAAGTGGCAGGACGCTTTAGCCGAGATCGCCGCAGAAATGGAAGATTCCGGCTCGGTCCGCAAAGACATTTACGAATTGGTCACCCAGGTCGCCCCCATGAAGGACGACAGCAGTCTAGATCATTGGCGTACTTTCCGCGACAATTTGGCCAAGCTGCAAGCGCTGGCGGAGCCGTTTGGTGAAGTAATGCTCGACACACTCAAAACCTCCTTCTCTAACAGACTGTCGAAGGCGCAGTATGAAGAGTTTACCTTCAAAAGGGCCCACAAGACGGTGGACGATCTGATGGCTTATATTAACACCTTCATCGAGGGACACGAACAAGTGTTGAAGGACAATGCGATCCGGTCCACTGGCGAGAAGACCCAAACCCAGCGCAGAGCGCTGCCAGTACACGCCTTAGTCCGAACGCGCGAGCCAGAAGCGGCCGTTGCCTTAGAGCCGTGTGTGTTCTGTGATGGCATGCACATGCGTAAGCATTGCCCTTTGTCTCGACGTGAACGTATCAACAACATTCGTATGCGTGGACGGTGCTTTGGCTGTCTGAAAGAATGGGACCAAACTCATCAATGCAACTATCAGTGTCGACAGCCATTTTGTACCGACAAGAAGTTCAACTTCCTACTTTGCCCCGCAAATCCTATCTTCAAATCTGAGCGGAAGGCTCCCTCATATCCGAAGCAACCGCCACCGCGAGGAGGCCCTCCAGGCGGCGATGGGTCTGGTGGAGGTTATAGCCGTGCACCACCGCAGCCGCGCAACGTTGGCCCGTCGTCGAGTGCACCTCAAGCAGACGGCAGGCAATCGCGTACAGATGGCGGCGCTGGTGGTGGTCGAAATTATCGTGCAGTGGGCGTGAACACTGACGTGAAGCTTGTTACCGTCGTGCCCATTGACAAGGGTATTGTGAGCTTTGGTGCAAAGCTCACTACCTCGGACATTGTTTATCTTCCTACTTTGAAAGTCTATCTACAACGCCGAATGTCGGATGTGAACCGTATAATGGCTCGACTCATGCTGGACTCTGGCTCATCAGCCACCTTTCTTTCTGAAGCGACTGCTTCTCGTCTAGGCCTTCTGCTCAAATCTATTCCTCCGATCACCGTGAAGGCCTTTGGTGGTATGGCACTGCTCAATATTCGTCATGTCGCCACTCTAGTGATTCAATCCGTGGAGAACTACCGCAAGAAAGCCCTCGTGAATGTCTTTGTGATGAGTGGCGTGTTGGTGGGAAAGCTCCCCGTACCGAGCGAACGATTACATCAACTGGCCCGTCAGAACGGAATCGAACTATCCGATTGGTATGAAGAAGGCGACGACGGAACCATCGATATGGTCGTTGGCCAAGATATCTTTAACGAACACTTCCTACTTCCTACCCAAGTAAGCATCAAGCCCAAGAGGGGCCTTGCATTCGTTCAAACTGCCTATGGCTGGGTTCTGCAGGGAGGGCAGAACGGCTTCATCAGAAATCTCTACGCGCAATGTTCGTTCTTTAGTCTAGCGAAAATAGACTCGGGACTGTTCACTCAACCCAACTTTACCGTACATAAGTGCCTTTGTGAGGACCTGACTGAACTGTTCGCTGACCCGTTGACTGAAGCCGATGCGGACATAGTCAAGAGGGAATGGGTCCTTCAGTTTCAGGAAAAGCTTATATATTATGCCGACCGAAAACGCTATTCGACTCCCCTGCCGTGGAATGACGATAACACTCGTCCAGCCTCAAACTATTCTGGAGCTCGTGCTCAAGCCTATGCCCTTCGCCATAAGTTGTCAGCCAATGGCCAACTCGATGCCTACTGCGATGTGATTGACGAGTTGCTGAGGCAGAATTTTGCCGAAGTTGTTGTTCGCTTTGACCCAGAGGACGGATACTGCACCCCACATTTCCCCGTCATCAAGCCAAATTCGACCACGCCGGTCCGACCTATCTTCAATGCTTCCGCCGCTGCAAAAGGAGAGAAGTCACTGAACCAGTGTATTTTCAAAGGAATCTGGGACCAGTCCCGTCTGGTCGACATCCTGATCGGTTGGCGCCTCCATTTGTTGGCTGTATTGGCAGACCTGAAGCAGGCCTTCTTGCAAATCGAAGTACATAGCGAAGACCGAAAATACTTGCGTTTTATTTGGTTTTCTCGCGGCCACCAACGTGTGTATCAGATGCGACGCCTCTTGTTCGGAGCTTCCGCGTCTCCATTCTTACTCTTTTCGGTGCTGCTGCATCTCTGTCGCACCTATGACCCAGAACTCGTCCCTTTCCTCAAGCGCATTTACATGGACGATGTCCTCTTTGTGGCAAACGCTATTGCCGAGCTGAAGGCCCTAATTCGACGCGTCACGATGGTCATGGAGAAAGCCTCCTTCGTGCTCCACAAGTGGACAGCTCTTCCTGACTTGGCCAAAGCGTTGAATATTGAATCCAAGGTTGGACAAGCCAATTGCCTTGGCGTCGGTTGGGACCTTGAGTCCGATGAAATCACTTTCCCCTACCCTGAATTACCAGAAGAGCCTCTCACCCGTCGTAAGTTGGCCTCCGCTGTAGGTCGCAACTTCGACCCTCTCGGTTTGTTGGGGCCCAGTCAGACTCGCCTCAAGTTGTTCATGCGACAAGTTATTCTAGAAAACCCGGGTTGGGATGAAATCCTCCGGGACGAGTTTCAAATTGAAGCACGGGCCTTGTTGGCCGATTTCAAGTTCTTACCGGACATAAAGATTCCGCGCGTGGTAAAGATGTCATCTGACTTTGAAGTGTGGGGATTCGGCGACGCGAGTTCCTTCGCCTACGGCGTCTGTGTTTACATCTACGATCGAAGCCTTCATTTGGGTCGTCTATTGCTCTCTAGAGGGCACCTTGCATCTACGAAAGGGCGCACCATCCCGCAGCTGGAATTAGCTGCTGCCGTTCTTCTGGCCGACACTTGCGCCGCTATCCGCGGTAGTTTTGATGAGGAACCTCGCGCGTGGCGCCTATTTACGGATTCTCAAGTCACCTGGCACCGAATTAGAGGTGACCCTTCGAAGCGGGACGCTTATGTTGCCGGCCGCGTTCGACGTATAGTCTCCGCCACTGATGAAGCCGACTGGCACTACATTCCGACCGAGCACAATCCGGCCGACATCATTTCTCGTGGCATTTCGTTCCGAGCTTTGGGACGACAACAGCTTTGGTTCAACGGTCCTGAACCGGAAGTGGTCAGTGCTGCGATCTGTCAGACTGAAGCCCTTCGTTTCTACACTTTCTCGACGATTCTTGAAGACGCGCCGCCAATCGATCATGGCAAATTGTTCTCTCGTCTGGCCGAAATGCCTTATGAAATCCTTCGTTTCTTCTTTGCCCGTTTACTGCGTCATATGAACAAGTATGCCGATCTGTGTGCTCGTCATCAAGAGCGAAACCCTGGCCCTATCACTTTGGGCTTTCTGATTCAAATCGTATTGTGGAAGTTCATCCAGAGTGTCTGCATTCCCATCGAGGTCGAGTGCATTAAGTCTGGCTTGCCTCTGCCGGCTACTTCGCCCTTTATCAAACAGGAACTCGTCATCGATGAGCAGGGTCTCATCCGTGTCAACCGTCGCTTAGATGAAGCATCTCTGCCGTTTACTGTCAGAAATCCGCTAGCCATGATGGATTGCCCCATTGTTCGTAGTTACATCAAACATCTTCATGCCACTCATGCCCGACATGGTCGCAAGACCACCACTGAATACTATCTTCGCCAGGTGGCGTTCATTCCTGGCCTGAGCCGAATTGTTGACCGTGTTCTTGCCGACTGCATGGTTTGCAAGGTAAACCTGGGAAAACCTTTTGTCCCTCCCCTCGCTCCATTGCCCTTCGACCGAGTACAGGTAGGGTTCGCCTTCAAAATTGTCGGCATCGATCTGTTCGGTCCTCTCAAGATCATCAAAACACGAAACAACAAATTGTGCCTCTACGGGGTTATCTTTTCAGACCCTCGCTCTCGTGGTGTGCATTTGGAACTGGTCGATGCGAAAGACACTAACTCCATCCTGGAGGCGTTCATCCGTTTTACTGGCCAATATGGCACCCCGGACCTTATAAGAAGTGATAACGAGAAGAGCTTCATCAAGCTGGACAAGAACCTTCACCAAATCCGTGAACGCTTTATCGCAACGATGAAGAAGTTGAGCGAAGATCCCTCGAAGGGTATCGAGTGGCTGTTCAATCCTCCTAAGGCCCCGTGGTGGGGAGCGCAGTGGGAACGGCTCATCCAGAGCATCAAAAGAGCTTTTAGTCGCGTTCAGTTTAATGCCGCTTCGACATATCCACAGGTGGAGACTATGTTGAAGGAAATTCAACTTTTCATGAATTCAAGACCTCTCATCCCGCATGGCGATGACACGACTACCATTACCCCAGCACATCTCATTTACGGTCGCGCTCTATCTCACTTAGATGTCGTAAAGTTTCCGCTGACCGTGCAAGATAAGACTCTCATTCATTACACCGAACTCCAACGCACGTTGGACCGCTATTGGACGCTGTGGAAGAACGACTACTTGCCCCGTCTTCGAACTGTTTGGCTGCGCCCTACCGAAGCGCCTCGTCTCAACGAGTTGGTGGTGATCCACGAAGATTCGCCGCGGTATCTTTGGCGTATGGGTCGAATCGTAAAGTTGTTCCCTGGACGGGATGGTCACGTGCGAGCTGCCGAAGTCGAGCTCACTACCGGTGGCAAGCTGCGACGCGCAATCCAGTGCCTGGTCCCGATCGAGCCCCAGTCCGCCCGGGGGGAGGATGTCGCGACTGGCGCGAGTGAGCCGACTCGTCCTATGTGAACAGGCTGCCGATGCCGCCGTTTTGGGGGAGTGGCCTTACCAAGCGAGTGAAGTGGACTCGCAACGACATTTTTGTCATTAGTACTACAAGGTTTATAAAGCTTGAACATAAACAATTTGCCCCCTTATGGCTGTGTATCTTGTTCAGCATTGTCACATTAACCTAACTGCAAAGATTCAGGCATATTCAAGTTGTGTTCTACGAGTAACAGGAAACCCCAATAAATAATTTGAGTTTTTTTATCCAAAATTAATGTTTAATCAGCTTGAACATAAACAATTTGCCCCCTTAAGGCTGTGTTTCTTGTTCAGCATTGTCACATTAACCTAACTGCAAAGATTCAGGCATATTCAAGTTGTTATCTTCGAGTAACCGGAAACCCCAATAAATAATTTGAGTTTTTTATCCAAAATTAATGTTTATAAGGCTTGTACATACGAGGATTTGCCCCCTTAAGGCTGTGTATCTTGTTCAGCATTGTCACATTAACCTAACTGCAAAGATTCAGGCATATTCAAGGTGTTATCTTCGAGTAACCGGAAACCCCAATAAATAATTTGAGTTTTTTATCGAAAATTAATGTTTAATCAGCTTGTACATAAACAATTTGCCCCCTTAAGGCTGTGTTTCTTTTTCAGCATTGTCACATTAACCTAACTGCAAAGATTCAGGCATATTCAAGGTGTTGTCTTCGAGTAACCGGAAACCCCAATAAATAATTTGAGTTTTTTGCCAAAAATTAATGTTTATAAGGCTTGTACATAAAATATTTGCCCCCTTAAGGCTGTGTTTCTTGTTCAGCATTGTCACATTAACCTAACTGCAAATATTCAGGCATATTCATGGTGTTGTCTTCGAGTAACCGGAAACCCCAATAAATAATTTGAGTTTTTTGCCAAAAATTAATGTTTATAAGGCTTGTACATACGAGGATTGCCCCCTTAAGGCTGTGTATCTTGTTCAGCATTGTCACATTAACCTAACTGCAAAGATTTAGGCATATTCAAGGTGTGTTCTTCGAGTAACCGGAAACCCCAATAAATAATTTGCGTTTTTTATCGAAAATTAATGTTTAATCAGCTTGAACATAAACAATTTGCCCCCTTAAGGCTGTGTTTCTTGTTCAGCATTGTCACATTAACCTAACTGCAAAGATTCAGTCATATTCAAGGTGTTGTCTTCGAGTAACCGGAAACCCCAATAAATAATTTGAGTTTTTTATCGAAAATTAATGTTTAATAAGGCTTGTACATACGAGGATTTGCCCCATTATGGCTGTAAAACTTGTTTAACATTGTCACATTAACTTAACTGCAAAGATTCAGTCATATTCAAGGTGTTATCTTCGAGTAACCTGAAACCCCAATAAATAATTTGAGTTTTTTATCGAAAATTAATGTTTAATCAGCTTGAACATAAACAATTTGCCCCCTTAAGGCTGTGTTTCTTTTTCAGCATTGTCACATTAACCTAACTGCAAAGATTCAGGCATATTCAAGGTGTTGTCTTCGAGTAACCGGAAACCCCAATAAATAATTTGAGTTTTTTGTCAAAAATTAATGTTTAATCAGCTTGAACATAAACAATTTGCCCCCTTAAGGCTGTGTTTCTTGTTCAGCATTGTCACATTAACCTAACTGCAAAGATTCAGGCATATTCAAGGTGTTATCTTCGAGTAACCGGAAACCCCAATAAATAATTTGAGTTTTTTATCGAAAATTAATGTTTATAAGGCTTGTACATAAAATATTTGCCCCCTTATGGCTGTGTATCTTGTTCAGCATTGTCACATTAACCTAACTGAAAAGATTTAGGCATATTCAAGGTGTTGTCTTCGAGTAACCGGAAACCCCAATAAATAATTTGAGTTTTTTTATCGAAAATTAATGTTTAATCAGCTTGAACATAAACAATTTGCCCCCTTAAGGCTGTGTTTCTTTTTCAGCATTGTCACATTAACCTAACTGCAAAGATTCAGTCATATTCAAGGTGTTGTCTTCGAGTAACCGGAAACCCCAATAAATAATTTGAGTTTTTTATCGAAAATTAATGTTTATAAGGCTTGTACATACGAGGATTTGCCCCCTTAAGGCTGTGTATCTTGTTCAGCATTGTCACATTAACCTAACTGAAAAGATTTAGGCATATTCAAGGTGTTATCTTCGAGTAACCGGAAACCCCAATAAATAATTTGAGTTTTTTATCGAAAATTAATGTTTATAAGGCTTGTACATACGAGGATTGCCCCCTTATGGCTGTGTATCTTGTTCAGCATTGTCACATTAACCTAACTGCAAAGATTCAGGCATATTCAAGGTGTTGTCTTCGAGTAACCGGAAACCCCAATAAATAATTTGAGTTTTTTATCGAAAATTAATGTTTATAAGGCTTGTACATAAACAATTTGCCCCCTTAAGGCTGTGTTTCTTGTTCAGCATTGTCACATTAACCTAACTGCAAAGATTCAGTCATATTCAAGGTGTTATCTTCGAGTAACCGGAAACCCCAATAAATAATTTGAGTTTTTTATCGAAAATTAATGTTTAATCAGCTTGAACATAAACAATTTGCCCCCTTAAGGCTGTGTATCTTGTTCAGCATTGTCACATTAACCTAACTGAAAAGATTTAGGCATATTCAAGGTGTTGTCTTCGAGTAACCGGAAACCCCAATAAATAATTTGAGTTTTTTATCGAAAATTAATGTTTATAAGGCTTGTACATAAAATATTTGACCCTTTATGGCTGTGTATCTTGTTCAGCATTGTCACATTAACCTAACTGCAAAGATTCAGGCATATTCAAGGTGTGTTCTTCGAGTAACCGGAAACCCCAATAAATAATTTGAGTTTTTTATCGAAAATTAATGTTTAATCAGCTTGAACATAAACAATTTGCCCCCTTATGGCTGTGTATCTTGTTCAGCATTGTCACATTAACCTAACTGCAAAGATTCAGGAATATTCAAGATGTTGTCTTCGAGTAACCGGAAACCCCAATAAATAATTTGAGTTTTTAATCGAAAATTAATGTTTATAAGGCTTGTACATAAACAATTTGCCCCCTTAAGGCTGTGTTTCTTTTTCAGCATTGTCACATTAACCTAACTGCAAAGATTCAGGCATATTCAAGGTGTTGTCTTCGAGTAACCGGAAACCCCAATAAATAATTTGAGTTTTTAATCGAAAATTAATGTTTATAAGGCTTGTACATAATCAATTTGCCCCCTTAAGGCTGTGTTTCTTTTTCAGCATTGTCACATTAACCTAACTTCAAATATTCAGGCATATTCAAGGTGTTGTCTTCGAGTAACCGGAAACCCCAATAAATAATTTGAGTTTTTTATCCAAAATTAATGTTTATAAGGCTTGTAAATAAAATATTTGACCCTTTAAGGCTGTGTATCTTGTTCAGCATTGTCACATTAACCTAACTGCAAAGATTCAGTCATATTCAAGGTGTTGTCTTCGAGTAACCGGAAACCCCAATAAATAATTTGAGTTTTTTATCGAAAATTAATGTTTAATCAGCTTGAACATAAACAATTTGCCCCCTTAAGGCTGTGTTTCTTGTTCAGCATTGTCACATTAACCTAACTGCAAATATTCAGGCATATTCAAGGTGTTATCTTCGAGTAACCGGAAACCCCAATAAATAATTTGAGTTTTTTATCGAAAATTAATGTTTATAAGGCTTGTACATAAAATATTTGCCCCCTTAAGGCTGTGTTTCTTGTTCAGCATTGTCACATTAACCTAACTGCAAAGATTCAGGCATATTCAAGGTGTTGTCTTCGAGTAACCGGAAACCCCAATAAATAATTTGAGTTTTTTGTCAAAAATTAATGTTTAATCAGCTTGAACATAAACAATTTGCCCCTATATGGCTGTAAAACTTGTTCATCATTGTCACATTAACCTAACTGCAAAGATTCAGTCATATTCAAGGTGTTGTCTTCGAGTAACCGGAAACCCCAATAAATAATTTGAGTTTTTTATCGAAAATTAATGTTTATAAGGCTTGTACATAAACAATTTGCCCCCTTAAGGCTGTGTATCTTGTTCAGCATTGTCACATTAACCTAACTGCAAAGATTCAGTCATATTCAAGGTGTTGTCTTCGAGTAACCGGAAACCCCAATAAATAATTTGAGTTTTTTATCGAAAATTAATGTTTAATCAGCTTGAACATAAACAATTTGCCCCCTTAAGGCTGTGTTTCTTGTTCAGCATTGTCACATTAACCTAACTGAAAAGATTCAGGCATATTCAAGGTGTTGTCTTCGAGTAACCGGAAACCCCAATAAATAATTTGAGTTTTTTATCGAAAATTAATGTTTATAAGGCTTGTACATAAAATATTTGCCCCCTTTAAGGCTGTGTTTCTTGTTCAGCATTGTCACATTAACCTAACTGCAAATATTCAGGCATATTCAAAGTGTTGTCTTCGAGTAACCTGAAACCCCAATAAATAATTTGAGTTTTTTTATCGAAAATTAATGTTTAATCAGCTTGTACATACGAGGATTTGCCCCCTTAAGGCTGTGTTTCTTGTTCAGCATTGTCACATTAACCTAACTGCAAAGATTCAGGCATATTCAAGTTGTGTTCTTCGAGTAACCGGAAACCCCAATAAATAATTTGAGTTTTTTATCGAAAATTAATGTTTAATAAGGCTTGAACATAAACAATTTGCCCCCTTAAGGCTGTGTTTCTTGTTCAGCATTGTCACATTAACCTAACTGCAAAGATTCAGGCATATTCAAGGTGTGTTCTTCGAGTAACCGGAAACCCCAATAAATAATTTGAGTTTTTTATCGAAAATTAATGTTTATAAAGCTTGAACATACGAGGATTTGCCCCCTTAAGGCTGTGTTTCTTGTTCAGCATTGTCACATTAACCTAACTGCAAAGATTCAGGCATATTCAAGGTGTTATCTTCGAGTAACCGGAAACCCCAATAAATAATTTGAGTTTTTTATCGAAAATTAATGTTTATAAGGCTTGTACATACGAGGATTTGCCCCCTTTAAGGCTGTGTTTCTTGTTCAGCATTGTCACATTAACCTAACTGCAAAGATTCAGGCATATTCAAGGTGTTATCTTCGAGTAACCGGAAACCCCAATAAATAATTTGAGTTTTTTATCGAAAATTAATGTTTATAAAGCTTGAACATACACAATTTGCCCCCTTAAGGCTGTGTTTCTTGTTCAGCATTGTCACATTAACCTAACTGCAAAGATTCAGGCATATTCAAGTTGTGGTCTTCGAGTAACCGGAAACCCCAATAAATAATTTGAGTTTTTTATCGAAAATTAATGTTTAATAAGGCTTGAACATACGAGAATTTGCCCCCTTTAAGGCTGTGTATCTTGTTCAGCATTGTCACATTAACCTAACTGCAAAGATTCAGTCATATTCAAGGTGTTATCTTCGAGTAACCGGAAACCCCAATAAATAATTTGAGTTTTTTATCGAAAATTAATGTTTAATCAGCTTGAACATAAACAATTTGCCCCCTTAAGGCTGTGTTTCTTGTTCAGCATTGTCACATTAACCTAACTGCAAAGATTCAGGCATATTCAAGGTGTTATCTTCGAGTAACCGGAAACCCCAATAAATAATTTGAGTTTTTTACCAAAAATTAATGTTTATAAGGCTTGTACATACGAGGATTTGCCCCCTTAAGGCTGTGTATCTTGTTCAGCATTGTCACATTAACCTAACTGCAAAGATTTAGGCATATTCAAGGTGTTGTCTTCGAGTAACCGGAAACCCCAATAAATAATTTGAGTTTTTTATCGAAAATTAATGTTTATAAGGCTTGAACATACGAGGATTGCCCCCTTAAGGCTGTGTTTCTTGTTCAGCATTGTCACATTAACCTAACTGCAAAGATTCAGTCATATTCAAGGTGTTATCTTCGAGTAACCTGAAACCCCAATAAATAATTTGAGTTTTTTATCGAAAATTAATGTTTAATCAGCTTGACCATAACCAATTTGCCCCCTTAAGGCTGTGTTTCTTTTTCAGCATTGTCACATTAACCTAACTGCAAAGATTCAGTCATATTCAAGGTGTTGTCTTCGAGTAACCGGAAACCCCAATAAATAATTTGAGTTTTTTATCGAAAATTAATGTTTAATAAGGCTTGTACATAAAATATTTGCCCCCTTAAGGCTGTGTTTCTTGTTCAGCATTGTCACATTAACCTAACTGCAAAGATTCAGGCATATTCAAGGTGTTATCTTCGAGTAACCGGAAACCCCAATAAATAATTTGAGTTTTTTATCGAAAATTAATGTTTAATCAGCTTGACCATAACCAATTTGCCCCCTTAAGGCTGTGTTTCTTTTTCAGCATTGTCACATTAACCTAACTGCAAAGATTCAGTCATATTCAAGGTGTTGTCTTCGAGTAACCGGAAACCCCAATAAATAATTTGCGTTTTTTGTCAAAAATTAATGTTTAATCAGCTCGAACATAAATAATTTACCCCCTTAAGGCTGTGTTTCTTGTTCAGCATTGTCACATTAACCTAACTGCAAAGATTCAGGCATATTCAAGGTGTTGTCTTCGAGTAACCGGAAACCCCAATAAATAATTTGAGTTTTTTATCGAAAATTAATGTTTATAAGGCTTGTACATAAAATATTTGCCCCCTTAAGGCTGTGTATCTTGTTTAACATTGTCACATTAACCTAACTGCAAAGATTCAGTCATATTCAAGGTGTTATCTTCGAGTAACCGGAAACCCCAATAAATAATTTGAGTTTTTTATCAAAAATTAATGTTTAATCAGCTTGAACATAAACAATTTGCCCCCTTAAGGCTGTGTTTCTTTTTCAGCATTGTCACATTAACCTAACTGCAAAGATTCAGTCATATTCAAGGTGTTGTCTTCGAGTAACCGGAAACCCCAATAAATAATTTGAGTTTTTTATCGAAAATTAATGTTTATAAGGCTTGTACATAAAATATTTGCCCCCTTAAGGCTGTGTTTCTTTTTCAGCATTGTCACATTAACCTAACTGCAAAGATTCAGTCATATTCAAGGTGTTGTCTTCGAGTAACCGGAAACCCCAATAAATAATTTGCGTTTTTTGTCAAAAATTAATGTTTAATCAGCTCGAACATAAACAATTTGCCCCCTTAAGGCTGTGTTTCTTTTTCAGCATTGTCACATTAACCTAACTGCAAAGATTCAGTCATATTCAAGGTGTTGTCTTCGAGTAACCGGAAACCCCAATAAATAATTTGAGTTTTTTGCCAAAAATTAATGTTTAATAAGGCTTGAACATACGACAATTTGCCCCCTTAAGGCTGTGTTTCTTGTTCATCATTGTCACATTAACCTAACTGCAAAGATTCAGTCATATTCAAGGTGTTGTCTTCGAGTAACCGGAAACCCCAATAAATAATTTGAGTTTTTTGTCAAAAATTAATGTTTATAAGGCTTGTACATAAAATATTTGCCCCCTTATGGCTGTGTATCTTGTTCAGCATTGTCACATTAACCTAACTGCAAAGATTCAGTCATATTCAAGGTGTTGTCTTCGAGTAACCGGAAACCCCAATAAATAATTTGAGTTTTTTGTCAAAAATTAATGTTTAATCAGCTTGAACATAAACAATTTGCCCCCTTAAGGCTGTGTTTCTTGTTCAGCATTGTCACATTAACCTAACTGCAAAGATTCAGGCATATTCAAGGTGTTGTCTTCGAGTAACCGGAAACCCCAATAAATAATTTGAGTTTTTTATCGAAAATTAATGTTTAATAAGGCTTGTACATACGAGGATTGCCCCCCTTAAGGCTGTGTTTCTTGTTCAGCATTGTCACATTAACCTAACTGCAAAGATTCAGGCATATTCAAGGTGTTGTCTTCGAGTAACCGGAAACCCCAATAAATAATTTGAGTTTTTTGTCAAAAATTAATGTTTATAAGGCTTGTACATAAAAAATTTGCCCCCTTAAGGCTGTGTTTCTTTTTCAGCATTGTCACATTAACCTAACTGCAAAGATTCAGGCATATTCAAGGTGTTATCTTCGAGTAACCGGAAACCCCAATAAATAATTTGAGTTTTTTATCGAAAATTAATGTTTAATCAGCTTGAACATAAACAATTTGCCCCCTTATGGCTGTGTATCTTGTTCAGCATTGTCACATTAACCTAACTGCAAAGATTCAGGCATATTCAAGGTGTTGTCTTCGAGTAACCGGAAACCCCAATAAATAATTTGAGTTTTTTGTCGAAAATTAATGTTTATAAGGCTTGTACATAAAACAATTTGCCCCCTTAAGGCTGTGTTTCTTGTTCAGCATTGTCACATTAACCTAACTGCAAAGATTCAGGCATATTCAAGTTGTTGTCTTCGAGTAACCGGAAACCCCAATAAATAATTTGAGTTTTTTATCGAAAATTAATGTTTAATCAGGCTTGAACATACACAATTTGCCCCCTTAAGGCTGTGTTTCTTGTTCAGCATTGTCACATTAACCTAACTGCAAAGATTCAGGCATATTCAAGTTGTTATCTTCGAGTAACCGGAAACCCCAATAAATAATTTGAGTTTTTTTTCGAAAATTAATGTTTAATAAGGCTTGTACATACAGGATTTGCCCCCTTAAGGCTGTGTTTCTTGTTCAGCATTGTCACATTAACCTAACTGCAAAGTTTCAGGCATATTCAAGTTGTGGTCTTCGAGTAACCGGAAACCCCAATAAATAATTTGAGTTTTTTGTCAAAAATTAATGTTTAATCAGCTTGAACATAAACAATTTGCCCCCTTTAAGGCTGTGTTTCTTGTTCAGCATTGTCACATTAACCTAACTGCAAAGATTCAGGCATATTCAAGGTGTTATCTTCGAGTAACCGGAAACCCCAATAAATAATTTGAGTTTTTTATCGAAAATTAATGTTTAATAAGGCTTGTACATACAAGGATTTGCCCCCTTAAGGCTGTGTTTCTTGTTCAGCATTGTCACATTAACCTAACTGCAAAGATTCAGGCATATTCAAGGTGTTATCTTCGAGTAACCGGAAACCCCAATAAATAATTTGAGTTTTTTATCGAAAATTAATGTTTAATCAGCTTGAACATACACAATTTGCCCCCTTAAGGCTGTGTTTCTTGTTCAGCATTGTCACATTAACCTAACTGCAAAGATTCAGGCATATTCAAGGTGTGTTCTTCGAGTAACCGGAAACCCCAATAAATAATTTGAGTTTTTTTTCGAAAATTAATGTTTATAAGGCTTGTACATACGAGGATTTGCCCCCTTAAGGCTGTGTTTCTTGTTCAGCATTGTCACATTAACCTAACTGCAAAGTTTCAGGCATATTCAAGTTGTTATCTTCGAGTAACCGGAAACCCCAATAAATAATTTGAGTTTTTTGTCAAAAATTAATGTTTAATCAGCTTGAACATACACAATTTGCCCCCTTAAGGCTGTGTTTCTTGTTCAGCATTGTCACATTAACCTAACTGCAAAGTTTCAGGCATATTCAAGTTGTGGTCTTCGAGTAACCGGAAACCCCAATAAATAATTTGAGTTTTTTGTCAAAAATTAATGTTTAATCAGCTTGAACATAAACAATTTGCCCCCTTAAGGCTGTGTTTCTTGTTCAGCATTGTCACATTAACCTAACTGCAAAGATTCAGGCATATTCAAGGTGTGTTCTTCGAGTAACCGGAAACCCCAATAAATAATTTGAGTTTTTTTGTCAAAAATTAATGTTTAATCAGCTTGAACATAAACAATTTGCCCCCTTAAGGCTGTGTTTCTTGTTCAGCATTGTCACATTAACCTAACTGCAAAGATTCAGGCATATTCAAGTTGTTATCTTCGAGTAACCGGAAACCCCAATAAATAATTTGAGTTTTTTATCGAAAATTAATGTTTATAAGGCTTGTACATACGAGGATTGCCCCCTTAAGGCTGTGTATCTTGTTCAGCATTGTCACATTAACCTAACTGCAAAGATTTAGGCATATTCAAGGTGTTATCTTCGAGTAACCGGAAACCCCAATAAATAATTTGAGTTTTTTATCGAAAATTAATGTTTATAAGGCTTGTACATACGAGGATTGCCCCCTTAAGGCTGTGTTTCTTGTTCAGCATTGTCACATTAACCTAACTGCAAAGATTCAGGCATATTCAAGGTGTTATCTTCGAGTAACCGGAAACCCCAATAAATAATTTGAGTTTTTTATCGAAAATTAATGTTTAATCAGCTTGTACATACGAGGATTTGCCCCCTTAAGGCTGTGTTTCTTGTTCAGCATTGTCACATTAACCTAACTGCAAAGATTCAGGCATATTCAAGGTGTTATCTTCGAGTAACCGGAAACCCCAATAAATAATTTGAGTTTTTTATCGAAAATTAATGTTTAATCAGCTTGAACATACACAATTTGCCCCCTTAAGGCTGTGTTTCTTGTTCAGCATTGTCACATTAACCTAACTGCAAAGATTCAGGCATATTCAAGGTGTTATCTTCGAGTAACCGGAAACCCCAATAAATAATTTGAGTTTTTTATCAAAAATTAATGTTTAATCAGCTTGAACATACACAATTTGCCCCCTTAAGGCTGTGTATCTTGTTCAGCATTGTCACATTAACCTAACTGCAAAGATTCAGGCATATTCAAGGTGTTATCTTCGAGTAACCGGAAACCCCAATAAATAATTTGAGTTTTTTATCAAAAATTAATGTTTAATCAGCTTGAACATACACAATTTGCCCCCTTTAAGGCTGTGTTTCTTGTTCAGCATTGTCACATTAACCTAACTGCAAAGATTCAGGCATATTCAAGGTGTTATCTTCGAGTAACCGGAAACCCCAATAAATAATTTGAGTTTTTTATCGAAAATTAATGTTTAATAAGGCTTGTACATACGAGGATTTGCCCCCTTAAGGCTGTGTATCTTGTTCAGCATTGTCACATTAACCTAACTGCAAAAGTTGTTGTTTGGCTGGCGCTGTACTGGATGTTCATTTTTATTATATTTCTCTGAAATTCTTGATATTCGATCCATTTGAAACCCACCCATCTGCTGATTCCCGCTGAACTCACACGCCCATTGATCAATTCTGTTTTCCCAATGGATCTCAGAAGTAATTCCACCAAAAATCCCAATCTTGGGAACCAACCTCTTAAAAAGAACTCATCACAAGCTGATGCATCGACCACAACAAAATCATCGGGCCCATCAATCACTCAACCACCTATTCCTCTCTCAAACGTGGACACTAAAAACTTGTTCACCATTTCCCAGAAACAACTGTCTGACTTCTATTTGAAGGAGAAAAGCTATAAGAACATCAACAGTAGCTACCAGAAGGAAGTTCGTCAAATTCTTTCGGATTTTCTCGAAAGACTGAAGGTTTTGAGTAACGATCCTGTTACTAATCTGTTGACGGAAGTGAAGGAGCAGTTAAACTCGGTCAAAACAACGACCAATCAAATATTGGGTGGACATGCTGCGGACAGAGCCACATTTACCTCAATACTCTCTGAAATAAATGGTAATGTTTTGCTTTCGCACCACACTGCCCAATTTAACCAAAAACCACCAAAACCTAAACCATCTTCAAATGAAATCATCAAAACCAAAAACAAAGTTTTTGTGAACTCGACCCATCTCTCTGATATTCATTCACGCAAGGTGTACTCGACCCTGATTGACAATGCTATTCCTATGGATGGA
The DNA here is from genome assembly GCA_023373905.1 of Rhizoglyphus robini. NCBI lineage: Eukaryota > Metazoa > Arthropoda > Arachnida > Sarcoptiformes > Acaridae > Rhizoglyphus > Rhizoglyphus robini. Next base: position 10,070 of record JAKIJQ010000219.1, on the reverse strand, counting down.
CTTGTCGGTATGGAGGTGACCAGGTCTGGGTGCGTCTTGTACTTTGAAACTGTCGAGCAAGCAAAGACTTTGGCCAGAAGAGTTAATTTCTCTTTGACCCTTACGGGAAGACTGTCCGCAAAAATCCACAAGCCCAAGCGTCCCACTGTTTTGGTTAGGAATGTGAAGCGAGCCTATTTGATTAGTGGCAATCAAATGAGGGAACAAATCATCGAAAGAATCAAGACACACACCAAATATCTGAACAATGCTGCTTCTCGTGAAATTGCTTATGTTCGTGAGTTTGGTCGAGGAAACGACTTCAACATGAACATCATTCTTGCTGTTTCTCCTCGCGTGTTTCAATTGATGGCTCATCACCAGTTCAAACTCAAAACAGGCCCGAATATGGAGAACAATATCGAAAAGAAACTTATCGTCACTCAGTGCCAGAAGTGCTTCAGATTCGGCCACAAATCGACCAGCTGTCGTCCAGACACACCAAAACGATGCGTCCAATGTGGGGATAGACACACAGAAGACCATCCAAACCCGTGCCGTAAACTACAGAAGTGCTGCAACTGCCGAGTGCCACTCTTCCATCGCCCAAACAGCATCCAATGTCCTATCTACCTCAAGCATATCCAGATCGCCGAAGAGAACACCGACTTTGGTTGTCCCGATATGATCAATCAACCTGCACCACCTGAACCCCAACAGACACCACCTACATCTCCTACACCACCTACACCACCTACACCACCAAACCCTCCACGAAATCCACCTGCGGACTCATCTCCTCAAGTGAACCAACCAACATCTCCACCATCACCCTCAATGGGCAACATCTCGACCACTCAAAACACCCCACCTGAGCCGAATGCAAGTCAAAGTCATTTATCAAGTCCCTCAGTGGAAAACCGCACTCGATACAGTACTCTGACTGAAAACAACTCAAGTGGAAATGTTGTACCAATTGTCCAAACCAAGCCATCTGACGACGAAATTGCTGACTTTGTCTCGAAATTGAAGAAGGTTGGCCCTGGCGGACGCAATGAGGCATTCAAGCAAATGGAGATAGATCTGTTGGCAAAACATGGAATGGTGCATCCTTTTCGGTCAAATTCATTGGCTCCATTTTCATCAAACCCACCAAAAACTTCCCTAGTAGCAAAGATTGGATTTAAAGCTGCTTTAAAGCGGCTTTTCTCAAGCGGATTTAAGCTGCGTTTATGCAGTCTTAAACTTTTTCAATAAAGTTCAAAAAGCAGCTTTAAAGCAGCTTTAAATCCAAATCTTGAAAGCAGCTTTAAGCTTCTTTAGCAGCTTAAATATTCCGCTGCAGCTGCTGGTACTGCACTGCGCCCCCTGGATCCTGTACCCTCTGGGACCCTTTGACCACCCTCTACCGTAATGCTGATTATGGACACTTTATAAACAATTTAATGTATTATAATAAATCACATATAAATAAGGTCACAATACTATAGCACAATAAGGTCAAAAGACAGAAATAATAACTATCACAATATAGACATTAATAATTGGAATTACGACGAGTCTTCATTTTTCAAGCGGTCGCTTGGTACCAGAAGATAATGATTTCGCCAAAATCCGCTGTTCTCTAGAAATTCGGTTGCTTCTGTTGTTGGTGAAAAGTTTCTTTATCTTCTGCATAGCCAATGCCTCGTAATCGGTAGTACGATCGCTGGTGTAGAGCTTCTTAGCCGAAGAATAATTTTCTGAAAATAATAAAATGATTTTAGCTATTATTACTAAAATGCCGTAGGGAGAACTTACTTGCCACTTTTTGCAATGCCCTTTGGAGGTCAGCCGGAACTTGATTCCAATTTTCAAATTGACCCAACAAGTCTTCACCGAAAACTTCCTCCAACAAATTTGTCATGAAGCTTTTACTAGTGTCGTGAATAGCATCATTCAGGTAAGATATTTTACACGTCCACTGACCTTCAAGAAGAGTATCGCCTTCTTGGGTAGCTTCCGCCAACACGAGTGGATTGTCGAATTTTCTCATCTCAAATGACATTTGCGCCTTGAAATCCTTCTGTTCATTGACAATAGCAAGGTTCATTTCCTCTTGAGTTTTCTTGAACTCGATGAATTCGGCCCTGAGAAGATTGTAGTTAACCTTTAGTTGTTCATGATCAGCCTTAAGGGTAGCAAATTCATCAGCGCTCACAACAGTGATGTAATAGAAGAATTTGACAAATCGGCAGAATCCATTGAACTGTTGGCATTCAGGTTGAGTTCTTCCTGCGAAGCAACTAGATGCAGTGCTTCATGTGCTTTTCGCTCGCGCTCTTTAAGATCTTCCATTTCATGGTTGGCCAAATCAAAGGTTTCTTAAAAACAAACAAAATTTAATTAATACACATTCTGAATATAATCAAAAAAAAAATTACCACAAGCAGCCAAAATATGGGCCTTTTGGCGTTTGTCATCAGATAAAATTTCAACACCTTTTGTGATCGGAAACTCAGCAGTTTTCATTGCACAGTCCTTCGTTGTTTTCGAATTGCAGTAAATAAATTTTGCATTTTGCACAACGATATTCTTAGATTTAGAAATTCGACAAACAAACCACCCTATTAAGTAAATTAGTTATCATTAGTGTCAATCGAAAGATTAAGGTGAAATTGTAAAGCTTACAGGTATAAACTCGTTCGAGAGTTCCTTCCGAATCTGAAGTTTCTGAATCCGACATATTGATAGTAAATAAAATTAGAGAATGGAAGATCTTCTCGAGATAAACGATGTATCTTGAAAGTACACAACACTTGGACAAAGGTCCTTTCAGCAAGAGAGGTAGAGAAAGTGTGACACATGTGTAGGACAAACGTTTGTTAGGCAAATGCAACTACTTGCCAACCGCCAAATTGGAGAACGCGCGCGATCGAGTTGGTCAGTCTGTGGTGCACTGTGACATGACTGTGTCATGACTCATGACACTGGCTGAGTGTGTGTGCTCGTGCAGTACTGCATGCAAACGAGAGGGTAACGTACGTTACGCTAACGTTACCAATTGGCTAGACAAGAGACGCCGGTTTTGGCCAACAAGAAGGCTAGCTAACACACACTAGTGCATGCATACATGCATGTGGCTGTGGCTGCAGTATGACTCACATGTGACTGGACCATGAGAGTGGACATGGTTGTTTACGTTATTATTATTATTTTGTGAGTGCATTTGACAATACTAGTGATTAAGTTTTTGCACTTTTGCTTTAATTTATACATCATGCCTAGACGTAAGAACTACCACCACGATTCCAGTGATGACGAGGAGATGTCTAAATTTATTATGAAAAAATTATCTACTGAAGATTTAGTCAGAAAGATGCGACAACAACTTGAAGAAGATGCTGATTTTGGAAAGAAAATAAACGATCCCAATTACGATTCCAATGTGGGAATTTTAGTTCAACCATCGACTTCATCATGTTCTACCTCCGCTAAAGTACAAACAACTGCAATCGGTGAAGAGCTCACTACTACAATAACTCCTTCTATTGAAGCCGACGATGATTATGAATTGCTACCTTGCTTCTCTAGTGATGACGATGATAGCGAGGATGAAAGTGAGGAAGTGATCATTGATGATGATGAACTCGCATACATTCCATCGTTTGATGAATTTGATATCGACAGCTCTAGGAGATATGAAATGAACGAGAGTGAACGGATATTGTTGGTTCTTCTAAGACAGGCACGATTTAACAAAACCAACCGCATGACGGAAGATGAGGTTCAATACAATAACGATTTTGCTATTCGAAGTTATGAAGAAAGAAATGAACGATTGATTCCTTATTCTAGTTGGCACACTTTAAGAAAGAAAGTGCCAAATGCTTTCGTTCCACACATGCCAAAGTACTTTTATGCAAATTGCGGAGAACTGATTGGTCCTATTGATGATAAGAAATTAAACGAAAAACAAACATGCATTCATGGTCATGAAGATTGCGAAATTGTGCCTGCCAATGAAATGAGCTTCTGCGATCTTGAATCGGTGAAAGCGCCTTGTGCAAAATTCTTTTGTTATATTTCAATTTGTGATTGGCTCAAACATCAAGTGCCAATATTAATCATTAAAATGAGATTTATCAAGAAAGTTAATGGTCGTGCGAAGAAAAGCAATCTTTTACATGACGTACAAAATACAGAACATTACACTCGACTTATATCGGAAGGTGAAATACGAACTTTGACTTTGACTCTAACCTGGGACGGAGTTGCCATACATGCGAAAGAAAAGAGCATATGGCCAGTTTGTTCATTCATCAACGAACTGCCATTCACTGATCGAATCAATAACGGGATGTTGCTTGCACTGCAAGTTGGAAGTAAACCGAAATCGGATTTATTGTTAAAGCCTTTAATTGATGAGCTTGTAGAGCTTCACACGAATCCACTTTCAATATCTATCAATGGAGTCGAGCAGAAGTTTTATGTCCGATTATTACTTTTCATAGCAGATGCCCCTGCGAGAGCTCTAGCCTTGAATTGCAATCAATTTAACTCAACTTTTGGTATGTATTTGTCATTATCTCAATTATGATTAATGTTTTTATTCTAGGATGTCACACTTGCGAAGTAAAAGGCGAACACAACAAGAACTTCAATACGACTACATTTCAGCCAAAGCGCAAGTCAAAAAAAGACAAAAAATTGCAGCTTGATTCCAAACTTAGAAACGATACAGAATGGCGCAAAATTGCTGCAGCAAATCATTCACAACTGTCCCCCGAACAAATCAAAGGAGTCAAAGGTTCATGTCAACTGATGCGGTTACCTTATATCGACTTTCCGAGCATCTGCCCCCCAGAACCAATGCACTCTCAGTACTTAGGTACAATGAAAAGTCTTCTCGAACGATGGCTGAAAAAAGATTTGGACAGAGTTTGGTACAAAGAATTAACTCAGGAAGCTAAAGAGAAAATTAACAAGCATTGCTTGACTAAAGCTCAAATCACTGAAATCGACATACGTCTTCGAAAAATTAAATTTCCCGAAAGAGCACTCAAGAGAATGCCTCAACTCAGATGGAATCAAGGATTGAAAAGCCTTGACTATGAAATTATTCTTTTTTATGGTTGGGTATGTTTTGACGACTTGCTCGAGGAACAACGATTTCTTAATTTGAAACAGTTTGCTTACATTATGTCAAATTTGTCATCAAGATATATTTCTATAGGTGCAAATATGAGATATGTCAAAGCCGAAATTGATACATTCTATCAACAATTCGATTCTATATATTCAGAAAACGAAGCATTTATGTGGAAAATCAATGCTCACTTTATATCTCATCTTCCACAAATGGTCGAATGGTATGGTCCTCTTCCAGTCCAGACAGCATACTTTACCGAAAGCTTGTTTGGGATAATTGCTCGACGGGTTAAAACCGGAACACACGTAACTCAACAAGTTATGAATAAGATGGTTACATATCAGTCTGTTGTATCAGCATGCAGCAATGGATTTTCAGACAACTCAGAATTGTTTCTCCGAAATCTACATAATGTTATTCCGAGATTGGGCCCTATAGCAAGTATAAAATCTTATTCCAAGCCTTACAAGCCTACTCCCGATGAACTTAAGCTACTTTCAATTAGTGACACTGAACCTGTTAATTCTTTGCTTCGTTTTAAGATTAACGATCGCGAAGTCATCTGTACGAAAAGTTATAATCAATCCAAAGCAAAAAGAACTAACAACCACTGCATCAAAACATTGGTAAAAGGAAAATACTTTATTATTATTAAAATAATCCAAATTAAAAGTACCTCCAAGATATTTCTATTAGCTAAGGAACTTTTGAATTGTAAAAAAGTTGTGTTGCGAGATGATAATTTAAATCCTAGTGTATTTTCATATATTCACACTTTTTCAAGACCATCTCCAACTATGTCCAAATTAGAATTAACCGATTTTGTTGAATTAGCCACTTACGCCGAGGATATTGGTGGTAAAAACTATGTATTTGACATTTTTAATAGACATATGTAAAGATATCTTTAGATTATTATCACATAATGTATAACTAATATATAAATTAAATAAATAATTAAAATATATTTCAAATCTACTTGAAATTTTCTTGAAAGTTGCTTTAAAGTGTCTTGAAATCTATAAATCAGCTTTAAAGCAACTTTCAAGAATGTCATTGCTTTCAAGCTGCTTCAAAGTTGCTTTATGGATTTCAAGACACGTTAAAGCCACTTTCAAGAACGATATTGCTTTCAAGCTGCTTCAAAAGTAACTTTCAAGATTTCAAGCCACGTTAAAGCAACTTTAAGAAAGACTTAAAGCCATCTCTACCACTAGGGTTGGTTCCGGCAATCAGAACTCCGGTGAAGATCTAGCCAAACATGAGAAGGATGGCTCCGAGGTAGTATTCGACAAGAACAGGCTGCACCAGAAGAAACAACCACCTTGTAAATAATATTTTTCTATATATAGTTATTGTTTTTGTTTTCATTTTCTTAAATTCACAAACCACCAAAACTGTTGAGCACACCAAAACAGTTAAACCCTTGTCTACCACTAATCTCTCTGAAATCAACACACCCTCTTGGAAATTTTTGTACTACAACTTAAAGCAATGTAATCTTGCACTCGAGCAATTTGTTTTGTCAAAAATACTTTGTACGATTTATTGATCAATAAACTTTTCTGAAACCTAAAAAAACCTAACTGCAAAGATTCAGACATATTCAAGGTGTTATCTTCGAGTAACCGGAAACCCCAATAAACAATTTGATTTTTTTATCGAAAATTAATGTTTATAAGGCTTGTACATAAACAATTTGCCCCCTTATGGCTGTGTATCTTGTTCAGCATTGTCACATTAACCTAACTGCAAAGATTCAGGCATATTCAAGGTGTTATCTTCGAGTAACCGGAAACCCCAATAAATAATTTGAGTTTTTTATCGAAAATTAATGTTTATAAGGCTTGTACATAAACAATTTGCCCCTTATTGCTGTGTATCTTGTTCAGCATTGTCACATTAACCTAACTGCAAAGATTCAGGCATATTCAAGGTGTTATCTTCGAGTAACCGGAAACCCCAATAAATAATTTGAGTTTTTTATCGAAAATTAATGTTTAATCAGCTTGAACATAAACAATTTGCCCCCCTTATGGCTGTGTATCTTGTTCAGCATTGTCACATTAACCTAACTGCAAAGATTCAGGCATATTCAAGGTGTGATCTTCGAGTAACCGGAAACCCCAATAAATAATTCAATTATAGTCGATTTATTAATATAAAAATGAAATTACAAGAAGGATAGGGATAGATATAAAGGTGTGTAAGTAGTGATAGAGAAAGCCTAATATATGTTATGTACAGTAATAATAAAAATAATATAAACTAGTGAATGTACATATATCAAAACAGTAAAAAAGATAAATGCTAATATATTCATTATTTTGACTAAGTGATTGGAGGATCCCAGTTTCTGAACTTTGTGATCATGTCAAAAGAGTCACAGGCACAGTCCACCATCATGTTTCCGATTGCTCGCAGAGACATTCGAAAGGAGTCCTTGAGGATGTTCAGACATACATTATGAACAGCCCCGCGAGAACCGAAAATAAGTCCGTAGACCTCGAGATGAGTGACATGGTCATGGTCTTGCTGGTGCAACCACTCGATGATTTCCGCTTGGATCGGGTTGTACTTGTCGCGCTTGATTCTGTCGTACCTGTCCAAACTGCCTGCATTGAATTCATAACTTACGCCCACATCAAGACACAGAGCAGTTGGGCGTCCATGTTGGACCAGGATTAAATCAGGGACCAGGTATTTACGTCCCTCCGTATCGGTTAGTTCGCCTGGGATAGTTCGATCGTTGAAGTAGATTCGTTGTTCTCGGTAACAATCCAGGTAATGAGATCGCAGATGAGATTCAATCTTGTCAAGCAGGCGGTCATGTCGAGCACCTTGGTCCGATCGAGAGAGTTCACATCGATTCAGTATGTGGAACATTGTTTTCCGTTCATCACAGTGGAGACACCATTCCTCCCTGTCCACCATCGCTCCAGCTCTAACTTGTAGAAATTTCTGTCTCATTGCCTCGGGAAGATCGGTCATTCCGGAAAGATGCTTGTTCACAATCGATCCACCAATCAGGAAGTTGATATGGCCATCGTTGATTTTCCTGATATCTCTTAATAATCGCTTTTGGTTGTTATTCTCTGCTGGGCACAAGCGATTGATTCGAGAGATCTCACTGAGGAACCACTTCGATTGGGTCATAACACGAACAAACCAGGAGTTTGATTGCTTTAGTCTGTTCATCCGGTTTAGTGCTATCCGTGGAACATCGAACCGGAGTTGAGTAAGACCGAGACCGCCCAACTTGTTGGAGAGGTAAAAGAAGGAGGTGGGGGTCTGTGGTGAGAGTGAGAGGAACCGCTTCACGACGGTACGAATGCGACAATCGATTTCGCTGAGGGTTGATGCCAGACATTTCTCGTGAACCAGTCGGTGAATCGTTTCGGGGATGAGGTGGTTCTTGATAAGGTACAACTTTTGAACAGGGGAAAGTGGTGCTGAGGTAATTCGATGTAACTTGAAGCAGATGTCCGTTGACTTGAACCGATGGCTATCGTTATCGTCAATAATTGCTCCTAAGTAACGAAAGGAATTCACGGCAGAAATCGACTCGCCACCGATCGAGACTTGTTCGCTTGATCCAAAGAGGACAGTTTTTGTCAAAAATTAATGTTTAATCAGCTTGAACATAAACAATTTGCCCCCTTAAGGCTGTGTTTCTTGTTCTGCATTGTCACATTAACCTAACTGCAAAGATTCAAGCATATTCAAGTTGTTATCTTCGAGTAACCGGCAACCCCAATAAATAATTTGAGTTTTTTATCCAAAATTAATGTTTATAAGGCTTGTACATACGAGGATTGCCCCCTTAAGGCTGTGTATCTTGTTCAGCATCATCACATTAACCTAACTGCAAAGATTTAGACATATTCAAGGTGTTATCTTCGAGTAACCGGAAACCCCAATAAATAATTTGAGTTTTTTATCGAAAATTAATGTTTATAAGGCTTGTACATACGAGGATTGCCCCCTTAAGGCTGTGTTTCTTGTTCAGCATTGTCACATTAACCTAACTGCAAAGATTCAGGCATATTCAAGGTGTTATCTTCGAGTAACCGGAAACCCCAATAAATAATTTGAGTTTTTTATCGAAAATTAATGTTTAATCAGCTTGAACATAAACAATTTGCCCCCTTATGGCTGTGTATCTTGTTCAGCATTGTCACATTAACCTAACTGCAAAGATTCAGGCATATTCAAGTTGTTGTCTTCGAGTAACCGGAAACCCCAATAAATAATTTGAGTTTTTTATCAAAAATTAATGTTTATAAGGCTTGAACATACGAGGATTGCCCCCTTATGGCTGTGTATCTTGTTCAGCATTGTCACATTAACCTAACTGCAAAGATTCAGGCATATTCAAGTTGTGGTCTTCGAGTAACCGGAAACCCCAATAAATAATTTGAGTTTTTTATCAAAAATTAATGTTTATTTAGCTTGTACATACGAGGATTGCCCCCTTATGGCTGTGTATCTTGTTCAGCATTGTCACATTAACCTAACTGCAAAGATTCAGGCATATTCAAGTTGTGGTCTTCGAGTAACCGGAAACCCCAATAAATAATTTGAGTTTTTTATCGAAAATTAATGTTTAATCAGCTTGAACATAAACAATTTGCCCCCTTATGGCTGTGTATCTTGTTCAGCATTGTCACATTAACCTAACTGCAAAGATTCAGGCATATTCAAGTTGTGTTCTTCGAGTAACCGGAAACCCCAATAAATAATTTGAGTTTTTATCGAAAATTAATGTTTAATCAGCTTGAACATACACAATTTGCCCCCTTTAAGGCTGTGTTTTTTGTTCAGCATTGTCACATTAACCTAACTGCAAAGATTCAGGCATATTCAAGGTGTTATCTTCGAGTAACCGGAAACCCCAATAAATAATTTGAGTTTTTTATCCAAAATTAATGTTTAATCAGCTTAAACATAAACAATTTGC
>JAKIJQ010000218.1:0-240633 GCA_023373905.1 Rhizoglyphus robini | reverse complement strand
AAGGTGCAACAAATAGACTAAAAAAATTTAATATCAAAATTGTTAAAATTGACTTTTGGAAATAACCTTTTTAAGAACCATGTTAAAAATAATTTCAAATATGAAACAAAAGTATTCCAAAACTGACACAATGTAGCAAACTATTGTGGCAAACCATCAAAACTATCGAGAATGTAACAAGATCTATCAATTTCAATTAGATTTCATAAAACTTTTTCTGTTCTAATTTTAAACAAAATAGTAATAATATTGTAACTTTGCGTGAAAATGTTGAAAATTGATTTTTAAATAAAATTAGTGTCAAAAATACTTTAAATTATTGGATAAAATTACCTTTTGAAATGCGACGTGATACAATCCATTTAAATATTTTACACAAAAGTAGAACAAATTGATACCCAAAATTATCTAAGTCTGCCATATAAAAGCTTCAAACTGAAGAAGATTGACCATTAATAAGATCAAAGAGAAACATAATCAAACATTTGACAAATGTAAAATACAAATAAAATATAAGCCTGTTAGATAGGGATAATGAGATTAAGACAAATAAACTGTTGCAAAAAACAACGAAAAATATGACATTATTCCTGAATCCCTGAATTATTCCTGAATTATAACAATTTCTTAGAATCAAAAATACACAAAAATAATATAAAATAGAACCTTTTTTATTCTCTTTCACATCTAAATCAAAGTAACCTTTATTCACGTTTAGAAAGCATCTTCAAACCAAAAATCAAAAACTCACAAATTAATAATTAAGATTAAAAATATAAAATGTTAGAAAATTTACATATAGGAATATTACCTATTATTAAACTCGCTGATGAGGACAGTATAACATCCATCAATAAACATAAATTTTTGATACAAAATAGTTAAAAAACTGACACACAAACAATATCTAATAAATAAAACCCATTTAAGCAATTTCGATGCATTTCAATTTTGTATCTAAAACGCATAAAAATGTTTGAAATATATGAAAAACCATTATTGTGAACACTTTGCGACAACTTTAGTTACTGATTCCAAAAGCTGTCTCTCAAAATATGCAGCAAATAAATAAAACTATTTAATGTAATAATTGTAATGTTTAAAAAAATGTATCTAAATGTGCCAAAATTCGCTATTTAAAAATAACCATTTTCACAACCCTTGGATGCTGTTGCAATAAAACGAAAATATTAAACTGCCACTAAACATTTTCGCAGACAAATTTTAACAAACAATGCCAACGTTATACATTTTTAATTTCTATTAGTAACCTCGATAAGAAAACTCAATAATAATTCAATTTCGATACAAAAAATCATATAGCAAAAAATGTAGCAACCTGTTAGAAAAACAACTAGATCTGACCATTCTCAAAATAAAATTGACAAACAAAAAGAAATTATTTGCCATATGAATATGTAAATTTTACATTGTAAAACAATGTAAAACATAAACTAAATTGAATTAAAAAATAGTATTTATGACATGTAAAGATGCCTAAATCAAAACAAAGTGACCTTTTATGAACAACCGCACAATTTACAACCGAATATCGTTAAAATGCAATCAAAAGATTGTAACAATTGCTGCTGCATAATCTATATCTAATATACGTTCTAAAATTTCAATTTTGAATATAACCTTTTTAAAGATCAATCAGAAATTTTACTTAATTGTGCACAATTTAGCAAACATTAATCAACAAAATTATCAAACAAAATTACACAAATAATGAACCTCAAAACAACTCTACTTTGTATCGAAATAGTAGTATCAAATAACATAAATTACCAACTAAAAACGACTTCTTCTTATTACCCATGAATGTACCGAATGCCATGCATCTTATCAAAATGTACGATAATATCATGTATCTATCCCCGACAAATACCAATACGCACATAACATAAATCAAAATGCATACATCTGTTGCAGGACACGAGAGACAGGAAATAACACTCGATGTTTATTCAACATAACAAGCATAACCGACTGAGCACAATGCAGGCCTTATATACAGCGAGAGAACGTTCGAGAAACGTCGTGAAGTTTTCGCTTCGAGAACCTTCTACTCGTTTCTAAACATAACACAAAACCGTCCACAGAGGACGTTACAGGACACTACCAAAACACAACACTTAACACACCCCCTGGTTTGGTACTGTCTGGAACGGAACTCCAAGCAGTTTGTCCGCATCTCGGGAGGCGCTCTTCGTCTTGGTTAGGCCATCGGCAAGTTGAGTCGCGGTCCCCGTCCAGTTGACATCGATGTAGCCCTTGAGGATGTAGTCCTGCAAGGCGTGCAATTTGGTGTCGATGTGTTTGGCCATCGAGTTGTTCTTCCGGTTGGTCGCCACTTGCATTGTGGGTTGGTTGTCCTCGTAGATCACAGTCGGGTACTTTACAGGGATGGACAATTCTTCCATTAGATTTTGCAGCCATAAGACCTCGTTAGTTGCTGCAGCCAGAGCGATGTATTCTGCTTCGGTGGTAGACGTACTCACCGTCTTTTGTTTCTTGCTAAACCAATGAATTGAGCTGCCACCAAGTCGGAACAGTGCTCCAGACTGAGATTTCCGATCACCACTCGGTGCAAAGTTAGCATCCGCGTAGGCTAGCAAATTGGAACCATCGAGATTTCCCAGGTGTAGCTTCTTGTGCTTGGTCGACCGAACGTAGTTGAGCACTTTCTTACAGTACTTGAATAATCGGTGACTCGGACGATGGAGATGTCTTGACAAGAGACTGACCACAGATGAGATGTCGGGCCTGGTCATGTTCGCAATGAAGAGCAAGCCGCCGATGATGCTTCGTACGGGCATTGATTCATCCACAGGGTCCTGGGTCAGGTCGATCTCTTCTAGTGCTGGCAATGACGAAGATTTCTTCGACTCAGAGATTCCGAATCGTTCAGTCAAGTCGTTGATGTACCCCTCCTGGGACATAGAGAGTTGTTCCATGTCTTGACTTCTCTCGAAATCAACTCCAAGAAAACGGCCAATAGGGCCCAAGTCGCGTACTTCAAGTAGTGCCTTTAACTGGTTCTTGATCTCCTCCATAGTTTTGAGGTCTTCAGTGAGGATCAAGATGTCATCAACGTAGACTAAGATATAGCTGACTTTAGACCCTTCTCTTCGTACATAGATGCACCTCTCTGACTTGGTTGGGTAGAAGCCCATCTCAGCTAGGATCGAGTTCATCCTTTCGAACCAGCATTTGGGCGCTTGCTTCAGACCATACAAGGATTTCCACAACTTCCAAACCTTGCCAGGCTCAGCATAACCAGGAGGTGGCTTAACGTAGATCTCTGTGTCAATGTAGCCATTGAGGAAAGCTGTTTTGATGTCAACTTGATGGACATGGAGTTTCTGTAATCCCGCGACAGTCAGTAGGAAACGGATCGAGGCAAATGATACGACAGGCGAGAAGGTTAGTTCATAGTCGATACCTTTCTTCTGGGAGAAACCTCTAGCCACCAGTCGAGCCTTGAATCGGTCGATGAGCCCATTCGCCTTCTTCTTGATATCGAACACCCACTTGGTGGTGATCGGTTTCTTCATTGGGTCTTCATCGACAACGTCAAACACCTGATGCTCCATCAGGGACTTGATTTCATCATTTGTGGCTCCTTGCCAGTAGTGAGCATAGTTCGGGTCGTTCATTGCTTCGTCATAAGTTGCGGGAACTTTCACCTCCTTGGCGTTAAGATGTTTCAACTCGGCAGCCAGACCAGTATAGTCCCATTCTCCGAATCGCTCGGGTGGGACTCCGATGTTACGTCGAGCTGACCTCCGCAACGCGGCAGGTTGTTCAATTTGGTTCTCAACCACCTCAGGTGGGTCATTCAGGGTCGGGTTGTCGACCACCGCTGGTGGGTCATTCTGGGCTTGGTCCGCTACCACCTCGGGTAGGTCATTCTCGGTTGGATTCGCAACCACCTCAGGTGGGTCATTCAGAATCGGGTTGTCAACCACCACAGGTGGGTCATTCTCGGTTGGGTTCGCAACCACCTCGGGTGGGCCATTCGGAATTTGGTTCGCTGCCACATCGAGTGGTTCATTCAGGATTGGGTCAATTACCACCGTTGTAGCAGGTTCCACTGTTTCTTCATAAAATCCACCTTTCTTTAATGTCCACACAGTCTTCGGTATTGTCGGCACCTCTGGAGGTACATTTACGACCGGTTGTGGGACCACAGGAGGCTCAACCGTAGGTTTGAAGACGCTTGATCCACCACCTTGATCGTCATCGTCTTCATCATTGTCATTAGCTGGGCTACTTCCACTACCATCATTTCCACCATGTTTCTGACCATCAGACGATGCCGTAGGGAAGGCAGACGAAGGATTCACACCCCCTGATTGGGGAATCACCACAATCATGTCCGTAATCAGCTCCTCCGGGAAGACGCAGGTTGATCGGCACGCTTCAGTCTCTTTGCAGTGGCACTCGGTGTCCGGTTCATTCTTTTCGCAGAACGGGAACACACCATCAATGATCTTCACATTGCGTTCTGGAACTATGGCGCCGGTTTCTGGTTTCAACAACAAATAGGCATCGGCATCGGGTGCGTATCCAACAAACACCATTTTCTCAGAAGTTGGATCAAACTTGTCTCTCAACTTCTTCTCATGGTGAATCCAACGGTAGGCGACCGATCCAAACACGTGCAGTTTCTTGATGCCATCGTCCTTTCGAGGAAATAGGACTTTAAACGGGATCTGACCATCCAACGAGGCATGTGGCCAGCGATTAGCGAGGTATGCTGCAGTCTTCAGGGCCAATGGCCAATATCGGGCAGGCATACAGCTGTCAAACATCAAAGCCCGAGCAATGGTGACCACCTTTTGGATAGTTCTTTCAGCAGTTCCATTCTGCTGATGGCAGTAGGGCACAGAATGCTGGAGCTGGATTCCATGTTGAGCCAGGAACTCCCCGAAATAGCCAGCAAACTCCCCACCATTGTCACTGCGGACACTCTTGATTTTCCTATCAAGTTGGTTCTCGAACCGTAACTTGAATGTCCTGAAAGCGTCGAGTACTTCGGCTGAGGACTTCCCCTTCAGCAGGAACACCTCCACATACTTGGAGAAATCGTCGATGAAGATGATGAAGTGGTTGCTTCCATCATAGCCGGTTTTTCGCATCTGTCCACACAGATCGGTGTGAACCAGTTCGAGAGGTTCCGTTCCACGGTCCTCGGTTGAGCGGTACGGCAACTGGTGTAGCTTAGTCCGTAGGCAGGTTTCACAGTTCTCTGGGTGATTCCATTCCAGTTCTGGATACAACTTCCTCAGGGCGGCCAGTTTCTCCGCGCCTGGATGACCGAACTTGCTGTGCCAATCAGGTTTCTTGGTAATTAGCGCTGAGTCGTTCACACAGCCTACTTGATTGCTGGTCTCAATATACCTGTACAGGTTCTTGATCATCTTGGCACGCAGGTATACTTGGTTGTCTTTGAATACGATGGCTTCATGTTTGTCGAAGAGAACTTTAAAGCCATTCGAGGTTAGCTGGCTGACTGATATCAGGTTCTCTTCGAATGATGGCGCAACATGAACGTTGGTGAGTTTCAGTTGACGAGATCCAGTGTGCAGAAAGGTATCGCCGGCTCGGTAGATCTTGCAGATAGCTCCGTCTGCGAGTACCACCGAAGAATCGTTGATTTCTCTGATCTCAACTAAGTTCTGGTCACAGTTAGCATAGTTCTGAGTAGCTCCTGAGTCGAGGATCCAGGAGGCGAAAGCACGGGACACATACTGATCAGTGGCTTTATTCGATTTCTTAAAATCATTAACTACACGCTCACTACAGTTGGAGATGGCATGGCCAGGCTTGTGACAATAAAAGCAGGCTTTGTTGGCGATATCCTTGGTTCGTTGAGCTTCTTTAGCAGGGTCCATTCGAGGTTTCTTTGATCGGATGAAGAAAGCCGAGTTCACTTGGTTCATCTTTCGGCATTTGTCCTTGATCTTGTCCATAGCTTCATCCACCGAGTGGGTACCATAGGCGAGAGTGTCCTTGAAGGACAACCATTCAGAACCATCGGGAAGGGTGTCAGCAAGAAGGCCGAGATGTTTGTCTTTGTCGAAGATGGCGCCACCACCACGAAGATTCTGGATCTTCTTTTCCACCTGGTCGAGATGCTCACTTACTGATTTGTCATCAAGTTTGTCAAGTTTGGTGGACTTGATGTCCTCCTCGAGTCGAGACAATCGGGTGTAGCACATGGTTCCATACTTGGCTCGAAGATTCTGCATTGCTTCAAATGCCACAAATGATGAACCAAGGCTAGGCTGGAGTTTCTCTGGAACAGCCTTCAGGATCTTGCACATCGCCTGACGATTGACGAGATGATCCTGAGGATAGGCGCGGTTGATGGCATCAAGGAGGCCCTCTCTTTCAAGGGTAGTCGAGAGCATGAAAAACCAGGTGTTAAAGTTGAACTGGTCGAGCAAAGGAGTCGGATTGTCACCGACGACACGGACATGGTTAACCGGCTGGTTACGGGCAGAGTCAGGGACGGGATACTGGTTGGCTGGAGCCAAGTCGGGATAACTGGCGGGAACGGGAACAGGACGGGAACGGAGGTACAGGATGTACAGGACCAAGACAGTGAGAACGATGATGGTGATCACAGTGGACACTTCTGGTAGGAGAGGACGGATGAGGTCCAGCAGGGCACAGACGAGGAACACGGGTAGAGACATCGTGCTGATAACGTGTTGCAGGACACAAGAGACAGGAAATAACTCTCGATGTTTATTCAACATAACAAGCATAACAGACTGAGCACAATGCAGGCCTTATATACAGCGAGAGAACGTTCGAGAAACGTCGTGAAGTTTTCGCTTCGAGAACCTTCTACTCGTTTCTAAACATAACACAAAACCGTCCACAGAGGACGTTACAGGACACTACCAAAACACAACACTTAACAACATCGACCAGAACGCACTACCACAAAGTCCTACATTGTATCAATGTTCAGTTCATACAAACATACGAATATATTCAAATCAACTTGAGTGCACCATATGTAAATCTTAGCACACACTCACTCACATCCTCTCAGCAAGTCAGCAAATATTTTCTCAAATAAACACAAAACTCGAGTCTGTGAGCGATAGTTTTGTCGGTCTCTCTTTGACCTTTATTATCATTATATTTATGCGTACGTATGTCCTGTATGGCCCCCATCCTCCTCCCTTTCCTCTCCCTTTCCTCTGTCTTTTCCTCTGTCTTCTCTCCGAACGCGCCACAAGTAGAGCACATCAACCTACTACTACATCTCACGATGCAAGAGACCCTCAACAGCACATTTTAACCTTCCGAGCCTCATGTTCTCTCCTTCTCAACTTGAGGTTCAACTTGAGAGTTCATCGCCACATGTGCTCACATTTTCCCTCTCAAATTTTCCCTCTCACTCTCAGATCTCGAGAAAATCGAAACGAAAATCAAAAAGTCAGACCGAATCTGTGTCTGATGTCTGTCTGATTGGTTCGCGCATGTTGTTGCTAAGGGGTCCCCATAGACTTTCGGTCCCCTTTGACCTTTGACCTCCTCCCCTTACCACCTCTTCAAGACGCGCCACCCTAGTAGTTTATACGTATACGTTGTATATACGATGTACCCTAGTACACACACATGTCTTATATATAAACTCCCCCTCATCCTACCCCAAACCTACTACGTATGTCAAAGGTCAAATGTCAAGTGCTACGTACTGCTTGACTACCCTCCTGCGCGGTCGGACGCGCGCGCGGTTCGGTCTCTCTATCTGTCTATGTCCCATGCGCAGCTGTTTTCGCTTGATTTACTTTGACCACTCATAACGATGATGATGACTTATAACTTAACATTTGAAGGAACATATCGTGAAGCCGGACTTATTTTGGGGGTCGTTCATAAAGTTTGTCCGCATCTTTCTTAAGCGTTAACCTTAAGGAGGGAAAGTGCATGTCCCCTCGAGGCAAAAGGCGAAAGGGCACCGAACGAATAGTTCATATGAGGTGGTTCAGAGGTCAAACCACCACCATCAAGACAAACGGTCGTTCACACATCGACAAGAAAAATTACGAAAAACAAAATAACCAAAGAAAAATCTCGTATAATCTAATACGGGTACATTCAGTAAAATTCAAAAAATAGATAACATCATTTATGAATAACACTCGAATACTACTATTTCAACATAAGTGTAGATTAAAAATATAATTTTGAATGTACCTTTTAAAAAATTCCAGATACAGATGGAGTTATAGCTTTAATGAATATTTTAAACAAACAGTTCCAATTTAAAAAAAGAGATTTAAAAATGAAAATAACTTCATTTATTAATAACACTCGACTATTTCTACCTAACCAAGAATAAATTTAAACGTAATATTTGAATTACCTTTTTAAAATCAATTGAAAAACTCACCACTCAAAAACTAACAAAAATGGAATTTATAAAAAATGATTAAAACTATTCGACTATTTCTACCTATGTAGAAGTTAAGGTAATGAAGTAAAAACTTAATATTTTAAATAACCTTTTTGAACTACGAGTTTGAAACTTCTGCAAAAATAACAAAACAATTTTTTCGAAAAAATAACTATTCAACCATTTTGACTTAAGTAAACCCAAAAATCTTTCCGTAAACATTTCCCTAAAGTTTCCCTTATCTTAAAAAAACTCTTACCTGTATCGGCAATGATGACCGAAGGCAGTAACATTGGCTGATGAGTTGAGGGTGGTCGAGTGGAGCCTATCTTGGCGCACAAATTGAGATACAATTACACACACCGGTTGAGTTGAAATAGCTGGGTGTAGAGATCTTAAAACAGATTAAGTAGAAATAGTTGTATATGCTGGTGGTGTTGAAATAGTCGTAAATACATTTGGGAAAGAATCATTCACAAATACGGTGATATGATTATAAACACACAATAACACATACACACAACACTGCACAGATAGATAGAGATGAGTAGATAGATAAGGTAACGTCTTATATGGACGGTTCCCGAAGAGAAGGTTGCAGAATTGATGGTATCAGACTTGAATTGTTCCGCAACTGTTTTTCCTAAAGTTATTATGCAACGAACGAGTGTGATGATAGTGATGATAATGATGGGGCCATTCGAGATGACGACTGGAACACTTCATTTCTTACTATATACTTCAACAAGATCATCAAGTGGTGATAAGGTGGAAATAGCCGCAATCCATCACAAGAATCCACCCACGATTATGATGTAGATATCACAATGCAAAATTTGTACTTTAAATTCTGTAATAAAGAATAAAACAAAAAATTATTAATATTAACAATAAAAAATAAGTCACGACATTTATGAATTAATCGCGCATATATAAGATGCATTGATATTGTATGTGTCATTCACAAATGACATATCAATCAATCAAAAGATAAACAAGTAGCGATAAGATAAAGATGAAACAAAGAATTTACATGTCATTTATGAATGATTCATATTCACGAGGTCATTCAACTTTTATAATAAATTCCTATATTTCTACCTAACATATTTCCAAGAAAAGTAACTTAAAATGAGATTAGTATGATAATTTTTTGAAGAAAAGACCTTTTACTACTCGCTGATAAATATATAAACTTCCCGGAAACATTCCCTATTTGCCATTATAACGAACGACTATTTCTACTTAAATATTTTCTTTAAAATATTTTTTTCAAAAATAAAAATTTGTATTTTAAATAAAGAAAATAAAAAACCTTTTAATATTAGTCAACAAAAAACCGCTCAATTAATTTCCCGGAAATATAACCCAATAACCAATCGTAAATTTCGACTATTTCTACCCAACCATTTCAAAAAGCAAATCAATTTAGACTTCCCAGAAATATATTTCTCATGTAACTTCCTATGTGAAAATCCCTTAATTTGCTCAAGTGGGTAGATTATAGTAGTAAAAATAAGTTGGCGTAGTATTTACTTCTACAACTTGAGCAACTTCTTAGACTTCAACAACAACAAAATAAGGAAGTAGAGTAGAGAACCATTAAATCTAAAATCCCTGCAGAATTATAAAGAAGTAGACCACACTATAGTAGACTTTTCGCTCTATTTGAGTGTTTTTAAAAACTTCTCCCATGTGTGTAGGTGTCAAAATGTTAGTTCTACTACGCAGTAAACCCCCCAAAAAGAAGTTAGTTTGGTAAACAAAATGTAAAAAGAAATTAAGGTCACAAGAATTGCTGTTGTTGTCATGTTTTTGGAGTTTTTTCTTGGAAATTGAAAAGTTTACAGTAAAATGAAAATCTAGGAACAAATTAGTCAGAATTACTTAAGCAAGTAAATATTTTGAGTTTCTAATCTAATGTCGCAATGGAATGCGCTCCCAAGTAGGAATGAGACAACTTACTCTATTAAACTTCGAGATTTTATTGTCTAGCTCTTCTGCGAGCGAATCGTACGTAATAAACACAAATTAGTATACAAATTAGGCTTCTTGAACATAGACAAATGTCTTCTTTCTTCGTTCGACTTCTTCGCTTCGTAAATCAACTTCCTTCTAAGATCCTTCAATTGCGGATGGAGTTGTTGGTCTTCGAGTCGATTTTACGACGTGGCTTTCGAGGCACTCTCTGTCTTCGAGTGTCGTCCTGCTTGCTACTGTCTCCTGAGTTGTCCTAAAAGAAGTGTGAGGTGTCGATTAGTCATCGATGGTGGTGCTTTACTCATTCTCTTATCATCACTTCGCTTCTGCAGTCCGAGTCATCGATCGATCACTCAAACAGAAAGACCGAGAGCTCGTCTGCTCACTTCTGAGTCACTTCTTACTCAGTGGTTGTCGCCATCGCGACATCTAACAACCTTTTGCATGTTCCAATAGTATCCGAACACTCTAAAACACAAAAAAATAATTCTCATAAATTACGTAAAAACTCTTAGAGTCATTCAAAAATAGGGTAATCTTTTAATTTATCAGACCAGCGAAAAATGTAATCGAGTACTAATTTCAAATTGTTTTAATGAGTCAAATACAGCGCGATGAGCCGTTCATAAATGACGTTAGATTTTTGGATCAAAAATTGAATAACAGCAATTCAGAGAGTCATTCAAAAATAAAGTAACCTTTAAAAAAAACTACCACACGACTGTTATGATAAAAAAATTTGAAAAGGACTAAATCGGAATCGAAATTTAAAGAATAATATTTTTTATTGTGTCAGTTTAAAGTGTTGAGAAGTGGCTCCCTCTCTGCATGACCGTTTGTCATCTTATGCTTAGTCATGGTGAAGCCACTATGTCTACTGTCACTTAGTGTGGACATAGCCGAACTCGACTGCCTTTATAAAGCACGTGTTGCTGAAGTACTCACTCACTGAGTGTCTCGTATGTGTTCTGATCAGTTGTCTCCACTACTTGTGCTAACACAGAGTCTTCTACTTTACAGATTGTGTCTACTCAGTTTCTGACGATCAACTTTCATCTGGCTCTACCACACAAGGATCATCATCATTGGTTTCTTTGTATGGCGCAGTGTCTACTTAGTTCAACCAAACCATTCTGTACTTTTATTCTTCACCAATAAAGCTTTTAACTTAACATAAAGATCAATGAAATTAGGAGAAAAAGAGCTTTTCATAGAAGAAGTAACCTTTTTATCTACGTGCATAAACTAACATCCTAAAGAAAAACATAAGAATAACTAATACCACAAATGTTTTGAATGTATGAATAATTGCGAATATAGAATAAAGAGTTGTTCAATAGATGACGTAAAATCCTGAGATTAAAATTAAAAATAAGTGCACAGAGAATTTATTTAAGAATTAATTATTTAAGTAACTGCGAGGACAAGTCTGATCTGAATGTGAAAGTGAGCTTTTAATAAATAATGTGTATCAATTAATTATATATTATTATTAATTATTATTAATACGAACATATCAAAAAATCAAAATCAAAATTTAAGACAATAGACCTATTTGTAAACTATTACAGGTATAATTGTAAGAGTCGTTCACAAATACTGTAATCATATAAAAACAATATATGAATAAGAATAACCACTACTTTTAAGAATCTGTAAATAATTTTGTAAACAGTGATACGGTCTGTTCATAGACGACGTAAAATTCTGTCAATTATATTTCTCTTATAAAATCAATTGAAATAATTTAACTCATGGTGAAAAAAAATGTTATACTAAAATCGATTTGAAATAACAAGCTCATCATAGAGAACAGAGAGAAGCTCTCAGAGAGACATTCACAAATAAGGTAACCATATATTATATGCGTATAACACTTCACCAAATTATACAATGAAATAAAAATAAAGCAAATACTTTTCGATTTATGTAAATCCAAATACAAAACAACTATTCATAGAAGACGTAAAACTCTCAGATAGAAATCGGAATCTTTGAGAGCCATTCACAAATATTGTAACCATTTATTGACTGTAATATTAATGAGCAATTCAACAGCAAGTGTAACTATGATGCTTTTAGATTTTAAAAAGATTTTAAAATACTAAAAATGACCTTTTCCATAGAAAATCTATCGAAAACTGTGTAAAAAAATCCCCCTGTAAGCACCATTCACAAATACAGTAACTGCTACTCGCTGTCTTGAATACGGAAGAAGTCGCAAATTCATATTAGGTGAGGTAAGTTTTTGTTCATTTTTGTTAAGAAGACAAAATTATATACGCAATTAACTTCTTAACTTCTCTCTGACTCTGACTGTCTGAATGTAAATGTATGTTCAGTTAGTGTAATTAAAAGTTTTGAAAGTAATTAGGAACTAGAGGTAAAATTAACCATTTAAAAGATGATGCTATAACTTCGTAATAACGTCATATGTGAATTGCCCTTTTAAATATACAGAAACTTTAAGTACAACCTAAGATACATATAAACACAAAATTCTATGAATGACTCATTCGAGTCAATGACGAAGACGAGTTGAGATGTACAGAAGAAGAAGGGGAAGTAAACAGAAAAGAAGCATCCAACTAACGTAAGTAACGCGTGTGTGTGGTTTTCCCCTTCACTTTTTGTGTACGTACATACAAAGAAATAAAAACAAAATTATTACGCACAATTATTCTAGCATACAAGCAAGGATGAGTAAAACTTCTCCTATCCACGAAATTAATAAAAATAATTGAAATATAAGACAAAAGCATAAGTTAATCCTGCAGACGGACGGACATCCTACAGTTGTCTTTGCACCAACGAGATGGAGCTGCGGAAATACTTACTGAGAAAATCTGATACATACAGAACTATGTAGGTAGAGAGTAGTGACTAAATTAACACAAGAATCAAATCATTTACAGAACAAAAATAAATTAAACAGAAGAATATAATTAAGCAATAAATAAAAGAGAGACCTGTCATGTCAAGAAGAATTTGACGGGTTACCATTCATAGAATGAGCTAACTAATTAATGAATGAATTGAAGTATGTAATACATGATGAACCTTTCAAAAAGCAGGGAAGAAAAACATCGCAAACTAATCTCTTCTAGTCATACACATGAGATGATAACATATATTTCTGAGCCCTTCATAAACAATGTAACTTGAATATTATGAGAATTAAAATTATACAGAATTTTGGTGAACCATTTATATTATGCAATGAAGAAATTGTAATACGGGACTATTCATGAACCAAGTAATTTATTCATTAGTAAAAGAAAATGAAATTTTAGGGAACCATTTTCATAAAAAAGATTTTAAAAGAATTTAATCTATTTATAAATTATGTTTTTACACTGATGCAAAATCAAAAAAAATTGAGAACCATTCGTAAAAATTAAGAACATTCCAATGATCTCAAAACCCTGCTAGTAATTAAATTTTTTCAAAAATAATTTCAGTTTTATTAAACGATAAGAAATGTAGTCTATTGAGAAGAATTAATAAGTGGTACCGTTCATAAAGATCCCTCATCGATGCATTCTTGCATCATATACGAGTTAATCATAAACAAAGTAATTTATATTTAACGAAAATGATATTCGTTCTGTATTGAAAAAAAGAAATCATTTTGGTCCGGAATTATTAGAACGAAAATCTTTAAAACTTTGAAACTATTCACAAATAAAATAACCATTTCCATTTATGCATTTCCAATTCAAACGTTGTCTAATATTGAGTTAATTCATAAAGAGTGTACTTGTTAACACTTGAAAAATTTTACATTCATTTTGGTAGACCAGTATTATAAATTCAAGTAAAAGTTGATAAAATAAAGAAACCCCCTACTATCATGATACTAAGTTTTAGGTTTCAATCGTGGATAAATTGAATTTTTTATAACAAACGAAATGATTTAAGAAAATCACCAGTAAGTATCAAAGATATTTCCGTGAAAGCAAAATAACACTAGTATTAAGTGACGCCGTTGGCGTAAAGGAGGAGCGAACGGTATAGTCCAGCAAAAAATGTTTTGTGAGATTTTACTTGTTTTTTGTGAGTGATACTTTAGGCACCCATATTTTTTTTATAACACAGGATAATTGACAAAAATACCCTAGTTTTGGCCAGTATTGATCTTTTTGTAAATAATTTTCTATATACAAAAAGGCTATTTCTCTGCTTTTGAAGAACACTATTTTAGCTCACAATCGAGTTGAATTGAATAATCTAAAAATCTGAAAATTAACTACTTCACTTCCTCAATTCTAGTAACTTCAATTTATAAAGGCTATATTATAATTGCGTGCCTATCTAACCAACAACTGGAGTAATGAATTTGTTTAGTTAATTAAGATAAGTAATGACTTTGAGTCGGTGCAAATATTACATATTGAGTATTGAACAGTATTACCACATGTAAAATATTTTTAGCAATGAAAATGATTAAAATCTTTTCTAACACTGAAGAACAGTATTTACTCTCTTGAAATCAGAGAAAATGTTACGTTTAGTCGTAAAGCACAAAGTCATCTAAACGAATCCTCAAGAGAGTTATAACCAGCAAAAATAGTTCATTCTGGACATTCCAATTAACATATAACCAAAAAAATTCTTTCTTTCTCGTATTCCGTCTCATGAGCTTGCAGCTTCATACTCACAATTGGATACAATCGAAATATCAAAAATATATCTTTAAAAAATAATAAATATGATATCATATCATCAAATTTCTCATTAAATTTCTGAGAATTCATTTCCACCATCGCAACCAGCAAAATATAACCTTTTCATATGTTCTATACTACATAATTTAATTCGTATTCTCCATAAAGTAAAGATAAAAAAGTACCTTGTTGTTTAAAGTTTTATTGTGACTTGAATAACTAAAAGAAAGCTTTCCCAGCAAACATACTTTGAAAAGTAATTTGCAGATAATTTTATTTTAAAATACTTTAATTTATGCATCAAAAAACAGTGCTCTATAATAATTCGGTAGGCTAGATGTGTTTTAATTGAAAATGTATTAGATGGTAAGCTCGAATTGTGTTGACTCGATTTAATAGATCACACAGACTTTCAACATGTCTTGATCGCGGTTCAATGTTTTTGAGCAGATACAGTCAACAATATGCAATTTGGTCTAAAGTTAACACAATCACACCAATATGTGAATCACAGCACTCCTGTGTGGGTGTGTTTGTCACTGCGCATCCCTTTTGCGCACAACTGGCTCGCTGCTCGGCGTATGTGCTTGTCTGTGTCACACACAGTGTTTTGTGCTTCCACTGTGGACCTTACACATTTCTATACAAAACTTGATTTATTTTTTGAAAAATCGCTGCTCCGTTGACCTTTGACTTATTTGCCAAAAGGCACAACTTCACCCCAACCAGAACATTGTGTAAAATTTTCAGACCGATCCATTGAACGGGTATAGCCGAAACCCTCTACACAAGCTTTTTCCTATCAAGTGGCACCAGAGGACTCGTTCACTCACAAACTCACACCCTCGCTTCGCTCGGGCGTGAGTTTGATCGTTCGCTCCTCCAATTATATATTTTTTTTAAAGATTTTCACGTTTAATTTCGTGCATTCAAAGTTTGTAGATATTATTTGTTTTTGAGCATATGATCGATACTTCAAGTTCATTTGAGTGACATGTGCTCGAATCTGTGTGAAATGGAATTCAATGAAATCTACCTGAAATTTTATTTTATTTAAAAAATAATACATCTGAATTTTGAGATCTAATTAATCATATGCTCCTTGTATTCCATCTAAACAAGTTTTTCAAAAATAATTTCATTTTCCTTAATGTTATTATCAATTAAAAAAAATTAAAATAAAAACAATTGTACCTCTAAATGCCAACTGTCAGTATTGTGTGGCGCATTCGCTATTCCAAAATGTTTAATCTGAATCAAATCATCTGAGTCCAGCTAGTAATGTTGCAGTTTGTTCTGTACCATTTTCATTTAAAAAACTCACTTAGAAACCATCATTCAACAGTTTAGTCTGTCTGGAGTTTTTTTAGATTTGTTGACACAGCTCAACACACGTGCACGGATAAATCTATACATATCTATACATACCCTATTTATTCTGTGGTTGTGTTGTAACTTTGAATGCACGAATTTTAATGGTTCGCATTTTTATTCAATTAATGTTAATTCGATTAACTAATTAATTCATTCGATTTTTCATCTGAACTAGATGTATAAGAAAACGTTGCCGGACATGTTGAAAACAGCTTGAGGAATTGTTTTTAACCTCATATTAAATCCGATAAAATTATATACTTCACATTAATAGACATTTATTTAAAGGTAAAATTAATTGTTATTTATTTCTTTAAAAAATTTAATTTGTTTTTTTCAATTTTTGCATGATTGAATATTTTAAATGGCGTATATAACCTCCATCCACTGCAGCGTCAGCATTCTAACAGGTACTTTTAATTTAATTTTTATCAATAAATTCCCTCAGCAACTCAATCTAATTTTTGTTGAAAAGAGTTAAAGTTAATTTAAGTTTTTACTTTAATAAAGAGTTTTTCTGGATTTATAATTGTTTATATTGTAAAATTGGATTTGGGTGGATTTTTAGACAGGTAAATACGATCGTAGATCTAAATTTTGTTTGCCTAGACATTTCGAAGATGAATGTTGTTTATTGAGGACAGACAAAATAAGAAAGATACAGAAACACATCCAAAAATATTGTTGTTTTGTTATTTCAAACTCGCAGTCGTTATAAATGGTTTTCAAACTCTTTAATTTGTGGCGGTTTTCCTGTTCTGATTTTTACATGACTATGCGACTCGATGAAGGGCTTTCACTGATTCTTTGTTATGTTTAAAAATACTGTTATATAATGAATGTGTAAATTGGTGGTTTTTAAATGTAAGCATTTACAAGCAAAGGTAAATCAGATTTTTTAAAGGTATTTATTATATTTTTTGCGTATATCTCAATTAAAATTGGATTTTTTTTGTATACAACAGTAGACATTTTATTAAAAGTAATTCAATTTTTTTCTCAAATTTTTGTTCAGTACAATTGCGCATGCACACACCATTGTTCGATATACAAAATACATTTATGGAGAAGTTGGTTAATTTAAGTTAATTAATTTAATTCAATATAGTTTTAAACCATATTTTATTGTTTTGAATTTACGTCTATATTTTTATTAAGTACTATGTTTGCATTGACTTTTCAAAAGGTTTCTTAGATGTATGTATGTGTTTTTTAGTTTAAATTGTTTAATTTACAATTTGTTTAATGCCCAAAATGTATTATTTTTATGAATGACCTTTCAGATGTGACCTGTTGAAAGTGTAAACGAACAAAATTATGGTAAGTGGGATTCAGTTAAAAAAATATAGTAATAGGTAATGAATGGAAATTAGTTGGGAAATTAATCGATCAATTGAAAGTTGTCAAAAGGTATTTCCACATTTCCGTAACAAAATGTTCATTTTGAATTAGTTCTTAGTCATGAATAGCTTATCCTTTTAGTACAGTGTAGTTTAATATTAGAATATGATTTCTCTTGTACCACTATTTCATTAGTTAGTCAGTTGAAGTGAAGAAAAAACTTTCTTTCCATCTCTCATGTAAATTCTGTCCCTAGTAAGGTAATTATTTCGAAACTTTTGAAACAATTGGTGAAACAATTCATCATTCATTCTCAAGACGCAACCACCATTGCTGGTGGACTTGACCGAGCCCTGATTGGTGAAACAAAAACACGCAATTGGTTGAATTCTCTGCGCACTTGCTAAGTGCTTCCATTACTCATGGCGCTTCACTAACATTTTTTAATCCCGATATTCACAAAAGTACACTCAAACTCTTAATTCCCACCAACTCACTTAGATTCTTTTTAAATTTAAATTAAGTTAAATTAAATTTAACAATAGCATTGCTCAGTACTTTGGTCAATAGATGTTTGAATGGCCCAGTCTATTTAATTCCTACCATAATGTAATGCACTGCTGAATGACAACTTTCCAAAATAGGAGTTCACGTTGCAAGAAATGCCTTTGTCAATATTTTGGGAAACCATTGGACGAAGATGAATCAAAAATGGATTAATATCGCGTGTTAGATATAGCTTCGTGATGCTTCGTTTGGGTTCACAGTGGACTGGTGAATTCGTCTATTATAACTTTAGAACTGTTTTCAAGTTAATCAAAAATCCTCCATATCATCCCAACTTCGTTATGTTCGAGTTCAATCATCACAAAGGACCATGCTATCCAGGAAGTAACAATTTCTTATCAAACCTGAAAACTTTGCCAAAAATTGTTTAACCTTCTTGCGGACTCGATTGCCATTTTATCTTGATTACGTGTCCATCATTTAAGAATGCCAAGGTGTATCTCACTCTCGCTTAATTGGGCTTTGCCCTTCTCTTCATTTTCTCCTAACTTGAGAATTCCCCTCTTGCATTTATTTCATCACCAATAAAGCTTTTAACTTAACAAGAGCAACTCATTAACTCATAACCAATTGAATATTAATATCGCACGCTCCGACTACATCCAAATGACATGAAATTCCATGTCATTGGGATCATTATGATGTTATATTTTATCTTTTTACATTATTACATTTTATCACACATTCTCTCATATTTAGTCTCATTGCGGAGCAATTAATTTTGTAGAAGTGATGAAACTATGAACTAATAAAATTATTATTTAAAAAATCATTCCACACACTTAAATGTTCGAACATTTTCCTTAATATAAATGGTCATCCTCAATTTAGTAATTCAACTGTTACTCATCTCAATATCTATCAATTTTTCCCTTTAACACGCAAACAAACTGATTTTTAACTTGTTGCAAATAGTTGAACTTTGTTGTAACTCTTTGTCTATTTGCAGAATCAAGATTTTCATTGCGTAAAAACTTCATCTAGTTAGAACAAGGATTCTAGTAGAAATATTGACAATTAGTATGGCAAATATTCACAAGTTGATCCATATTTTACCTTTTAAAAAGGTTTTTTGCTTTTAAAATCTTAATTTAAAATATTTTATATATCATATGGTACGCAATATGATATATGCAACGCAACCCTCTGTTGGTTGGTTCTACTTTCACCAAAGTCGATGGCTCGCAATTTCTTCACCAATCAATTGAACAGTCTAATCTATGCCAACAGTTTGACTATGCTCAACTGCTGCTTCAACCCTAGCTGGTCACTTGTTCTACTGTGCACGACTACTGTTTGGTGTCTATGCGCTGTCCGATCCGAAATGGTCTACTACTGTGCTGGGCATTGACATGTTGGCTCAGCATTACAACCGGTACACCAAGCGGAATGACCACTTCTTTGCCTGTGTACTGGCTGCGCTGTTCATGTTTGCCGCGGGTGTCGAACCACGCATGTTTATGCAGAGAAACTACTTTGCATGTCAGATAAATTTGCTAATTTGAGTTTTCGAATATATTGTAATACTCAACCCATCTGTTTAACTTTTTTTACAACTAAAAATGTTCGTGTATATTTCGATAAGCAGATCTTGTAAAGGTATCTCAGAAAATATTTGTTTAGTATCTTATCACAAATTTATTGAATGAGTTAAAAAATGATTTTCAACTTTAGGGTTGATACTTGTAATGAATATTAACAGGTAATAAATTCAAAATTATAATTAAAATAATTTTAATTGAAAGTAGCGTCAATTTTGATTTGGTAATTTTTTTTACTACGTAAAGTTCGTATACGTTAATTTTGAAGGTTTTCATTGTGTCAATTTTGTTTATTTGTATGTTTTTACACTTATTATACTAACGGTATATTGTAGGAATAAAATTGAAGGGGTTTATATTTTAAAAATACTTTTTTAGCAAATTAACATTTAAAGCTGCATAATAATGTTACCTTTGTAGCGGAGGTCGTGTTGGCACTGACCACCACACACGTGTAATCGAACCCAACGAACCGTTCGAACATGTCCACTTGTGAACAACATTTATACACGAACACACACTCGTTACTTTACCAATTCACGTCTACACCATTTGTACAACACGTCTACGAAATAAACTCTGTTCGACAAACGATACCTACACCCTTGCAGTTCAGTTGGAAACCTTTTATTTACAGCAGAATGCGAAACCGTGGACATCTGTCCACTGGTAAACTTGATTTAAAAATGATTCAAATTCAATTCTACGTATATTAAAACGTTATTTTCAGTTGTCTACAAATCAAAAAAGGTCTCAAACTAATCGAACTTCTTTTCTCTAACGAAATTTATTTGCATATCTTTTTTCTGATGTTTGTATAGTGTAATTTGTGATCAGACTTTTCATGTGATCAACTTTATTATTACATCGTATAAAGCAAAAAAACTTTTTATTGGTTATTGTCCATAGTCAGTATTCTAAATGGTAAAATAAATTTAATTCATTATTATACAAAAGTCAGTATAATGTCATTTCTTAAAAATGTGGATAGTTTTTAAAAAAAAGTATGAATATTATGTGAGAGGTGAGAACAATAAAGGAAGATAATAATTATGACGATAACTGGGAGGATGGGTTGAGTTATTATCGATTGATATGCAAACAAACAATAGGACCTCTCGAAGTTTTGATTAATTCCGTTCAGGTTGTTTAATGGTAAAATTCTCTTTTTTACAGCACTTGTATTGATTTTTACAGAAAAAAAAACATAATTTATTTTTCAAGATTTTTGGAAATCACATGCAATTTTATTTTATTTTATTTTCTATTTTATAACAATGAATAAAAACAGTTTATTTTTAAACTGAAACGAATCTACATACTCTTACCATACAAAAGGTTTCTTTTTTGTACAAAAACTTGTCCGATTTTAAATGTTTAACATCCATTTCTTTTCACAAATAATATAAAACAAAATGTGATTTTAACTTCTTCTCATTGCAATTAGATACCAAAATGTACAATACAAAATCCAATGTAAATATAGTTCAAATAAATTCTTGAAATGAAACGTTTGATTGCTTTTGATTAAAATGAATATAACATTACTCAAGAAAATAAATTATTTCATATTTCTTAGAACCAAAGCTTGTAAGTTTATTTTCAACAAAACATTATGATACTTTCTGAAGATGTTTAAAATTATATTTGCACACTAATGATCCTTTTCGATGAACATGTATTTGAACGACTTCAAGCCGAATCATATCTTACTTCTAACTCACCTACTTGTAGATCTCATTTACTCTTGTTGTTTTTCCTCCTTTTTTTATTCATCAATCTATCAATCGGAATGGTACTACAATTTTTGAATGGTCCAACATATAGAATACCTAACTTAATGTTCAATGATCAAGTTGTCCATTGAATAATTCAAATCGTATTAGATTGTTGTAAAAAAACTTCATTTATTTATTTTGAATGCAGAAATGATCTCATCTATTATTAACATCTAGAAGATTGTTCAGTTCCAAACAGGTTAACTAACAGTATTTTAATCAAATGTTTTTTAATTTATTCTTTCAAAAACATCCATTATCTCTGCATGTTTCAAACAATACATACGTCTTCAAATGTATTCCCCTCTTCACCCCTACTTGAACTAATTTTCCGTAGCAGCCAATCGAAAGTTAGATCGAATGGATGGAATTTGTGTGAATTTCTAATATCACATTTTTGTGTTGATTATAACAAACATTTTTAAGTTTTTCCACTATATTATTACTCAACGTCTTTGGTGGAAGCACTATTTGTTATAAAGTGATCCCTTGAGTGTAAAAGAACAAAATTATGGCAATATATTTCAATTTTAAAAATTATATTGATCAAGTTATGTTTCCTAAAAAGGTTTTCCACATTTCTGTAAACTTTTGATTTTTTCAAAATTAGATAACATACTAAGTAATTGCTCGCTGTGCTCGCTAGGCGCGGTCGCGCCTACACCCTCCGCACAGGCTCCAAACACACCCCACTCCCACCCCAACAATCACCCACACCTGATAGACTTCTAATCAAATCCTCATATGCTTACATGACTAATATTGAGACAATATTCAAAAACATCATACGCAAATATACCCATTTTTTTTTATTTATGACTTTTCGTGTAAATCTTGCAAATTCCAATGAAGATAGGATAGGACAAACCTACCATCACATACGGTTCTCCTGCAATGCGGTTTAAAAGCAAATGATACCCAATCCGGGCGCCATGCACTAATGACGCCCAACTTTCGAGTTGACTATTCGATCAGGCATTGACTCATTACTATTCTTGCCAATTTTCATGGCTCTTTCTCATATAGTTCTCCTGCAATAGAGATTTGAATTTTGAGGATACCGGAATTGGGCGTCACGCCCACATAAACACATGGGTTACACCATTCGAAAGATCATATTTTTCCTAGACGACATGGAAATTTTGGTAGTTCTGGGTTATATAGTTTTTGCACAGTATTGGAAAAACTCAAAAATAATTATTTTAAAATTACCGAAAATACGGGAATTCGATGCCACGCCCACATAAAACCCACATATCGGTTACACCATTGGAAAGACCGTATTTTTCCAAGTCGACATGCATAATTTTCATGTTCCTAGGATGTATATTTTTCGCACAGTATTGGAAAAACTCAAAATTAATTATTTCAAAATTATCGAAAATACGGGAATTAGGTGCCACGCCCACATGATACCAACAAATGGTTTACACCATTGGAAAGATCATAATTTTTCAAGTCGACATGCATAATTTTCATATTCATAAGATCCATCGTTTTTGCACAACATTAAAAAAACTCAAAATTAATTGCTGTCACGGAGGGAGAGAGAGAGAAAGTGACCACTTCTTTTTTAGAGGGTAGGGGACTTTATGAATATCTCAACTGTCCCTAGTGTGGCTTTCAAATATCAATTAGTTTATGAGTTCTCTTGTACCACTTGTGCAGTATTGAGACATATAGTGACGAAGGAACTTGCGCGAATTTAAAAGATATGCGCATTAGTGAGTGGAACAAATCACAAACGGATGTTAACATTGCAATTCTTCCATGAGATTTATAAAGGTCCAACTAGTAAAATTTAAAAATTATCAAAAACTGTTTAGTTATTTTAGCACACTTTTCTGTTGTGGTTACCATCAAATTGTAATTTATGAAATTTTATGTAAATATTTTTATATTCAAAGTATACTTTTTCTTATACAGATTTGGTTAAGTATTATTATTTACATGTTCTAGAATTTTAAATAAAAGGTAAAGAAATTCAAAAGCCATTTGTTTAATGTTTATTTAGTATGTATTTAATGTATTAATGTTCAAAAAGTACTTTTACCAAGACGTTTTGGTAAATGTGCAGATTTACTGGAAAATGTGCACTTTTACCAGTAAAAGTACAAAGTTTTAATTTTCACTAAAGAACATGACACTTTTACCGGTAAATGTGCACATTTACCAGACAATGCACTTTTACAGTAACATATTCAAACTGTAGGAAAATACGATTAGGCTGGAGGTGTAATTTTTGTAATACAAATATAAGCAAATTGAATTTGAAAAAGGTTTATATTTTTTTAAATCTTCAAATTAAATGTTTAATTCTATTATTCTACACAACTAGATCATATTTTGGAGTGAAACAGAATTAATTAATGACGGTGCCTAGAAATATACTGGAGTTCCGCTAACTAAATTTTCAATTAAACAAAATTTGTATTAAACATTTCAAAAAAAAGTTTATAAATGTGTTGAACCATTCCAAACGGTAGTTTTTAATAATTCTTTCAACATATCAGCTGCTTCTGGGACAATCTGGAGAGACATGTTGAAGGTAAAGTATGATCTGAACTTATTACTTTTATTTGTTTCCAGCCAAATCATGCGTTTTATATTATTAATGAGGTAGAATTCAAGAAACAATCGAATACGCTTTTTTAACTGGTAAATATATTTATTACATTATAACTTTCTACAAATAAACTTTAAACTACTTTCTCTTTGCATCTCCAATTTTGTTTGTCTCAGCCTCAATTACAATTAGATTCATTTACTCCCTGAAAGGTTTTATGTTATGTTTTTGTTTAATACCGTAATAATAGTATATCTAGTTTTTATAATCATAATCGCTATTTCGGATAGAGGAAAATATTCGAATCTTAAAGAAAAAAAATTTGGAGTAGATGCCCTAATTGGGACAATCAAAATGGTTTGAAATATATTTAACATCTTTTCTCTATTACCCTCTAAATTAATTTCTACTAGAACCCGTGCTCAAATTCATGGATCAATTAAAGTCGTTTTAAAAGTTTCTATTTTATTTTTTAAGAGTCTTGCACTTTGCCTGGCTTGCCAGACAATCTTATTTAAACTTATTATATTCTTTATTACATTGAACATTAAAACTGGTAAAAAGATGATAATAAGTAATCATGAAAGTTATTTACATAAAGATATAAGTGATGTTATATTTGTCTCCAATAAATTATTTTTGTGTTTTTGAGCCATTAAGAGTTTAAGATTTTAAATTAATTTGTTCGTTTAATTGACTATCAAAAGGTAAAAATTCTCATTTCAAATATTTGTCGTCAACTTGAGATGATTTTCACATCAACTTGTGTGTATAAAAGTTGACTGGTTTGAAGTAGAGTTGGGACAATCTACAATTTTTAAAAATATATTCAAAACTAATTACTCCAACTCACCCCCACCATTAATTGCCTGTACCCAATAATTACCTCGCCATTAATGTCACATTACCACTTGACCCCCTCAACACACAGTCTCCATAGCACATTTTATGTATCATTCAATTTCACCTTCATCCAATTTTCATTAAACAGATCCATTCAACAAACAAATAATTAACTCGTTGTCCACAATTCTCAATTCTAAAAGGTAACCCAAAGTATTTATTTTTAATTTTAATCAAATCAATTTTTTACTAATCACCCTGTAGTCACAATAGTACACAAAACTTTAAATTCCTACTAACTCATTTGCATCTATAAATAAAGGTTAAACTTTTTTATTTTATATTCAATTAATATTTTTTTGTATAAAATAGCAATGTTTTTTATATTCATGATAAGCAGGTAGTAATAAAGATTCTACACTTTATCAATTTAATCGGTTGAAATCAAATATATCCAGAATATTTAAATCACTTCTCCTCAATGCATTTCCAGGCCGAAATTAGTCAGGACCAACTGAGCCAAGCAGTAATTTAAAT
Source organism: Rhizoglyphus robini (assembly GCA_023373905.1). NCBI lineage: Eukaryota > Metazoa > Arthropoda > Arachnida > Sarcoptiformes > Acaridae > Rhizoglyphus > Rhizoglyphus robini. Next base: position 215,011 of record JAKIJQ010000218.1, on the reverse strand, counting down.
GAAAGTTCATTTTGCGAAAATTGATGCAAACAAATCGAAAATTGGAACAGTTTGCCAAGTTAATCAACGACGGGGTCCATTGATATTATTTCCATAGTTTTCGTTCAATGATTGGAAGATAATTAATTTTCATTTTTTAAACAACTTCTTAGATTAGATTTTAAGTTTATTTCTATTTTTGTTATCAATATTACAATTCAAATTGTAATATTCATGTCGTCGCCAATTAAATGGTAAATTATATCAATTTTAATTATTAATTAGTGATTTCGAAAATTTTTACTGTTGTGTTTACCTAATCTGAATGACGTAATAAATGCAAACATTAATATGTAAGTTGATAATGCATTGTTACGTATGAACAAAACATATGACGCGTTACCGAATCAATCAATCAATGTTGTGCCTATGTTACATTGAACATTACGTCATTGTATTGTAATGATACTTTCTCTTGTTACATCATTTATTTGTTTGTTAGAATTTTGATCAGAAAATCAGAAAATCTAAAAATCTATTCATTTTTTCTAGAAATAATCTGTTTATCTCAATATATCTATCTACTTTACTACTCGGTGGTCTGTTTAACATCTGGTAAACCCTATTTTGTTGCACTATTAAGTTTAATGCTGTGTGAGGCTAATGATGTGTCGAGTTGAGTTTGTGTTAACAAATGTAGGGTTAAGTTATTGTTTGTTGGTTCAAACGATTACTTGAGCTCATCATGATTATTACGTATTGTGTGAATAGTCCCTTATCTATTGGGCATAACGATCTACTGTGCTTTGGTTAGTTATGACTATTGTGATCAACTTGGCTTCGTGTCACTTATTAGTTAGCTAGTTTTGCCTTGTGTCTATGACATAATCATCATCAAACAAATGATTATGAGGAGAACACGAACAGGCTAACTAAAAAAGTACAAACTAACTCACCAATAGATTATTCGAAGTTTATTCACAATTGAAGGAAAGTCCTAGATTATATAAAGTATCATACGCGTTTTCGATTAACACTTCATTTTTGAATGATTCCAATTTTATGAAATAATCGCTAGATGGCGCTACAAATTACTTGAACACCGATTGTTAATTAAAAAGGTATTTTAATGTCATTTATTTAATTAAATATCCAATTTCAGTAAGTTTTTTTTTTTTAAATTCATGAATCAAAATATGTTGCATGAAAATTTCCATCATTTCTATTGTTCTTTTTGTGGGTTTAGTTTATGCTAATCTAAAAATAAATAACTTTATTTACAAAAAAATTGAATATATTATCCAAAAATTTTATGATGAATTCATCTCACAAGAGAGTTTTTCGTTAAATAAACATTTCTACATCTCACAGACTTTCCAATTGAATTTATTTTGCTCGTAGTGAAAAGTTTTCCACTTCCTCGAATATTGTCTCTCATTGTCATTACAACATTTTGAGAGGTGTCGTTATGGTAATTAATACTATGAATTTGCAATAGTGGAGAATCCACAAAGTACGGTTTGAATTTTTTTTATTTATTAGTACAATTTACGTTGAATTCAGTTTACAGTTGTGCAGGAATTTTTTCATTGGCGAAAATTTTCAAAGATAAACCTTATTTTAATTATTTTGTGAACAAAATAAATTAATAAACTATTTTTAAGTGATTAAAATCATAAATCCTTTACTCCAACTTGAAAAGACACGACAAACGACTCCCACAAAGGTTCTATATTATGTTTATTAATTTGATATAAAATTTAGGCGTAAAGTTAGATAAATACGATTAGACCATGATCCAAAAAGGTTATCCACTTTATTTCATTCAGTTTTTTAAAGTTTATATTGATAATGTCTCACATAACACAAATCTCCCGCTAATGTGTTGCACTCATAAAGTTATCACCTCATTACAGATAACTTATCGTAATTGCGTTATTATACTTACGGAAATGGGTTTTGTAGTTGAAGTTTTCATCAAACGATTTCAAATTTTTACGTAGGATACATAAAACTGAGAAGTTTATAAATATAATTTAGGATTTCGGGAGTATTTCTGTTGCAAAGGGTAAGATCTTTAAGATTTTTATAATATTCGATTCATTTTATTCTATTGCTACTTTTCTACATTTCCAATGTCCTATTTTGATTGCAAGCGATTTTTTCGGTTTCATTTCATAAAAGGTATTTAAAATTTTGTTTCAGTAACCGGAAATTCCATTTACTCATTTATTAAAGACATTTTACAGGGCGGGAAGGAAAAATATGACAAATAAATTTACTAGGAAAAGTGTTCGCACAATGTTCTAAAATGGTTTTAATTTCTTTTAAGATTTCTCGTCTACTTATTAATTCACCAACTACCTTATTTCCTAAAAACTCCAACGCCTTTTAACTTCCTCTAATGAGTGGTCATTCGTAGCTCATAGTAATAATTATGAGTCATAATTTTGATTACTACTTCTTAAAAATTTTGTTTGGCGAAATACAAAAAGCACATGAGTGAGTGAGTGAGACAAATCACAGACGGATGCAATAAAAATTTGAACTTTAATTTTTATGCTCACAAAGTTTTGCTATTTTGATTTTGAATTACACTCGAATTTAAATAAAGGTTATTAATTTTCAAAATATTTGTTTTAATTTGCTCATTTGATAATAGTTAGTGTAATAATTTCTAATTATCGTACTTATCTACTCCTCCCATTTTTTCCCCTCTCTTTCTCTCGGTTAATGTTCGAGCGTTACACAATAGACACATTGCGACATGACTTGGAACTTTTTACTGAAAAATCAACCAATAAATGGAGTCATTCATAAATTATGTGACTTTTAAATAATACCGAGCCTGTAAAATCCACCTTCTCCAACTCACCTCAATCTAACCTGTCTTATCTAATCCTCAATCTATCTCCACATTGTTACGATGTCTTAATCTCCTCTAAACAGAAACAAGCAAATAGTGTTTGTATTGTTTAGTCTGCACCCAACACTCAGACTCAGACACTCAACACCAAAATGTTGATTTGACCACTCCCACCCTCCATCTACCATCTCCCACTCACCCTCCACCATTAATTGCCTGTACCCAATAATTACCTCATCATTAATGTCACATTACCACTTGACCCCTGAACCCCACAATCTCCCAATCACATTCTATGTATCACCCCCATTTCACCTTCATCCAACATCCATCAACAAACAATTAACTCGAGTTCACAATTCCCAACTCAAACTTATTCCCTTCTTAATGCATTTGAATCACACAATCAACTTGTTCATTTGTTCACTTCTTCACAGTTCACAACAACAGGTCAACCATTTATTAATTGCTTTTCTATCATTTAACTTTTTTCAAAACGGAACCAAACAATGATTGTCGTGATACGTTGTACTATCTTCGAGAAATCTAATCTAATAAATATACAACAGCTTAACTCACAATTTGTACATTGTAAACATTGTAAACAGCGATTTTCTATAAGGTTAGCCCAAAATATTTTTAATTTTTTTTATTAAATTTAATTTTTTTACCAATCTTCAGATAGTCTCAAGAGTACATTCTTTTTTCTTAGTCAGGTACTTTTTCTGTTTTTTCTTCTTGTTTGTTTATAAACATGTAGAATTTTTTAAAACATTTTATCTGTCATCTTGTATTTAGCTTCTGTACTTACGTAATGGTTTGTGTGTTCAATGGTGTGTGCGTAATGGAAGAAGATGAATTAGATGGATATCCGGTGACATGACGCCAACTCTCATCAAACCAACTAAAAACGAACTCCATATTAGTTACATTGCTCGATTGGCACTTTGAATTTAAATTTAATTTATTCAAGCAATAATTGAAGTGTTACACTTTTAAGAAAATTTGTGGATTTTGTGGATTGAGTTTTTAAAAATGGTTTTAATATTATATTTTCATAAATTTATTCATTGATTTTTTTGTAGATATCAGAAAATCATTTTACAAATTTTAATTAAATACTTAAAAACGTCATCTTTGAACGAAATGCACATGGTCAAAATTTACAGGTAAGCTTAATTTGTTTTCAATTAAATGTTAGCTGAACTGAACACACATCACCACACTTCTGCTTGAACTAATCTGTCATATCGGTCAATCGGAAGTGAGTGGGTAGATCTGTGTGAGCTTTACACAAACAACGTATTAAACAACATTAAATTTTATCTTGGACAAAATATACGTACTTTATTTTTAGTAACGTTTATATCTGACATTCAAAATAGCTTGCACATGTTGTTACTAAATTAATGTGACAAGTCTACCTTCTATTTTAACGGTTATAAACTCAAACTAATTTTACTCAAAAAAATCCTGTAAATATTCTTTCATTTTTTCTGTAACCACTCAATTGAGAAAAATTGAGGCAAACTACATCAAGAACAATGAACACTATTTTCGATTCCTTTTGATTAAAAATTTGATTATCTAATTCGAAATGATTAAACCTCTTCAATTGGTGCTCTCGCAAAGATTATACAAAAATATTTCATTATTTGATGTGAGATAAATATTTAATGCTTCGGGTAATACCATTGGCAGTAAAATTGCAACATCCTTGACTTCTTCTTAAACAGGTAAAATAAAAAAATATTTAATTAGTTTGCACAGTGTGAGGATATGCAAAAAACTTTAACGAGTTAAATCGCCAGAACTTGTGCAATTATTGATTTTAATCAACAGACAATAACTTGAGAATGTGTTTAATTTTTTGTAATGAAATTTTTGCGATTAAAGTATATAAAAAATTCAACTCAATAAAATAAATAATTGCGAGCTACGATCTGCCCTTGCTTAAATGGTTTATTAATATTATTTTCATATGTTCTTTTAATTTCATAAGTAAACATGATCCCATCTATCAAAGATCCTAATAAAACATACATTCGAAATCAAAATATTAAATTAAAATTTATTTCTCAAACTGAAATCCACTAGTTGCATTATGTATGTTGTATAAAGCTGGATTGGTTGGTTCAAATCGATTAGTTGAAAATTTGTAAATTCCAACTTTTTCTAACTAATAAAAACTTTGTGATACATAAATATTACATTTGGAATAGAGAACAATGAATTATGTTTTTGGGAAAGTACATTCGATTATTATGTAAAAATAGTTAACAAGAATTAGGTAATGATATTAATGTTATTAAACCCTGAAACCCCTTCTTGGTGACATTGAGTATTATCACATTTTCTTTTTCTCAACGGTAACTCTTTATAATTATTTCCGAGTATGTTCTTTTTCTGAAACAATCTCGAGAATATCGCGTTTATTGCACATCCTGAGACATGTGTTCAATAAAGTTTGAATCAAATTTATTACTTTTATATAATTCCCGTTAAATCGTGCATTTTAAATTAATCCTGTAAAATTCCGAGAGTTGTATAATTGAAGGTAATGAATTTTAACTGGTAAATATAATTTCTTTAATATTTTTAAGCAATGTTGAAAATAATTTGATTTTTAAAAATTGTTTATGATTTAAATTGTTTTTATCAAATGATTTTTAGAGAATATAAAACTGTTTAAAAACCCAATAGAAAACTATTTATAGGAATATTGTGTTTTAATTTCTTCGTCCATCTCAAGATTTATCTAAAAAGGTTATTAAAAAATATCTGCACATTATAATCGAATTATTATCAATGAAATATCCAATACTTCCAAAAGTACTCAATCAACTCTACACTACGAATAGTAAACGTTTAAATAGAAATGTCTACTCATTGCGTCGTATTGAAGAAATTGCGCGCCATTTTGACTAACTAAAATTTTGTTTGATGAATGTACAAATAAACAAGCGTATTAAATTGTCTTGTATAAACACTTCACTTATTCAACGGTTTATATAATATTCAATGATATCGTCGTTCATTTATCAAAAATCTATTATTTGACAACAAATCTATTTAAATAATTTCATCCATTCATTTTCCGTTAACTAATCTATTTGTAAATTTTGCGTTTTACCAGGTCATTGATGAATCATTCAACTTTCCCCACGATTGTATCAATTCTCATGTTTCTCGTATATTCGTTTCTGTCGTCATTTCTTCTTTTGTTATTATTTCGATACTTAATTACTTATTCTTATTCTATACTTACGTATTTATTACTTTTTTGTATGTCTTTGCATTAAAAATCCCAATTTTAAAATTTTTCACACCATAAATATTACCAAAATTTATTATCTTACATTTTCCCTATCTTCGGTAAATGATAAGTGGTCTAGACAAAGGAGCAATTTAGATTTATATGGTTGGTTTTTATTGGTGCATTGAGTGAATAAAAAAATATATTTTACAATTAAAATGCATTGCAGGAAAGTTCTGATTTTATAGTTTACAAACTAAAATAAATTTTGTTATGGACGAATAACAAGTTGTATATTTTGGGCACCACGAGAGGAGACTATCAGTCTCTACACTCACACTGTTTCAGTGTTTTCTTGTCTATGCTCTATTTTAATGGCGCCCGGCGCCTGGATTGCGCAAAAGATCCTTGACCTAATTTTCGTTTTTGATGCGTTTTATGTTGGCTCTCTGAGTTTTAGTGTGCTAAATAGCACCTATTATTTTCTCTACTACTCGAGGGTTCTGTGTGCGCCATCCCCCATTACAGTTACCAACCGGGAAGTGATGTGATGCAAAGAGAAATGCACTTTTTCTGCTTTTTTATGTGAGATAAAACATGACGCCCTCCTCTAACTTTTACTATTAAAATCAGGGCGCATAGTAACAGTGAATGAAGGATGACGTCGGGCGCCATCATTTAACGGAAAAATTCACTACCAATTTTGTCTCCTCAATATATCACCTTATATTATTGCATACTGTTCGAGATTAATTCTGTGTTGTGCAATACTACATGTTCTATATATCACGAACGCATGACGTCTTATACTTTAATTCATGATAAAACACTTAAACTGTCCCTTGAAAAAGTTGCACAATCGAGATTTAATGGTTTGTGAGAGAAAGAGTAGAGTTTATTTCAACACATTTACGCATGGCGCCCAAAAGAATACTCCGCTTAATATATTTTTGCCGGTTGAACACTCAACTCGATATTTTCTCTCTCACTCTCAGACACAACAAAGTAAATGTAGTACGGCGTAGTACTTTCGACTTTCCCTTTTCTGTGTATCGAGTGTGTTTGATTGTTTTGTACAATGTTTGTTCATTGTCGGAGCGTGCGAAGCAGCGGAGACTATACCACAGCTTTTGGCGTTTCTTGTCCGAATTAGTACTCAAAAACGACTGAACCGATTTGCATAATATTTTGGGAATAGCTTTATAATGCTGTAGAGCTATGTCATAAATACCTGGCATCCTCCAAAACTCAAAGATAAGATAAGACCACTAGCGCCACCTAGTGACAAAAATTGTTACTAGCTCAGTTGTTCTGTTCTGGCAGCTGAGTGTGTCTGAGCTTTACGGTGACTGCTTTGTTTACATCGTTGTGTTGTCAGCTGTTACTCCTTTGAGCACAGTTCGTGATATTTCGAGATTTATTTTTGTTTGTTTTGTTTTTTTCGCTTTCCAGATCTATTCGTTTGTTTCACTAAAATCTTTTCATATCAAGCTATGTTTTTATTGTGAATCTGTTAACTGCAGTGCGGCATGCCACTAAATTATGTAACTATGAAGAAATTATCAGTGTTTTACTGAACTTCGACAATGTCTTCGTCACAAGGTGCTGAACAATCAAGTTTCGTTCATTTATCGGTCATTTTAGGACAGGCGCACTCCTGAAAATCAGTTATTTATGCAATGACGGAAGACTGTTTAAGTGAAGGTGAAAATTCGTCATCCGATAAGGCTTTTCATCTTTAGACAACAAACGAGGCTTGCACTGTTGAGAACAATTGACAACTTGCCAAAATAGGAGTTCAGGGAACCCATGGGGCGAAGATGAATCAAAAATGGATTAATATCGTGTGTTAAATATATATAGATTCGTGATGATTCGTTTGTGTTCACGGTGGACTGGTGAATTCGTCTATTAGAAATCTTTTTTAAAGTGATGAAAAGTCCTCCAAATCATCCCAACTTCATTATACTCGAGTTCAATCACTACAATGTTTTGAAATTTCTTATCAAACCTGTTACTCCCAACTTTGCCAAAAATTGTAGAACCTTCTTGAGGACTCGATTGCGATTTAATGTTGAGTACGTGTGCATCATTCACGAATGCCAAGATAACACTCTTGGCTCACACTAGGCCAGGCCTAAGGTGATTGTGGACGTAGACAACAGCGAAAACTGCTAGAATGACTTATGTTGCATTAAATCGGGTTAAAAGACTTGAAAATATTATGTTTCAACAAGCTTTCCCTCTAATAAGAATAAAACCAATGTTGATAACGCGTTCGGTGAAAAGGTAAAAGAGCAACTCAATAAATATTAATAGCGCACGCTCCGACTACATCCAAATGGCATGAAATTCCATGTCATTGGGATCATTATGATGTTCTTATACGTGTCATAGTCAAAGCTAGTTAACTAGACAGACATAACAAACCCGACAAATCATTAACAAATAATAACAATTCGACAAATGCACCATGTTGGTACTACTCAAGGTTTCATATTCAAAATATTAATACAAAAAATCTATCAAGTATTTTACAGGTAATTTTAAATTTTTGAACTAAATTTAAATATTCTGAGCTATATTTGGAATAATTTTACAATATTGTTTTTACCAAGATTTAATACAAGGTTGCCTTATTTATGAATTACCCAACTTCTGTAATTAATGTTCTCAATTAATTAACTTTTCTGTCTTGCTTAATTATACAATTCTGTGCAATCATGAGATCTTTGTGTAATTAACTTAATTATATTATTACATGGTGGTTTCGTTTTAATGGATAATTAATTCGATTGTATGTTCGTTGGTTCTTAATGTCATAGGTCACTCTGTATACTTTTCTTTCTCACATTTTCAATATATTTTATAAAGGATTAGTTTAGTTAATTATAAATAAATCTCACTACAATAATATTCCATCTGAATTGGAATTTCAGTTAAGTCTTAAACTTACTAAAGAAACGTTGACCTTGAACCTTGTTGGGTGGATTACTATCAACTTTAAAGTCGTTTACTCATTTTTTTGTTAATTTTTTATAAAATTACAATTTTAGGCTCTACTTCTGTGAAAAAATACAAAGGATAAAAAAATAGCAACTATAATTAAATTAGTGGCTTCTAGTTATAGCTATCTATGAATATAGACTCATAGTCATTTGACTAATGGCTCAATTAACTCGTTTTGTAGCACTCTGACCAATTAATTTAAATAAATTTACATTTTTCAAAATAACTTTCTTGGTTCTAATTTTTTAAGTATATTCCTATTTTTTGATTAATATTAAACAATTTAAAGCAATTTTTATACTTCTCTGTAAACGGATCAAATGGTACAAAGTTATTTCATTACTTTGTGTTTTTAAAATGTGTGTTGTTGTATGTTATCTTCACTTCTACTGTTGTTTTTTTTACATAACCGGAATGACGTAATAAATGCAATCATCAGTGCGTAAGTTGATGATATATTGTTATGTATAAACAAAACATATGAACAGGTTACCAAATCAATCAATCAATGTTGTGCGTATGTTACATTGAATATTACGTCAATTAATGATTCATTCTGTTGCTGCATCATATTTGTTCGAATGTGGATAGTTGATCAAAAATTCTAAATTTCTAAAAAATCTTAACAATTTTTCTGTAAATAGTTTGTTTATCTTCAAGAAGATCTATCCACTTTTACTACTCGGTGGTCTATTTAAAATCTGGTAAACTCTATTTTGTTGGACTATTAATTTTGATGCTGTGTGAGGCTAATGATGTGTCGAGTTGAGTTTGTGTTGACAAATGTAGGTGCTTAGGTTTTGTTTGTTGGTTCAAACGATTACTTGAGCTCATCATGATTATTACGTATTGTGTGAATAGTCCCTTATCTATTGAGCAAAACGATCTACTGTGCATTGGTTAGTTATGAATATAGAGATGAACTTGGTCTCGTGTCACGTACGTGAACGTACGTCTCTTGAACGTGTCACTTATTAGTTATCTAGTTTCCTCTTGTGTCTATGACATAATCATCATCACATAAATGATCATGAGTTGAACAAGAATAGTGACTAAAGGAGAATCGACAATGACAATGATACACAGAGATTATATGAAGTATAACAAGAGTTTTCGCATACATTTTATGTATATGAATATCGTTTGTAAAATGATCACTAGATGGCACAATTTCTTTCATTTGATCAAGTCTATCATCGCGGCGACATATTTAAAAGGTAATTTTGTTATCGCTTAATTAATTAAATTACAGATTTTTGTAAATTTTAACTTTTAAATCAATGAATCAAAAAAATGTCAAGCTTCAATTTTCCATTATTTCAATTGTTATTTTTCTTGGTTCAGTTTATTCTAATAAAAAATTGTTTACTTATTAAGGAGTGGAAATAGTAACTGATTTTTCATATTTGCATATTTGAATATTTTGTCAACAATTCCCTGAAAGTTTTAGGTTAAAGAAAAAAAACATTTTCATATTGCATTGAATTTTCCCTGTTAATTTATCTTGCTCATTGAAACACAATTTCACTTCCTCGCATTGTCACAAGATTTTTAAAGTTTCTCCAAATTCATCTCTATCTGCTACATCTTCATTAAACAGGTTTTATAATTACAATAATTTTATTCATGCCTCTTTAGGCAATGCTTCAAAAATTTAATTATTTGTACTGTATTTAAATTTCATATTTTCTTAATGATTTAATTTAGTTTAGTTAATGATAATAATGATAATACTCAAATAAAAAAAGGTAAAACTCAACTATCAATTCACATATTTTGTCAATCTATTTGATTTAACTTTCACCCAAACCCGTGTGTTGACAAGCTGCTTAGAAACACATTTTTAGTTGGGTCAGTCCCTTGCAAAGTTGATGTACTCGAAAGTGCATTTAGACATTCCTTCATTGTCACTTGAGTATGAACAAAAGTTCAATTTACGTTGCATGTGGTCCTTTACATTTGAACTGTCTGTGCGAAGTAGCACGAAAATTGTCTTTGCCTTGTTGTTTCTTGTCAATGTCATTTGTTTGCACTTCACAAAGAAAAAATGAGAAGAGAGATGACTAATCGAGATGGTTTACGCTTGTTTGTGTTAGAAACAAGTGATGTAACATTTTACTTTTGAAACAGTAGTATTTTATTATCATGATTAAAAAAATGAACTGATTTTTTTAATTTAATTTAATTTATATGTTAATTTGAAAGTCTTTAAGATCAAAACAGGAACCAACTGTCCATAAGTGTGTAATTTGGAGGCTGCAATATAAGTTTGTGGACTTTTGTCAAGAATTTCATAACAAAAATACTTGGATTTAAAATCAAGAATAATTTTATCATTATTTTTTGCAATTCTTTATGATCAGGTTAAAATTATATTTATTCCTATTAATGATTTTATTCGTGTATTTTCGTGTCCAGTGCAACAAACCTGAATCATTCTATTCTGTACAGAATGATCAATGATTAAACAAGTAAAGAATTTTGAATTTTAAAAAAATGTTTTGGAGTTAAATTCTAGGTTTTAAAACAATCAATCCGTGATTAACAGAATCTCTTAATGATTTTTAAATGCTTGTTTGTGATATAGCGAATATTATTTATGAGGTGTAATGACCGAGGAGCATTAACTTGAGTCAGCTGGAAGATCCAAAGATGTCAATATTCATTCCAAAAAAAGTGATGACTGAGGAGCATTAACTTGAGTCAGCTGGAAGATCCAAAGATGTCAATATTCATTCCAAAAAAGAGATGACTGAGGAGCATTAACTTGAGTCAGCCGGAAGATCCAAAGATGTCAATATTCATTCCAAAAAAGGATGACTGAGGAGCATTAACTTGAGTCAGCTGGAAGATCCAAAGATGTCAATATTCATTCCAAAAAAAGGATGACTGAGGAGCATTAACTTGAGTCAGCTGGAAGATCCAAAGATGTCAATATTCATTCCAAAAAAAGGATGACTGAGGAGCATTAACTTGAGTCAGCTGGAAGATCCAAAGATGTCAATATTCATTCCAAAAAAAAGGATGCCTGAGGAGCATTAACTTGAGTCAGCTGGAAGATCCAAAGATGTCAATATTCATTCCAAAAAAGAGATGACTGAGGAGCATTAACTTGAGTCAGCTGGAAGATCCAAAGATGTCAATATTCATTCCAAAAAAAGGATGACTGAGGAGCATTAACTTGAGTCAGCTGGAAGATCCAAAGATGTCAATATTCATTCCAAAAAAAGGATGACTGAGGAGCATTAACTTGAGTCAGCTGGAAGATCCAAAGATGTCAATATTCATTCCAAAAAAAAGGATGACTGAGGAGCATTAACTTGAGTCAGCTGGAAGATCCAAAGATGTCAATATTCATTCCAAAAAAAGGATGACTGAGGAGCATTAACTTGAGTCAGCTGGAAGATCCAAAGATGTCAATATTCATTCCAAAAAAGGATGACTGAGGAGCATTAACTTGAGTCAGCTGGAAGATCCAAAGATGTCAATATTCATTCCAAAAAAAAGGATGACTGAGGAGCATTAACTTGAGTCAGCTGGAAGATCCAAAGATGTCAATATTCATTCCAAAAAAGAGATGACTGAGGAGCATTAACTTGAGTCAGCTGGAAGATCCAAAGATGTCAATGTTCATTCCAAAAAAAAGGATGACTGAGGAGCATTAACTTGGGTCAGCTGGAAGATCCAAAGATGTCAATATTCATTCCAAAAAAAGAGATGACTGAGGAGCATTAACTTGAGTCAGCTGGAAGATCCAAAGATGTCAATATTCATTCCAAAAAAGAGATGACTGAGGAGCATTAACTTGAGTCAGCTGGAAGATCCAAAGATGTCAATATTCATTCCAAAAAAAGGATGACTGAGGAGCATTAACTTGGGTCAGCTGGAAGATCCAAAGATGTCAATATTCATTCCAAAAAAGGATGACTGAGGAGCATTAACTTGAGTCAGCTGGAAGATCCAAAGATGTCAATATTCATTCCAAAAAAGGATGACTGAGGAGCATTAACTTGAGTCAGCTGGAAGATCCAAAGATGTCAATATTCATTCCAAAAAAGGGATGAATGAGGAGTGAATTATTTTAAAATTATTTTTCCATTCATAATCACATAAACAGAATTTTGTTCACACTTAAAAATCTAAAAACAAAAGCATTGTAAAAATAACTTGTCAAATTTGAAAGCACAAATTTATTATGAAATTACCAGTTCTAAAATATACATATATACACACAACTTAATGTCTCAAAGTTAATATTAAAATTTAATAATTAGTTAGATTAGAGGAGCGAACAAACAAACTCACGCCGACCGAGCGAAGCGAGGGAGGTGTGAGTTTGTTTGTGAGCGACGATAACATCCGAGAGAAATTGTGAGAAATCGCAATTCTTGTCAGCACAACTCCTCCGAAACCACCTTATGGATCGGTCTGAAAATTTAATGTTAATGTTTGTTACCCAGTAATGTATCTGAGTAATGATTACCAGGACATGATACCCTTTTGATTATCAAATACCCGCGCTAAATTGAGAGCGGAGGTTATTGATGTTGCGCTTAATCGGGAATTTACGATATTATGAATTGTGTTTTCACTTGAAAACTTAGTCATTTTGTTTGTGTTTTGTTTTTACGTTTTCACCACCCGAAATGTATTATTTTTTCGGTTTTAAATGTATCGGTCATTTAAATACTTTTGTTTTGGGTTTCTTCGTTTTCAGAATTTAAAATTAAAAAAGCTGTTTAAAAATTAAATTAATAATACCTTAAACTTTGGAATCTCATGAAAATTCACTGTGAAAAACAATTACAGAAACGTTATCAATGGGTCAATCTAATACAAAAAATCATTCTCACCCAATTTATCTTATTGTTGAAATAGTAAATGTTACTTTAAGATTCAATCAAATCGTGTTTCAAATTAATAGTTTAATTAATGAAAAACGTTTAATAACGTTCAAAATCTTTCGCTTAAATTCTCGGAACTAGGGAAAGAGTTGTACTTTTCAGTTTAATGTAGAGTTGTACTTAATTAAGCGTAATCTATTGTTTTGTTTTTAATATTTAAATTTGAGTTTTGAATATTTTATCTGGCAAAAGTTAATTCGACATCGTTCGCTCCGATTTAACGCCAATTTATTGATATTTTAAAAAGAGTATGCGCATGCGTGTTGTACTATTTATAATTACTTTTAAAAACATTATTTGAACACATAATACTCTTATATAAATTTACCTGTAATAACATTTTATGTCAACATTCGTATCAATTCAAAATGTGGTTACTTTTATTATAATTTTCACTGCCAGTTAAATTTTGAATTTAATATATAAGACAAATTTAAGATTAACCTTTAATGTACTCACACCATTAAATCAAGTCAATTTACTATTGAATACTTTTACTAAAACAAGATTTTCAAAAACTTACAACCTTTTACAAAATTAACGACAACAGTATCAATTGAATATTTTTAACAACTTTTAAGTAACTTATTGGGCAATAGTTTTTGTGAAGTTCTCAATGATTGCAATAATACAATCAAATACAAATCGAGTTCACAGTAGCAGGAATGCAAACAATGCGACACATTGCACTTTGTTGCATTACCCAAGTGTTGTGGCACATTTCCATAAACATGTTCACTCAAACTTGGAAACTTTGAAATGTTCTATGAGATTTATTATTTATACAAAATTGTTTTATTATTTGATTAAATTATTTGCGTAACCTTTTTGAACTCGAGACACTCATTCCTGGCATTCTAGTTCAATAAAAATATTCGAAGAAAGTTGCAATGTTCTGGGTCTAAACTAAATTAAGTTGGATTTATAATTTTTAAAATGTTAGTTTTTACCTTTTAATCAATGCACAATTAATGATCGAATATCTAAAAAATTAAAAATTCCGGCAAGCCGGGAAAGTAGCGAGACGAAGTTTGAATGTATAAAAATTGCAGTCTGGAAAAATATTTTGTTATGATACAATATAATTTTAAAAAATCCAACAAGCACCAACCTCAAAACTCCAAACTGACAACACCAAACAAAAACCTGCCACTTAAACATCTCAGGTGGAAAACTTTGCCAATCGAATGAATAAAACTACTGGTCTAACCTATTTGCGCCTTCATATAATCCTGCATTACAATTTGAGTTGTATTTCTATCCGAAACGAGAAAGAATACTGTGGAATGATGATGGAACAGTGATTGCTATGTACGTCGATTCAAGAGACACTGACTATAAACACCAGATAATGATGGTCAAGTACTGTATTTCCGTTGTGGAATATAGTGTCATACCTCAAGTACCTCGTTTCGACAAAGAATCTCACACTGGTCAAACTTTGGACTTCAAAGGTGTGAAGCGAGTGCATGCCGTGGTTGGTTCCAAGTCCGCAGTTACTCACTCGAATATGATCTATCCTGGTATTTCTATGGCCGGTGAACTGTTATCTCCAATGTATATTTTGATCTCCGAACCGAGTGGCAATTTTCCCAAAAGTTATTGTCTGAGCGGGGGGCGAAGCGAAGCTTCGCCAAAGCGAAAGACTTCTACCACGGCTTTTTGTGTTGCTTGCACGAGAGATTCTGGAAAAACTACTGGACCAAAGTGCACCAAATTTTCAGGTTAAGCTTTTGGGATAGGTCTGAGTTGCGGAAAAATAGCAGATTTGCAAAAAACTCAAAGATAAGATCACGAAATTTAGCGCAACCTGGTGTTGAAAATTGTAACTATTGACACTATTGACAACATCAGCTGACATTTCAACACAACTCATGTGCAACTTTTTATCAGAGTGTAGACACAGAAGTGTTTGGTTTGTTGCCAGTCGTGAACCAAAAACTATAAAATGCATCACTTTTTGTAGTGCATTGTTTTTAATGCAATGGATGGAAGATCTAAAGCAAGACCCAGATGAAGACAACACGGAAGAAGTAGGAGTCCAGGAATCTGTCCTACTCAAAGTTTTCACCGTTACCACGTCAGAAGACTAATGCAACAGAATTGACGACAATAAAAACAAACCTGACCAAGTTCTAACAGAGCCGTTTTATCCTGTGTTTGGATCACCGACTAACTGCAATTGAGATGATTAAAAACGCAAAAGAGTCTAGGGTAATACACAAATTGAGCTGTTTAATTCAATTTCCTAATTAATAGAAAACAAAACCAATCTAACAATTCCTAACGCAATTGGAGAATCCCAGGTTCACAATTGCAGGAAAAGATACAATTGCTCAATAAATAAATCTTCCCGGACCACCAATCCTACTGAAAAGGAACAATAAGAATTCATGAAGTTGATTAGTTTGAGAACTTTGAGAAATAAACGAATTGAGGTAAAAGTTGGTTCACAGAAACATCAGTTCAAAACTTGCGCTAAAATCCCGATTACTATACATAAGGCCGAATTATCAAAGACCCAATCATTAACACACACCAACATACGTGCATACATGCTTGGACTGTACGTGGACACAAAATTTTGACGTGATAGTTATCACTGGGATTCTATGATCCTTGAATTGGGATACTAATAACCTCGAACAAATTCAGAAAAGAGCCATAAAAATTGCAATTGCGATCGGCCGAGGCACGAGGCCCAATCGCAATCTGCAATTTTTGTGGAACTTGTGGGGTAGGAAGGTGTGTTAGTTGTATGTTAACATCGAACACAAGTTCCATCGGACACATGAACTCATGAATGCAACAAAAATCACCATTTCGAAAGATAATCGTTTTATATCTGAAAATTGGGATCTATCAACATTGAAACCTGTGCTTACAGAATCGATTGAACTTGACAAAACACGACGAACTTTTGTTTTCTAATCTTACAATCTGACAGAGAAAAAGTTATCTGGAGGGAACTATATCTGAAATACTGCAGAGATTACAATAAAAATAAACAAACATTTACTCTGGTTTTGGAGGGCTGGGTGCCCGCCCGCTCAGACTATGCTCCTTTGGAGCCAATGATGTTTATGAAAAGTTCTCGGTTCCTCCAAACTTGAAAGTTTATGCGGGCAAGACCGCAAACATGAACAAATCACAATTGAAGACTTTTATGAAAGATACACTTGTGGTGCCCGTCCGAACCAGACGTAAACATCCTCTGTCGAACATTCACCCACCGTGTAACTGACAACAATTCATCGTAATGATCTGTACGTGCCTTAACGACAGCTTCCCACGATCTGGATTTAACCAGCGCATTCCGATCTCACCGGAACGCATCCAGTCACTGACTCACTAACTATCAACACACACACATCCTATGTAATGGCCAGTTGCTCATTGCAACCTGCCAGTTGGATTTGATCAGTCGAGCGAACAACACCTCGACTTCATGTATCAATCTCACTTGATGATTCAATAAACTCGTTCGTCCCAAACACTACACTGGTGACCCGAACTACGAACACGCGGTTATCCATCCAAATGGAACCAGTAACACACTGGTGACCGACTACAAACACGCCAAAATCATCAAACCAACGCGCCAACTCATCATCGTTGCAACTAACAACGAATGTCCAGCAAATCATCGGACGACGAAAACAACGACGCAAACAACGACAACCAACTCGACCTATCCACAGAATTTGTCTCAGCCTGGGCCAGTACTCTACCAAAAGTACCGTCTCCACCCCCCTCTTCACAGACCATTTGTCCCAATCGCTTCTCCAAGTAAGTCAACTCAACAAATTGTCATTCCATCCAAAATGGCAGAAGCCGCAGCACTTAAAGCCCTTCATGATGCTATGATTGCCGCAGTGGCAGTCAAGGGACCGCCGTGGTATCCTGAGGATCCAGCCATGTGGTTCAATCAGATGAACGCCCAATTTCACCTCGCGGGGATAACAAAAGAGGAAACAAAATACTACCATGTTATGCAAGTCATACCTTCTAAAGTGGCAACTGAGGCTCGTCACATTACTGGCAAAGCCACTTACGAAACAGGCGATTTTGACAAATTGAAAGCCATTGTAATCAAGAATTATGGCGAAAGCAATCTTCAGCGACTCAACATGATTCTGGACACCGAACAAATGGGTGACAGAACTCCATCACAATTCTACCGATTTCTGCAATCAAAGGTTGGTGATATGAAGGTTGACGACACCATCCTCAAAAATCGCTGGTTGGCAAAACTACCAGAGAAAATCAAAACCGCCATCAGTGGTTTGCAAAAGGCAATAGCAAATTGGGATGAACTACTCGAGTCTGCTGACAACATTTTCGAAATCTGCAAAGATTCAGCCCCATCCATCGCAGCTGTTTCAACCGATCATCGTCATTCTCACAACCGCTCGAACAGTGTCTCCAGCAATCGCTCTTATCGCTCTTATCGCGGACGTTCTAAATCACCTGGACGCCGAAACAATCGAGGTTTCGATCCAAATGGCAAGAATTGCTGGTACCACTGGCGCTTCGGTGACAAAGCACAAAAGTGCGCTGAAAATTGCCAATTCAAGAAGGGAAACTCCCGTCAGTAGCTTCGATGGCGACAACTGCTACTGATCACCGCGCAAGTCGCCTATACATCTTCGACAAACGCTCTCACACCAAATACCTAATCGACACGGGAAGCGAAATTTCAGTTTTGCCCGCTTCAATGTTTAAGAATCTCAAAGCATCGGACTACAAAGTTTATGCTGCAAACGGCTCACCAATCCGCACATACGGACAACGCCTTATCAAGCTCGATCTTGATCTGCGAAAGGACTTCAGATGGCCTTTCATCATTGCTGATACAACTCACGCAATCATCGGTGCAGATTTTCTCCGCGAATTTCACTTAGCTCCATACTTGGCTGAGAAGAAACTGGTTGACATGATCACCAAATTCGCGGTAAAATGCCAATCTGCTCCAGCACCTTCATTGGGCCTTAGCACAATCAACAGCAACTCTCCGATCCACGATCTCTTAAAACAATTTCCCGAAATCACTCGCTCATCAACAGTTGGCGAAGTGAAACATAATGTGCGACATCGCATCGAAACAACAGGAAAGCCAGTTCATGCGAGAGCCCGTCGACTTGCGCCCGAAACCCTCAAAGCAGCGAAAGCCGAATTCGAGCAAATGCTTGCTCAAGGTATCATTCGGCCTTCTCAATCAGACCACGCATCCCCACTTCACATGGTCAAGAAAAGCAACAACGACTGGCGCCCCTGTGGCGATTATCGCCCTCTCAACGCACAAACCAAACCCGATCGCTATCCTGTTCCGCATCTGCAGGACTTTACATCCAATTTGAGTGGTTGCACGATCTTTTCTTCAATCGATCTTGTCAAAGCGTACCACCAAATTCCAATTCACGAAGATGACATCCACAAAACAGCTGTCATCACACCTTTTGGCTTATTCGAATATCTTTTTATGTCTTTTGGTCTCAGAAATGCTCCAAACACGTTTCAACGTTTCATGGACTCAATCACACGCGATTTGGATTTTGTATTTGTCTACCTGGACGACATACTAATTGCATCCAAATCACTCATCGAGCACAAGCAACACTTGGAAATTCTTTTCAAACGACTCAAGGAATATGGTTTAACCATAAACGTCGCCAAATGTCAGTTCGCTCAAACCGAACTTACCTTTCTTGGACATCTTGTCAATCAAGACGGAATCGCACCTCTACCGCAAAAAGTGGACGCAATTCGCGATTTTCCCAAACCAATCACCAAGAAGCAATTGCGACGCTTCCTTGGCATGTCAAACTTCTATCGACGATTTCAAAGAGGAGTTGCAACACTCTTAAAACCGTTACACGACATGCTCAAACAAAAAGCTCGAAATCTTACATGGACCGACTTAGAAAGCAACGCATTCGAAGCAACAAAAACCGCACTCGCCGACATGGTTCTTCTTCATTACCCAACGCCAAATGCAAAACTCTCACTTCAAGTAGATGCATCCGACACAGCAATTGGTGCAGTTCTTCAACAAAAAGACGCCGATTGTTGGAAACCACTCGGATTCTTCTCCAAAGCGCTTGACACTACACAGCGCAAGTACAGTACATTTGACCGTGAACTCTTAGCAATTTACTTGTCAATCAAACATTTCAAGTACATGCTCGAAGCACGTGAATTCATCATCTTCACAGATCACAAACCGCTAACCAACGCTCTTTGCTCACTAAACGAGAAATCTCCAAAACAATCACGACAACTGTACTATATTTCTCAATTCACCTCTGACTAAATTAAGTTGTATTTATAATTTTTAAAATGTTAGTTTTTACCTTTTAATCAATGCACAATTGATGATCGAATATCTAAAAAAATTAATAATTCCGGCAAGCCGGGAAAGTAGCGAGACGAAGTTTGAGTGTATAAAAATTTCAGTCTGGAAAAATATTTTGTTATGATCATCATCTGATTGAACCACATGGCTGGAGCACATACAATTGTAAATTCGGCAATCAGAAATGTTAAATGTTTCACGGAAATAAGGTTTGCAAACTTTAATACATTTATTTTCTATTCGTATAAAATAAGAAAAGGAATTGTTTTTTGGAGTTTTTGTTTGGTTAGTTGGTCGATGTCTCTTAATAGTAGAAACTTGAACACATCCACGAATATAAATGTTTTGCTTTTCGTGATTGTCCAAATTTAAGAATGAATTCATAACTAATTTCCTCTCATCACTGGTGATCAATTCATTGCAGTGTTTGACGCAACCACAGAGAATATCATGAAATACTTTTGCTTGAACAACATTTCCATTTCGTGTTTCATACTCCAAACCTTTCAGTCGTTTATGTTTTTGTACATTTCTTGACCATATTTCAGGTTTGCTGCTTCTTTTTCTTCCAATACTAATATCACTTGAAATCGATGATGATTGATTGTAGCTCATGATGTATTTTGATCGTATGTTGTAGTAATTTCAAGATTTATTCAGGTAAATAGAATGCAAATTGATTTCAAATCGTAATAACATTCGAATTTGATGAAGTGAGACCATTCAAATAAGACGTAACATGCGCATTAATATTGGAACTATATAAGTTGTATCCAGTGTTTACCTGAATGTACTTTGAGTGGAGTTAATCTGATTGGCCTCTGAAAATAATATATTTTTGTTCAGAAGCCAAAAAAAGTTTGTACTTATTAGACAATTGTTAATTTATTGGAAAACTCAACGATTTAGTACAAGAAAATGTTTTATTTTATGGATAATCAACAAAACAACAAATATTCATCATAATCTCAAAATCTTCCAAAAAGGAGTTAAGCTGTTTGGCCTCTGAACGGCTCATATATCTCATTGACAATGACATTTCCATCTTGATTATATGAACTATATTGAGCGTTTTCAATTAACACTACATTTATGAATGACTGTAAATTTATGAAATGATCACTAGATGGCGCAACTACTTTCGTGTTACTATACACTTTTTCGCGGGCATATTTAAAAGGTAATTTTAATTAATTAAAACTCAGATTTCTGTCTATTTTCTCTTTTAAATCCATCAATCAAAATACGGCATGCCAATAATTGGAGGAGCGACCGAAATCACTCACGCTGAGCGAGCGAAGCGAGCGAGGTGTGAGTGATTGAGGGAGCGACGATTCATACCCGAGAAAAATGCGACTTCGGTCATTTCTTGTCCGGATAACTCCTCCGAAACTACTGCATGGATCGGTCTGAAAATTTAACCCAACGTTCTGGTGGTGGTCTAGATGTGCAGTGCGAAAATAGGTCACTGTAGGTCAAAGGGCAACGGAGCAGTGATTTTTTGAAAATTCGATATTTTGTATAGAAATGTGTAGGGACACTGACAGACCATAACTTCAGATCGGTTTGGTAAGTTCGGGGAATGTAGTACTGGTCTGATAATTGGTATTTTCTCATACCACACTGAGAATAAATTTACCAGACAGGTCCGAGATTTTCGAGAAATGTTTTTTTCCGGTAGGAAACTTTTCAGAAGTTTTCAGTCGATTTACATTCCGTTGTAGCAGCTTTTCTCACAGTAGTAACCGTCGGTAAATAATACAAATAATTTATTGGAAAATTAATAAATAGAAAAATTGAAATCAAAATTACAATTATATTTTGAGGAATGTAATGAATTTAAAGTTTAGGTCTTTCTTGATGACTTGATCGCTTTTAGTTTCTCGGAATACTTGAAAGGTTAAGTTAAGTTTTAATAATAAAAAACTTAAATGAATCTGCTTCTGTCTTTACCAAAAGATTTTTAGTGTTTTCGTATTAGTAGTCCTCGCTTCATTTATAGTTTGAAGTTCTTTTGTACTCGTCTTGAGTAAAAATTAACATGTCTAATTCTAAAAAATAAAATGTTTTAAAAGAATGTATTGTCAGATAGTATAACTTACGTTAATTACGAATTAGTAAAAACTTGTGTGAAACACCAAGGAAATTAGTAACGACGCGATTTCAGTTCCAGTTAGCCAGTTGATGTGATACGATTTGATCAAACATTAAAGGTAATGAATTCTGGGTAGTCGTGAAACATGAGATAGGAAAAGTGAAAATGTTTTGAGTAAAATCAAATCCGGCTGTGAGACTTCGGGAGCTGCAGGCAAACAGTGCACTGACTGCTGAACATCGAGCAACGTGCAAGCTAGTGAGAGCCACCAATAGTATCGATAGTGATCAATCGATTGTACTGTTTAAATTATCAGATCGATATGAAAATTGTTCTCACACCAATCTGACGATGTTATTTAATTCTCTAAAGGATCTGAGAAATTATATCAAATTCGAATGATAATTTGATTTATCGCACTGGCATGAAGTTTACACTGTTAGTTTCACTGCAATGCATCAGTCCTCACATTTGTCTGATATTTTATTTCACTTATCAAACTGGTCTGAAGTACTGGGCTAGCAGTGGATCGAGAGTCAACTTTGTGTGTGTTTCTGTGTGACACATACAAGCACACGCTTCCCCCGCGCGCCCGCTGTGCGCAAAAAAAGATGCGCAGTAGCAAGCACACTCAAATGAGTGGATGTGGACCATTTGACTCGAATGCAGTTGTGTGTTGATATTTATTTGCATTTTCCGACAAATTCTAGCATTATTGCAGCTTGGAATTTGTTTAAAATTCTAAACCTAAAACAACTTAATTTAAAATAATGCGTTGATTCCTACCTAACATTGGCGTATTTAGTAAATAGCAAAAATGAAAATTGCTTTTATTCGTTGGTCAAATTCTTATGTGAATATGCTCACACAACTTTTTACATTGTATTGTATCTTTGACAAATGTTCCCACTAGGAAACTAGAAATCCATGATACACCAATGTACATAACAAGGATACGCCACATAAATATAAACTCATGACAAATTCAATTTTACAAAATGATCGATTGAAAAGTGTAGCGATCTTTATGGGCCCCCCCTGTAGATAAAGTTCAAATTTAAACAGTCAGTTGTTTGGTGGTGAGACAGTGTCCGAACAAATGGTCCATTTCCACGGACAGCCTTCGTCGTATAGTCGACTGTAATTTGCAATGGTCAATTTATATGGAAAAGTTACAGATGAACAGGCGTTGATTAAAGGTGGAACAATTTTTACTTGTTGTTTATTCGAATTAGGCTTTTTAAACAAATTGAGAATATTTTCCATTTTCCCAAAAAAGCCAATACTCAATTTAATAACAACAAAATCACAATTGACAAGTCTGTTAGTTACTGTTTGAGGTCTGCTGTGCTACCAGTGCGCATCACTAATCGTCACACAGTCAAACCAACTAAAATCACATCACATGACAAAATATCTAATCAATATCTAAACACATTTATATGTGTAGTATCTCTCAAGCTCATGAACGCCCATATTGTTTAATCCAAAATTATGTACTCGTACACTCAAACAAAGCATATATCCTAGCTAAAGTTAATGGAGGAACATTGGGAATCTTTAAGCAAGCCCAAGAATTTCTGCATTTCGCATCAAAGAAAATGAAACAATATTTTAATGGCAGTGTGTTCGTATTAGTTACGTCGGCAAACTGGTCCAGTACTACTTTTTTAGCTACTAACTAGCTTTAGCTACTTGTTTTGATGGTGTAGCTGTAACAAGACAGCAAACAGTCATTTTCAATTGATATTACCACTTTTGGCTTTTTAACAATGTTAAATCCACTCGTCTCATGTACATCACCTCTACACAGTAGAGTCTACAGTAGTCATAGTACCAATCATAGAACGCTTAGACCCTAAGTAAGCGATTACAGTATTGACAGATTATGATTGGTTTATGTCCCTAAAGACTCGTTTTGCCATTGGATTTTGGCTAATTTTGTTTATTAATTCTTTAATTTGTCGTCATTAGACGTTGCTTTGACATTGAAATCGCCAACATTTGACACAGACTGAACATTAATGATCGCTCCTTGCAAATTGGCATTAGGCATGTTGACAACTGCTGATGATGTTGAAGGATTGTTGACAATAGATTGAGCATTGTTCGGCAGTGGCTTGTATATCTTCTTATCTTGCAGAACCCATATCTAAATTGTAGTATTTGTTTGAGCTAAGTGACTGTTAATGCAACAGTAAACTCAACACATACCTCGCATATTATTGTCAGTTTGTCATCAGGTAGGTAATGGTTGGTTTGAGATGGATTTTGAAGAATAGATTGAGAAAGAAATTTTGATTCACTAACTTTATCATGCTTTGAAATGGTTGATTGATTAACTAATTGAAAAATATTTAATTACAATTATTTAAATATTGCAGAAATTATTTATCAAACTACTTACTCCATCTCGACCATTTATGTCCATCAGCAGAGAGAATTGATATTCGATATTGAACTGTGACTTGGTTTGTGTGCAGTGACACATTGAACAGATCGAGTGACAGATAGTTGTTACTGTGCACATTGTTACCATTTGGCCAGAGACGTAGATGAAATGCAAATCGAGTATCTGTTAGTGGCTTGAATATTTGTGAATCGATAGAATGATTCGTTTTATTATTGAGACAAAGGACACTGAAATTGTCGATGGTCCACTGGTGGGAGACAAAGTGAATTGCTTTCTTGGTGAGATCTGTGATGCTTTCGGATTTGTGAACAGAGTCTGACATTTGTGCATGGTTCACAGTTTCAGTGCTTTCAATCGAATCCATCTACAATAAACATTTTGTTTTTGTTACTCTCAGTCTCAATTTAAATCCACTTCTTACCATGTAACTCATCTCGCAATATATCCGCAGTTGGTTGTTGTGAACAAATCCATTTGAATTGTGCAGAAGATAATCTCGATTTAATACAAAATATCTTCCAAATTTAGCCTCAAATTTATCTGTTGATTCTGTAACATCTCACATCAATTTAAATTGATCAATTAGTCAATCCATACCATCTGTGTAGCATTCCTCACCATCCACATCGAGTATCGTCATTCTCCAGTGAACAGTCGCACTATTTTCATTGTCATTCCAAATGGCTATATTCACATTATCTTTACTTTCTTCATCCGATCCATTTGGGTACAATCTCAGACAGAATCCATCACTTTGTCCGTTGAGTACAGAAAAGTGGTCCGACTGAATGAAGTTGGGTGTTGCATCACTCGATTCAAACAGTTCACCAATATTCTCCACAGTCCAGGTGTGCACCAGTCTAGTGACCTTGTTAGCACAGTCGAATCGACACTTGGCCACCTCGTTGTTCGTGATCACATTGAAAATAGGATTGTCCGCTTGCAAGTGAATCTGTGCGGATGTAGAACATTATAGTACATGAAAGATAAAGAGGTTATACGAACCGAGAGGTGTAGTGTTAACTGGTTCTGGAGCAAATATTTCGATGCACAATTCAACAATTGTTTATAATAAACAAATGCTCTAGCTATGCATTGTGTATTGTAAAGAAAATAACTAGTAATTTCTTCAAAGAAAACATTTCAGAATCATCAACTATTCTCCACTCACATCACTAACCTGTAGTCTTGTTCCTATCTCCATTTTCATCTTCGATCGACACATTCCATTCACATTTAATCTTCCCATTATATATTTGTGGTATATTACACACAGAAAGACTAATTGCTACATAATCCTTCCAAGATTCACTATAATCTTTCGGATATAAAGCAAGACTAAAATAGAATTTTTCGTTATTTGGAGGTGAAACAAAATCCGAACAGATTTTCCATTTCCACGGATGACCTTCATCGTATATTTGGCTGTAATTTGCGATAGTCCATTTGAGGCTAAATTTAATGGAGGAACACTTGGAATTGGTTGATTCGGATGAAGATGGATTTGAAGGCACACTATTTTCTTGTCTTGTCGATAACATCTTTAAACAAATTCAAAAATTTCTTCATTTTGTATCAAATAAAACCAAAACAATAATTTAATGTCAGTTTAATCGTATTAGTTACTCTGGCAAAGTGATACATTGATGGTCTAAGACAGTGCAGTATGCACACAAATCAATCATACGTACTCAAACCACTCATCACATGACAAAACATTATCAATCAATATTCATCTTGTACCTTTACATTTAAAAGGACCTCTTAAGCGTATACCTTTAACGTCTGCGAAAGGTAATGTAAAGCCGAGAGTACACTCAAACAATACTAGTCAATAGAGTTATCGCAAAATAATCGTCTCAGATGCTCAACGCTCAAGCCACAAGTAAGCGATTATTACATAGATAGTGACGTACTAGAATTGGGGCTTGAATATTGACTTGTACAATCCATATCTAAATAGTATTTGCTTGAGTTGGAAGTAATGTAGTACTCAATACAAAACTCGCATTTAATGCTCAGCTTATCATTGTTGGAGGAGCGAACAAACAAACTCACGCTCGAGCGAAGCGAGAGTGTGAGTTTGTGAGTGAACGAGTCCTCTGGCGCCGCTTGATAGGAAAAGGCTTGTGTAGAGCCTAGGGCCTAAACGGTTCGATGGATCGGTCTGAAAAATTTACACAATATTCTCGTTGGGGTGAAGATGTGCCTTTTTTGTGCCATAAGGTCACTATAGGTCAAAGGTCACCGGAGATAAAAAATAATTAGTGATTCTTTACATAGATCTGTATTGAGATATGAGTGGTTATGTGTGTCTGTGGCACTTTGATGACTCATCGATGACCGAACTGATAAGGAGGAGTGCTCGCAATACTTTCGCTCCGACTTCACGCCAACGGCGTCACTTAAGACTAGTAATATTAACGAGACTTTACTGTTTATGCATGTGTTACATGTGAGTCATACTAAAATAGCTCAAATTTTTCAATATTAAAATAAAGTAATTTCTATTTTTATTTCATTTGCATTTGTGATTTTGTCAACTTTGAAATTAAATCTTTGTCCAAACTGAGCACTGAAAATGTTGAAACTGTTTAGTTGGGTTTTTGTGCTTGGAATATTGGTGCTCGTTTTGGGTGTAGTGAAGTCAACTAATACTCTCACTCGTGACAACAAGGACCGAGTACGTGTGAAGCGAATCATCGATGGCCAATTTGTTCGTCATAATCTTGACACTGTGTTTCGTATTTCGAGTGGTTTCGATGATTGCACTGGTACCTTCATTGCTCCCAATATGATACTGACCACTGCTAGATGCTTTTCTGGCTTGGCTTTATCTGTATCAAAGTAAGATTCCATCCGTCAAATGTTTAACCATCCAATAACGAGTACCTATTTTGTTTACACACACACACACACACAGACCATTCACCATTTCCAACGGCGAGCGCACTATTGAAGTGACCATTTCTGCACTGCACATTAACCCAATCTTTGCTGCAAAGTGGTCTCCTGAAGAAGACATTGGTGTGATTCAATTGGACCGCAATGTTGACTCGATCAGAGTGGCCTCACTTGGCTTCGACTATACACTATCATGTAATGAGACAGTGTACCAGTATGGCTATGGTCATACTAAGGTCCAGTATCACAAATCGGAACCATCCATACTTGTCAGGGTCAAGCAATTGAAAGTGTGCCCTGGAAAGGTGGTCGATTGCAGCTGGTTTACGTACTACAAGCACTACATTCCATTTATGCATTTCAATGATGCTCTAGTGACTTATTGTTCTGAAATCTGTGCATTCATGGGTGATTGGGGCGGGCCTGTGTTTAACGAACATAATAGCATTGTCGCAGTTCACTCCGATATCACTACAAATCGTTTCGATAATCAGTTCGGCTCTTCTGCAAGAATTTCAAAGCACACAAAATTTCTTCAAGAAATTTTGAGTCAAAATTAAGATTTTTTGTTTTGAAGGTACAAAAGAATGTTACTATGTGAATCATCACTAAAATATTTGCTTAAATTTTCAATTTTTCAAATTTTAAATTCATTGAATTTTTTTAACATTTCAATTTTTGCATGTTTATTTTCAATTACGTAAAACTATATTTTCTTTTAAACTTATTAGCAAAAAAATGTTCAAATTATTTTGTTTGATTTTTATTCTTTGTTTGTTTCTCATTTTGGGTTCGATTTGGTTCCAATGGAATTCAAAAATATTCACGATTCAGTTGAACTTGTACGTGATAAACGAATCATCAATGGTCGCGTTGCTGATTATGATACTGATTGGATCCAATGGAACAGTGTGTTTGCTTTGAAGTTCACTCTTCGGGACAAAGTGGTACGGCATTGTACGGGAACTTTTGTGGCAGAGAATATGATTCTAACTGCAGCATATTTGAAAACAAGGCCCCAGAATTAGTGGATTCTGATGATTACGATTGATAACTCACAAAATACAATGATTAACCCATTCAATCCTATAGAGTTCAAATTTCTATCTAAAGAATGTACAAATGTACAAAATTTCTGTGTATCATTTAAAATATTTTGAATTTTTACTAAAAATTAAATTACGAATCAACAATTTAGTTTAATTTATTTTTTATGGTCATTTGTGATTTTAACAACAAAACATGTCGAAATTTTCAGCAATCTGTTTTGTTGTTTTTGGTCTCTTTTTTTGATCTAATCAAAACCTCAACTTCTACTTCTCAAGTTGAGATTGCACTTGTGGAACGAATCATCAATGATCACTATGTTGGTCATGATGACATCGTGAATCATTACGATGTGTTTGCTTTTGGGTCAATTCTGCACGGAAAAGCAGTGCCACATTGTATTGGAATTGGAAAGGATATGATTCTCACTACTGCCACTTGTTGGTAAGAATATTCTGTGAATGAAAACGTCAATTTTTTTAATATCTAAAAGATACCTAACTTTTATTGTATATCTCCAATAGTAAACATCTCAAACCAACCAATCCTATCAAGATTTACAGTTCAGGATACACCCTAAAAGCGACCGTCTCAAAAGTTCACCATGGACCCTGGTACCAGAACAATGCCCACGAATGTGGCCACGATCTTGCAGTGATTCAACTGAACAGAAACATAAATTCAATCTTTCCGTCTTCTTTGGGTCTCGATTATGTGGTCTTGTGCGGTAAAGTGGTGTACCAGTACGGTTACGGTCGTGAGTGTGTTTGACTGTGTGTGAGTGTATGTAGACCTAGGGGACAGAGGAGAGCGATCGTTATGAGAGTTGTGGTACAAGTATTGTGTGATATAAGGGAGAGGGAAAGGAGAGAGAAATACAACATAAGAGAAACAGACAAAAAGTGAAAAGACGAAGGAATAGAGAGATAATTTGAGGTAGGAGTGACACCTTGGATTCGCCGGCCGAACGAACCCAAAACGCCCCCAAATCCTACATTATCCAATAAACCAACGATTAGTTGATTATCAAACTATACATTTTCTACCACTTCAATCCCTTATGAACATTGTAATATTCGAAAAATAGGTTAGCTTGCGCAAAAAAAGTAAATTCTAGTAGGATTTTGTTGAATTGATGAATTTTTAAATTCGTTAAATTGCGATAAATTTACGATATAATTTATTTTTAATTTAATTTTCTATTTTACAAAAAAAAATATTTGATAATATTTTATTTTCGGCTCATATTTATGAAACGGACAATAAATAAATAAACAATATTTGATTCAGAAATTCTAAAATACTCGTAGTATAATTACTAAAATTTTTAATTTAATTTTTGACATGTGTATTCGAATTTTAAGTCAATTTTGGTTTGAAAACAGAATTTACTGCAGCCATGGCAACCGATGTGAGTCGAGCCGGTAGACAACAAACGGGTGATAATTAGAAACGTTGAAACATTAACTTTTCGGTTAGTTTTATGTTTTGATTGTTATTGTCTCACATTAATTGGTAATTTAGGTGTCCGGAATTATTATTTATTCGCCGATTTCATGTGAATTTCAAATTTAAATTTTCACATTCGATTTTCAAATGATCTTGTTTATTGTTAAACACTAAACACATTTGCAGTTATGGAGAGTTATGATTTGAATTGAATTTTTGTTAAAAACTTTGTGTCTTTCCAAAAGACCGCACCGATAGTTAGCAGATAAATGATCTGAAAAATTTGATTGATCGAAAATTTAATTTAAAGTTAAAATTTTTTAAAATCATTGCAAAAATATCTAAAAATCCATATTGCAAATTTTAAATATTTAAAATAATTTGTGTCATTAATCTTGTTTATGAGATATACTAAAAAAAGTCAATATACGACAAAAACAATTCTCTGATTATTAATCAAAATCATATGATTTTTCAGGAAACAACAATCGCTGGCATAATTGTCACTTGACACGTCAAATCACAATCACAGACAGGTCGTTTTGAGTGACATTATCGAGAAATCACCGAAAGTTGCCCAACAATTCCAACCACAAATTTTTATTATTATCTATCTGTGGCAATAACAATAATTGTGGAAATACAATATTATAATATTTGCTGAAAAGAGAATAAATTAAATTCCACTCGAATGTGAGCGGTTGATACTTTAAAGATTCAATGATTCAAATGTTCTATTTGAACGCATTTGTCAAGTATGGTGGAGTGAACAATTTTGGAGCCGCAAATATGCTAAAAGTAAATGTAATTTTATGTGCGTACTTTGAATAAAGAATATTTTCAGATTCAGATTCAAACATTGCAGACCGACAAACAATACGAGCCATATTCGTTTCGTGTGTTTGGAAATTTTCGTATCACTTCAAACACATACATTCAGGTAAGCAAATACCGTATAATCTCTAATAAGCGCCGCGGCGGTTGTTTGGGTTTTTACGGTAATAATTGTCAACATAAACAGACCAATTTTAATTCACGTTCTTCTCTGTTTAGCTTATAACATATGTCAGTTGCTTCTTTATGCTTATGTGCAAAAAACAATTCAAAAATATTAAATAATAAAAATAATATAAAGCAAAATTTTTAACAAGTTAACCAAACGCTTCGCGTTCGCTGCGTTTCACTCCGCTCACTGCTCGCGTTTGTCAGTTAACTTGTTAAAAAACCCCGCCGCTTTTAGCGGCGGGTTGAAATTCTGAGACATAACTCTCTTTGTCAAAAGCGAAGCAGTTTTTAGACAAATTCAACCACAATTGACGGTTGTTGATATTTCACTTTAAACGATCAGGCAAAATCAGGTGTATACTTCATCTGCCCATTTCATCTCTGTAAAGTTATTTTATATATTCCAAATCCTTAAAACAACCTTACGCTGCCTCAAATTCAACTAATTTGCAATTTCATTTTGTCAAACAAATAAAGTGGAAAATATTTAGTTTAAAATCATCAAAGTAAAGTTTACCCTAAGCTCAAATACTTACTCAAACAGTGCTTGTGTGAATATTCAATTTGAAGTTCATATTGGAATGTTATATTATGGCATGCAAGATTCCATCATTTATAATGAAGATACTAAATAACTGATAATTACTTCAATCACTATGTTTACTAAATTCATTATTCGTCATTTTGGATATGGTTCATTTTTAGAAGTCCTACAACAAATAAAACATATCGAATTTTTTCTTAAATATACCCAAGTCAAACTCTTAAGCTTCAGAATTTGACTTGTACATTTGGTTAATTGTAGAATTAAAAATAAACTTAGTATTAAAAAAAATCTGTATTTAAATATACAATAAAAATAGTATAAAAATTAAATTCCGCGTAAAAAATTATATAAAAATGAATTTTAATATTAAAAGTAACACAGGATTCTAAGTAAAAATATAAATTGATAAAAATTATAATTCTTTCCTTTGAACAATGTTTTGTGTGTGTAATTGTTCTAGTAGAACTTCTACCCTCATAGTGTGTCTTTATCATATTTCAATTTGCAGCCCCCTGCACCGTACCTTCTACAATGCATTGGAAAGTTTCTGGAAAAGTTGAGAAACTTCCCGGGAATTTTGATTTTTTTAAAACGCATCTGGGAAAGTTCCCGGGAGTTTTCAAAAATATTTCGGAAACTTTCCCAGTCCAACGAATCAAAGGTCATAACCATGGATATACTCAGGACATGTACATCTCTACTGCGCATGTGCGTCGTACCTTCCACAATGCATTTACCCGACACGACGACGACGACAACCACGATTTTCAAAATTACTTTAATGTAGTTAGATTAGATTATCATTAATCTTGTTTATGTGTTTATACTCAATAAAAAGTCAAAATACGACAAAAACAATTCTCTGATTATTAATCAAAATCACATTTCATTTTTCAGGAAATAACACAATTGCGGCCACAATTGTCACTTGACACGTCAAATGACAATCACTATAGTCTATAGACAGGTCGTTTAAGGTGACATTATCCAGAAATAACGTGAAAGTTGTCCAATAATATTCCAACCTCAACTTTTATTATAATCTATCTGTGGCAATAATAATGGGGAAATATAATATTATTATAATATTTGCCGAAAAGAGAGTCAACTAACAAATAAAAATTTAAATTTAAATTTTACCTGACTCGAATGTGAGCGGTTGAAGATTAAAGATTTAACGCAGTTTCTTAACGCAAACCAAAAAATGTGGTTCTATCGCAACTTTTCTTCGATATATCTCTTGCTGAAGCATTTCATCGTCCAACTATGCACTCCGCTGTTGGCTCACCATCATCAAGCTGCGCTCAGTCCAATTGTGAGCCATTATCAATTTCTCTACCATCAAATTGATCCACTACAATCGAAGCAGCACATGCATTCATCATCATTGCGGGCCAATTGTGCTTATGCACTATTCGTACTGTTGTTCACACTCTTGTACGGGATTGTTGGCTTTCAGTTGTACACAATTGGAACGCTCGAGCCACTGTACACTAGTTCGTGCATCTTTACCCATCAAATGGCACCACGAGAAGTGTGGTCACAATTGGATTTTGACATACTGCTAGACCTAGCCAATGCGTTTGGTATTTTGGCTGTTCAGATGTTCTTAATCAGCCAACCACCCGGGGAAAAGTTCAAATTGTCGCTTGATGAGCCGTCAAACACGGTTTACTTTGGCACAGTTCGGGTTCGACAAATAGAATCCAACAAAATGTTGCTCTATCGCAAACGAGTTAAACGGATTTTGGCTTGTTCATGTTTTGCTTTGTTTGTGCTTGCCACCTCAGTGTTTGTAGGTTTTGCCTTGTTTGTGCATCGCCAGGATAGCAACTTCCTGAATGGTTTCACAATTCCATTTTGGATACTACTATTTCCACAGTTTATATTTTATCTTTTCTACTGTAAGTATATTTACAAGTTGATTAGAAAATTGAATTTGTAAATTTCTGTTAGATGTCTTTGGCATGGTCATTTACATCACACTCACGAGCATCTACATTCAGATTGTTCAGAAGGGTCTGATACGAGAGCTGATGCAAAATAATGCACGGTCAAGTAAGAATTGGGAGCAGAACAACAGAATCAAATGTCAACGGGAGCATTTTCTTATCAACCACAATGTGATAGGTCTGTGCAAGAGCATCGAAGCATACGCCAGCCACTGTGCTCCACTGCTCTCAGTTGTATTTCCAACTTACCTATCGATTCAGTGTTACCTGCTGTATGCTGTGCTGTACATTCACTCCATCCCTGTCATGATCAAGCAGCTATTTCTGTGCGGTATTGTTGAATTGAATGTTTTTCTGGCTGTCTTTACACGACAGTGCGCAGCGGTGGCCACCAATAATCAACGCATTACAAAGTTGAATCAAATTTTCTATTTGAACTCATTTGTCAAGCATCAGCATCACCATCAAGTGGAACAAATACACGTTGCACGTAGAACTTTCCTAAAGGTAAATTGTCCGCTTAGTTTAAATACGTAAAAATCATTGACATTTCTTAGGCCCAAGCACTGCAGACCTACAAACGATTGCACTTGTATTCGTTTCGAGTTTTTGGCAACTTTCGCATCACTTCCAAGACGTACTCTTTGGTAAGTGTACAAACAAACAAAAAATTAAAAAATGAATTCACGAATAAATGTTTTTATTTTATTTTTATTTAGATTTTAACCTACATCAGTTACTTCTTTATGTTCATGTGCCAGAGACAATTTAAGAATTTGAAAAAATAATTTGATTTTGCTCCAAATCTCAAAAGGCCATTTGTCCAGTAAAATACTCAACAACTGTATGAACAAGCGCAAAGAATGCAACAGTACGAATTGTAAGTTTGAAATGAAAATAAACAAAAGCAAGCACCGCTGGCCAGCAAGAGTCGAGTACAAGTGGCCAAAGTGATGTTGCAATAAAATTTACAAAATAATAAAAGTTTTCATGTTTGCATATAGAAAGGTCATCTAAGCACAAATTATTAAATTAAAGAGTGCAATAGTCAAAATGTGTCGGGAAGTTTGGTTTGGTTGGGAAATTTGATTAAAACTTGGCTTAATCAATGGAATTTCTACTTGATTATTTTCATCTTCTTCTAATTGTTTTGCCAATTTGAAGTAAACGATCACAAAAATTGTTGAAACTAATATGAGAAAATAATAACGCATAATTATTGTTGAAAAAGCAGATAAAGTTAGAGAGCTTACCATTCGCTTGCACAATCCCGACTGCGTAGAACTGAGCTTTACAAAGTAAAATAACTATAGTACTTGATTCAACATGTTGGGAACCACCCATCACTTAATCAAATCTATATTATTTTTTTATAATAATTATTGTATATATATTTTTCTTCTTATTAGTGTAACTTACACTTTGTAATCATCATTATATCTTATAGAATCTTTCACTCTTTCCTATCACTATTATGTATTATTTCTTTTTCTCAATAAAAGTTGACCATATAAAAAAATGAACCAACAATAAATGTTGTAATACCCTTTGGAAAACTCCCTTGTTTTAATCACTAAAGAGCTAAAGCAAATGTTTATTATAAATTCACAGCAGTTAACTTGGGCAAATGTAAATGTAAATGCAAATGTAAATGTTTTAAATTAAAATATCTTTAATTAATCAACCATCCATAAATAAAGTCAATTTTTTAAAAAAAAGTTGATAAGAAAAAAATCAAATTAACAAATATTTTCTATTCCACCACAATGATATATAAGAATTAGATGAAGATTCACAAATTTAATTACTGATAAATCTGCCAATTCATGTCCTCATTGTCGTAAAAACACGCAACGGGTTTTTTTTGAATAATTACACACAAGTTTAAACATGAAATATTATACATTTACGTACAATGTACGTCGTACATGTAAGTAAGCTCATAATTTTTTTAAAGAGAAACCAGTTTAATAACAAAACAAAGAATGAATGAGTTCCAAAATGAGCACACTCATTTGTTTTTAACAAGCATAAAATATGCTATAATTTAATGTAAAAATTCAGTTACAAAGCAAATTGTAGAATCCCTAATCAGTCCCCAAATCAAAGAAACAATTGGAAAGTGTTGTGATTTGTTTAAGTAAATTTGTTATTGATTTAAAAATACAAACTTAAGTTAACCTTTAAATTACATACCTGAAGGATAAACAGGACATTACCTAAGGAAATTAAAGGAATTTATTAAAAATCCTATTTACAAAACACTGGCACATATTTCATATAAATATCAATTTTACGTAAATTTATTACCAAGATTAATGATAAACGAATTAAATTGTTATAAAATTGTATTTGATATTTCGGATTTTATGAAAAACTAATATTGAATGACCTTTTTAATACAGTGGTAGAAGTTTTGAATCCAATAGAAAATTATTATCGAAAATCGATTATACCTGACACTGGAAAACAAACAGTACAAAATCCTCAAACACTCACTAAACGCCAGTCAATCTCAAGTCAGCATCTAAATGTGTTCATTACCATTTCAATTAGCATCACTCATACATTGAGACATATTCATATTTTGATAAAATTGAGATTTACTTTTCATAATACTGGAGATGGTTACAAATCAAACCAAATGTATTTTTTGCTCATTTTTCAGTTAAAACAAACAAAATTCGTTCACTCGTACACTTGGGCAACGATAACAACAAAAATACAGTAAAGAATCTTCGAATTGAACTTTACATAAATAATATAAATACATAATGTTGACTTGTGAATGTACCTGAGAGAGTTCCTGTTTAATTTGAATTAGTTGCAATAAAGTTATTAAGAAACTGTTTTTTAATATGAAATTGATTTCCAAAATTAGATTATCAGGTAATTTAAAAATGAGTAGTCAGACAATTGTTTTGTAATATTTTTTGACAAAAAACTACATAATTTTTAATCAAATATGTTTATATAATTGTTTACAGTTCGCGTCATAATGATAGGTTCAAGTAAACAGCTAGAGTATCTTTTGTTCGTTCCGATATAAATTAACTATTACTTGTTTAGAATTACCTTTGTTAAACAGCTTGAGCGAATTAAACAAAATTTTCAGTATAAATTTTAAAACAACGCATCACTTTGAGTCAAAAGACAAGAATAACTTTTCTTTAAGAATTGGCTTCGCTGTATTCAATTAATTTGTTTAAAAATGCACTTTAAAATATAATAATATAAAGAAACCAGTTAAAAAGATGTCAAAATTTCATACTGAAATATAAAGTTCAGCTTAAATCAAGTTTTACAAGAATTTTCAAATAATCGTTAATTTTTTTAGATAATTAAATGAAGAAATTAAAAAATTTCCAAACTTGGGAATAAGTTAACTTTACTTTAGTACTCTGAGTGTCTGTTCAGGTTAATGTTACTAAATTGTAAAGTGTAAATTGGAAAAAAGTAATAAAGCCAAACAAGCCAAAAAGATTACAAAAATAAAATTTTGTAAAGCAAGTAACTTGAAAAATTATTGCAAAGATTATTCTAGAAACATGTCACTTTAGAATGAATATACGAGTATAGTAAAATTGTGCTCATGCGAATGTAGTGAAGGTAGTGAAATACTCAATATCTAAGAATAAAAATAAACCTTTTGAAACTAGATTGTCGAAGTTGATAACTATTTTCTGCTTTACAAATTGATCTAGCATAGAATTTGATTAATAAAATTGAAAACAAATTCCAAACGATATTTTGTAAACATAAAGCAAAAATAGCTAATGAGAAAATAAATGACAATCAACAAAATTTAAGAAACCATTAAAGAAGCCAATCCAGGTACATAAGAACTTCATGTCATGGAGCTCAAGAGCTGGTGGTTACGTTTCAAACAAATTGATGACATTCAATCAACTTTTATGATCAAACACACAATCAAGTACCAAACCAACTTAGTCCCCTCATCATAACATCTGTATTATGCAGTGACAACTAAAAATGAAAAGAACTCATTTATATATAAAGTATACATTTAGATAAATATGGCATAACAAAAATTAAACCATTCTCAAATAACGAATAAAGATTGTGTATAAAGCAAATTGTTGATTGACTAAATAAAAAAAGAGCATAATTCATTGAACGTTCATGTAATATGCATGATGTATGCATCCTGTACAATTATAACATTCATAATCCAGTACAGATAAAACATTAATTATAGCAATTCATTCACAAATGACGTATTAAAAGCACACTTAATAAAAACCAATCACCAACAAACCACAAACTCCAACATCACAACAAGCAAGGATTTAACTTTGCCTTTCGATTCACTTTATCATAAAAACTTAAACTTCAAGTAACTTAACAAAAAGTCAAAATATTAAATACTAAGGATAAATTCTGTCTAAATAAAAAAAATAATGAAATTACCTTTCACGTAACTCAACATGGAGAGGAGAACAATATTTTCCAACAAATGTTGCTAAGAAATAACAAATAAAAATCACCAACTTCAATAAACTTTATTTATTGAATTATTATTTATTGAATAAAGTTCAGTTTTATTTAATTAAAAAATTAAAAAAAACTTTGCAAAAATGCAAGAAAACCTTTGATATATTAGAGGAAAACAATACTACCATCAATCCTGTCACTCAATTAGCATAAGCTAAATAAATCTTTCGAATGATAGTAAGTTAGTAGTCGAAAGCAGCTAAAAATTAATCAAACAGTAACAAATATATACTGCAATGAGACACAACTAAATAATACTCAATTTGTTGTTTAATTGTGTTTAGAAATCAAGAATATAAGAATAGAACCTTTATGAAAGCAGCTGAAAATGAACCAAGCATTGGATAAGTTGAGGGCGAATGAGAGTACTACTCTTTACAGAATAAATAGAAATATCACCATGATTAAAACACAATAAACACATAACTGAGATTATTAGAAGAACCATTGAAGTAAACTTGAAGAAAAACAAAAAATTATATTAAATTGTGCTAATAAAAAAACGGTTTAATTGGTTGAGAGATGTTTGGTTGCTCGTTTAATTATACTGCTAATGAAACACGCTTCTTTAATCTAGTTTTGATATTTTGTTGTTCTGCGGTCAAGCTGTTTGCAAGAAAAAAATAATTGAGATAAAAAGAGATAAACATTTAATAATAGCTGATATGGTTTCAAATACTATCCAAAAGTATTTCCGATTGTAAACCTACTGATCAACTAATCTACGTAATGTCGAACTTAATAATTAGAAATGTAATTGTGCAATTGAATCCTTAATAATTAAAAACAACCTTTTATCTAAAACCCCTATCCATCAAAATCTAAAGATTTTTATATTTAATCATCGGCCCACTTTTCCACTAGTCATTAGCTTCTTCTAGCTTTTAAAAATATTTACCTTTTATGACTATGGTACAAAAGTACAAAGGAATTTTATTTGCTTATGTAATAGCAGTCTAAGGATTAGAAACTTTATCGTGTTTACGAATATGCGACATATGTTACTAAAACAATATTTTAAGGTGCTCTACCCTTAATTATGCATTTTTGCGATAAGTGCAATTATGATACGAATATATGGAAAATACAATAAATATTAATAATATTATTTGATGTAACTCTCTCGAGATATCTCATGTGTTGTGTCATAAAAACCACAGCTCTGAACACATCTAATTCTTATCAATTCACAGCTTGAAATAAGTCTCATCGAATCTGACCACATTCATTGAAGATTTACCAATGCACATTTGCAAGGCTATTTTTGTAGAAACCGTTGATTTAATTTGGCGAGCAAAGTGGACATTTAACCGAAGAATGTTAAACTGAGAGTTAATTTTATTGATCTAGTTGATTGGATAAGATAGGCTAGTTTAATGATAAACAAATAAACAACATACATACATTCGCTACTACATAACCACCCTCCCGAAGGAAGGTGGACCTGGCCGAGCCCAGTTACAGGCCAGGTCAAATAAACAACCTTTTGTAAAACCAACAAATGATAAATATGAAAACTAATTTCAACTTTTTAAAAATATCGTCATACAGCCAAATGAACATTCAATGGTTCATTTTCTATTTACCAATTCATTAATCCAACGCATCCTCTCTTAATCGAGATTCTCATACATTGTGGAATATTTGTATTCGTAAAAAGAAAAGCCCATTTTCAGGGAGATTTTAATAAAAAATAATTCGGGTATAAACAGAGATAGCCAAAAACTCATCACTTTAATCGAGCACAAATTCGAAATAAGACCGAGATGAAACGAGTTATCAAAAAATATAACAAAATGGGTTACATGTGAATGTCCTATGTATGATAAGCTGTGTTACCTTTGTAGACGTCGACTTGATTGAACTAAAATTTTAAAAATGATGATTCATTTGGCACTACTAATATATGGAAAGTAGGTTAATTAATTCTGACAGCAAAATTTTAATAAATAGTGGAATTACCTTTTTAAAAAAGGATGCTTCATTGACGGAACTAATCAATAACTAACTATTCTTATTAAATTGAACCTTACGGCAATAATTTTGTACTTTTTACACTTAATAATGGCCATCAACAAGTGGTTCAGTTATGTATTATAAACGTTCTTCAAATACTTGGAAACCTACATTAATAAATTTACAACAACTTAGCAATTAATTAATTATGAAACAAGTACCATTTAGTTTCTGTGCCAATTCTTCGAATGAAACATATGAATTATATTTTCCTGACTCCTTGAAGATAAACACTGCAACTAACATAATACTAATATCATTCTATAATATTTCTAGAAAATTAAAAATTTCAACTTTTTTAAAATGTAACTGGAAATGGTTAACTGTACAAAGTTCAATACTCATCCACAAATCTAGAAATATAACATGAAAAAAAAATTAAATTAAAAATGGGTACATGTTACATTGATTCATTCAAGTTATCTGTTAAAGCCAGACATTGGTCCGATTGAGGACTTTGTGAAAGTCTTATCATAGACTTCTATGTATTATTTGTAATTTATTTCCAGAGATAATTGTACACTAAAAATCAATTCGAATATTGGTGAAAATAAAAGTTTTTTCAAATAAATTATTTTACAAATGAATGGTTACTCTTTAAAGCATGAGTGCGGAGACTTTTTTGAGAGAAAGTCCACCCTCTTACTTTGGTAGTTCAAAAATAGTGGACTTTTGGGAGCAAAAGTGGACCGAGGTCCACGGTCTCCGCACCCATGTTTTAAAGAGACACTGAATTCCACACAACTTGTCATATGATGTCAAATTCATAAGAACATTGCATAAACATCAGAACTTTTTAAAATTAATTTCAATTTCAATTAAATCTTTTTCAAAATTTTTTTCAAGTTTAAACAAAATTTAAACTAACAAACTTTAGCTTAAGTCAAGATCAAGTTTAGTAATGTGATACATTGAGTTGAGTGTTGTGGCAAACTTGTACAATGTGTTGGAACTTATGATTGGGAGTGTGATAATTGCTTGTATTGAGTCCATTCAAATAGGTCAAAATTTTCACTATTTGCAATTGATTCCATACCAACCAGTTTGAATTCAAATGAAACAAATCAACAATATTTCATAAACTTGAGCAAAAGTTCAAAGATTTATCATTTTCTTGCTGTTGATCTGCCAAACACAAACATTGATTTTGAAAAATAGGTAAGGAAATTTAAAAAACCTTAAATTTAAGGGAACCTTTTGAATACACCTACGGAAATTTGAACATAATCACTTTACCTGGCATTACCATGTACAATTATTTGTCCAATAATTTGTTCAAAAATAACTTTAAAAATAAACCATTAAGAAATCTTGAAATAACTCAAACTTGAAAACTCAGAGACAACTTAGAAACAACTTAGAGAAGATGTACGGGTGAGTGATAGTGAGTGCAATATTACGGGCCCGTGTACTATCGCTCATATTTTCCCAAATTTTTATATTGGTTTCGATTTGCCAATGGAGACAATGTGCTCTCATGCCCTCCTGGGGAGGAGGAGTTAGTGCAATATTTGGATCGATTGCCCAACATTGTATTTTTATTTACCTTTGTCTGACCGGACTATTGCTGATCCCCGTATTCAATTGGATGGCTTTTCATTAAATATTCATGTGTAAACATGTACAGTCATATCATTTTTGTATCACTTGATCACTTTATTCAATAAACCTACTCTTTCACTGTGCCGAGATGTCAACTTGAAAACTAAAAAATGAAACAGATTTTAAAGTAAATGCTCGTAGTCATATGTAAAAAAAATGAGTTTATATTCAATTTTGAGTTAACCAGTAAAAATGTGGTTTCAATTTCTTCGAAACGATTTAAAATAAAAAAAACATTGTTTATGCTCGTCACAAAATAATCTTAAATAACAATCAAACGATTTTAATAAAATCGAAAACAAATCTACTACGCAATTATTCAATGCAAATCTTAAATAATAGTTTCTTTTAACCAGTTATTAAATGAGGTTGTGTCAGTCGAAGTAACGTCAAAAGTCAAAAAGTTCTATAAAATACCAGACAATAAATGCAATAGTAAATTAATGTTTTATTTGAATATATAACAAAATGATTTAATATAACATGGTAAGGACCAAATCTAATATTTATTCTTGATGATAAACAAAAAAGAATAAACTTATGTATGATATGAGCTAAAGCGT
Organism: Rhizoglyphus robini; assembly: GCA_023373905.1. Taxonomy (NCBI): domain Eukaryota; kingdom Metazoa; phylum Arthropoda; class Arachnida; order Sarcoptiformes; family Acaridae; genus Rhizoglyphus; species Rhizoglyphus robini. Next base: position 172,534 of record JAKIJQ010000218.1, on the reverse strand, counting down.
AAAAATGGTTAAAAGGTAAAATTTAATTTCTTTTACTTACAATGTGAAACGATTTGTTGGTAATTCGGTAATTGCCAAACAAACAAAATGCATAACTGTGAAGCAGTCGACTGTTTTGAAGATTTTCTGCCTTGAGAAATATTTACAAAATTATGAAATCGATTTATTTTTACTTACTTTGACCAAATTATGAGTAAAAATTGAGCCCACAGTTTGTCTACTTCGGTAACACATGTAGAAAGTACGATTTAGTGTGGTGATTCTTTTGAAATTAGTCACAACTTGAGCACAGTGGTGGACAAGTAAAAATTGATCAAACACTAGACAGACCATTACAAACAAAAATATCAAAGTCAAGGCTAACGGCAGTTTGAAGAACAGAGCAACATAAAACATGTAGCATTCTAATGCAATGAGAGCTGCAAAAAGTATTGTCAAGTACGGTGACCAGAATCGAGCATATTCGTGAAGATTTGTGCAGAGCACGCCAATTTGTCTATTTGTCCACGAGTATTCCAACCAGAGACGATAACGAAGCAGTCGGTAGTAGACAAAATTTGAATTTTGAATTTTGCTCAGTTTCACATTTATATTCTTTAATTTGTCCATCAGTGTTTTCTGCTGAATAGTGACACATTTGCTTGCCAGAATTACATAGATTGGCACCAAGTAATAATCTAAATTTTATTTTGTTAATTTTTAAAATATAACAATTAAACACAAAAACTACTTACAATGTATTATGTAAAATAGATGAAATGGAAATAGCACAACCCACAACACAAACGAAGTAAAGTTTAAGTTGTAAACAGAATTTATGTACAAGTTCACATAGCAAAAAATAAAAGCTTCAAGTAATACTGCAGCTTCCATCAAGAAGGCCAACTTGAGTAAACTACTTCGAAATGCGCACATTTTGTCAATCTCAGCTTTGAGAATTAATTTTGCTCCGGAGATTTTCTTTAGAAAAATTAAACAGATATCCTTAATCGGTCGATGAAACAAAAAACACAACCAGACAGCCAATAACAAAGAGTACTGAAGTAAGATTTATTACATTACTTTGAGGCCAGACTACTTGGGGATATATTTGGTGGTACATGTTGTAGGGACTTGAGGGCAGTGCAGCCCAATCGATGTTACAGTGAGGTTGTGATTCGCATTCCAAGCCCACAATTCCATAGAGAACAGTCCCAATGAACAGCACAAGTGTCAACACACAGCATTTTCTGATCACTTCAAATCGATAACAATAACTATCTCCAGTACGAATAACATCGAACTGATCATTGTGAGCATAATGATTCTGTTTGTACAGCTTAGATAATTTGGAGAATAAATATTTGAACATTTTTAAATTATCTGCGTTTCTTAAAAAAAATAATTCTTATAAAGGGTTATTAACTGATTTAAAATGTTTAAAACAGGTTCGCACACGAGCATTTGATTTTGCATATAAAAATGACAAGCAAAGTTTAGATAAACAATTCCTATAATGAATGAACTAGCCAAGGACGGGCTAAAAATAATGTTTAAAAACAAATTTGAAATAATTAATTATAAATTATTCCATTTAATGATAAATTTATGGTCAAAATTGCAATGAACGTTACACATTTTCTTAGTAGTAATTAATTCAAATAGTCACAAGGTTAGTTTTTCAAAATACAAATGGTCTTGTTTACAAAAATGAGACAACTAATTAATGGTTGGTGCATTTGGGTGACTTTCAAAAACAGCAAGCACAGTTGAGAACTTCCTCTTGTCAAAATAGTTCTTTAAATGCAAACTTTATGTTTACGCAATTCAATTTGGCAAAGAATGTTTTTGGCATTTGGTTGAATTTTATTTTAATTTTAAAAATAATTCTATTTTTCAAAAGAAACGGAAATAACAGTTTCTGTTTCGTCTTTTCTAGTATGGATGACTCAAATTCCAGTTTGTAGATCTTTGCAATCAAATCTGAATTACAAATCACATTTGATTGCAAATTGGAAAATCAAAAATGTGATTAGCCAGTTTATTCGATCCAGGATTATATACATTAATAAATCAATTTTTTGTGTGTCAAGTTTGTTGCCAATAACACGAACCATACATGTGACTGACTAAAATCAATCCAAAGTGAATGTAAACAATAGCCGCGATTGTGATCCTAGTTGATAATCAAGTTCAGTAAACGTGAACAAAAAAATTTAAAGAATTGCTTAGTGGAATTTTTTGAGTGTTAGTGTCGAATTGGAAACATTGTAACCAATATGTTGGTGAATTTGCTAATTCGAACCCTAAGTCATAAATTTCTTGTGATTAAAAGAAGTAAATAATGAAAAGCTGGAATTACGTATTGAGCGATAATGTCACGCACAAACAACAAAATCATAATATTTTACGAAGATTTTATGGCAAAAAAGTAATTAATGCCTTAATTGACGGGCCTACATTAACAATAATTAAATTAATTATCATCATAAAACTTTTTCGTGGAATATTAATGTTCTGGATAGGGCAAATTTAGAACAATAATTAATTAGGCTTCACTACCACAAACACTGTATTCAAATGGTAAAATTATTATTCAATTTTTAAAAATATCACGAAAAAACTAGTAATTTATTAAAACTTTTAACATTCGCCACAAGATACTAACCGGAAGTGGGAATTATTTATTTGTTTGTTTTTAAATTTGTTTAAAGTACTGCGTTTAAACTTAATTTATATTTATCTTGACATTTTAAAGTTAAAAAAAATTAATTAACTGTCAACTGCGCAGCAGTCTTCAACGGTATACACACTTTTGTAAACAAAGCAATTAGCAAACTACCATTTTTCAGTTGTAAATGTGTAGTCGAAAAATTTATTAATAATTTTAAAATATTAAAATTATTAATATAATTTAATTATATCTAACTGTTTTTCTTTTTAGAGTGAATTTCACCATTATTCGGGTAAATGTCTTTCCCCTGAACGTTATTACTCCTATCACTTCAATTGGTGCCCTTTTCTCAACCAGAAAACGTATTGAAAACCAACAACGAAACCGATTCTTAAGTGTAAAAAGTTTTATATGATGGGGTTTCCAGTCAGAGCCTTGATCACAGCCGTCCTGAATGTTCTGTTTTACTCCAAATGGCTCGTGTCAGCTCACATTTGTGCATGCAAACAGCCATTTGATACAATCGTGGAGGCGCCTAAAGGAATTACTCTTGCCAACAAGGATCAACGCCTGACAGCCTATGAAAGTAGCCATCCATTGTCCAAGAATGGCAAATTCTTCCTAGGACCCTTCATGATTTATGTGCTCTACTTTTTGGACACGCTGTGGATTTTGTACCAACACAACTTCAACTATCCGGTGGATCCTATGCCCGAGCTGTTGGGCCACAAGATGTTTCCACGCATGTTCTGGCGTAACAGTGATGTCATTATCAATGTGGCAATGAGCGTGATCATTGTGCAGTACTACCATCTGTGGAGGGGCGCCTGGCTTGATCAGCGTTATAACATGTATGCGCTGATCATTGATGAGGCCACTCAGCGCAAGTTGTTGCTTGTCAATCGCAAAGTTTGGAATCAACACAACAGTGAAAAGTTATTCAACCTTCAAGCTCGTTATCGTTATTTGCAAAACTACATTTACTATGTCACCTATATGGTTGGTGTGTTGTACTTTAACTTTCACTTTCTCAAACGACCCTGGTTTGATGGCCTGAAAGACTGGCTCACCTACATTCTGTATTACAATCAAATGATTTGGTACAACTTTACGGCGTTAATATACGGGGGACGATCAAAGAGTTCGTGGAATTGTTTTATATTTTTTGCACAGCTTTTGATCCAAATAACCATTTTGGTATATGATGTAGAGTGACCAATTCTGAGAAGAATAAACGCGCATGCGCAGTTGTCGCATGTTTCCTGGAAAAGATACGATTGTTTTAGTAAACCTGTTTTTGAGTACTCCGTCGAGTTTTGGATTATCTCGAAGATGCATCTATATCTAAGGCTGAAAATTTTTGTGAGTACTCACCTCGTAGACCTCTATCGAGTTATGTGTGCAAAAAATCCAATTGGATCAATTCCAAGAAAATTTGTTCCAAATGGAACTTCCGTTTTTCTAAGGAAATTTGCATTTTTAAATTATGAAATTGATAAGGGTAGAATGTACATCTTATATAAAAAATAACAGTTAAAATCTGATAATATTTAACGATAAAAATAGTTTTTAAACTTAGTCAAAATAGTCGCTTTTGTTTACTGAATAACTATACATGCTTTTTTTGGCATCTTATCTTGGTTTTATCTCAGCTATCTCTTAGTGGATTTGGACAATCTTGGTATCAAATCGCATTGCCTTTTTCGTCTAAATAAGATAGTAAAATCAATTTTTAACATTTGACTTAATTTTCAAATTTTTAGTTAGGATCCGAAAGTTCCATTTGGAACAAATGTTTCCGGTTTGCCAAAAATTATTATCAAGTTAGATGAACAATAATATATAGCTAAAACTTGATTATAATTTTTTTGATAAAAATATTTGTCAAAATTTATTAACCGGAAGTTGATCCAATTGGAACATTTTGAACATGCATCCTAGCAAGGGTCCCTGAGGTGAATACTCATAAAAATTTTTCAGCTCCAGATATCGATACATCTTCAAGATAATCTAAAACTCGACGGAGTACTCAAAAACAGGTTTACTAAAACAATCGTATCTTTTCCAGGAAACATGCGACAACTGCGCATGCGCGTTTATTCTTCTCAGAATTGGTCACTCTACATCATATACCAAAATGGTTATTTGGATCAAAAGCTGTGCAAAAATATAAAACAATTCCACGAACTTATTGATCGTCCCCCGTATATGTTTTTCCCATTTTTTCTTCATTCTTCAGTACATTATTGTGAAACAGAAATTTCTTATCGCAAGATTGGACACTTTGATTGGACAAATTCGGGGGGGACAACAAAACCTGGCAAAATTGTGGCAACAATTCCGTTCAATTAACACAGATTTGGCTTATCAATGCGCCGAGATTCGGGCGTACAATCGCTTCTGGACCATTCATCTGAGCATGCAATTTGTGTTCAGTGTAATTGTCATCTGCTATTCGGTGTACTGCAATATGTATGTAAATTCTGCCGAATTTTTATCGAAATTCTTTTGTTAATATTTTAATTGAATTTGTGATTGATTTTTACTTTGTAATTGACTATTTGTACTTTTAGCTTGAATTTTTCACTCTCGACCGAACACATTTGACATCTCTCCCTCACTATTGGCCACGACCACCACTTTCGACCACTTTCGACCACTAACGACCACCGCAATGCGACCTTTACCCTCGCACATCCTGTTGCATCATAATCGTGCCTCGTACGTTTCTGTTTGTCTTAGTTTTAAGCAAACGCTCCCTTTTCCTAAAATTTATGAGTTTTTCCTGTTAATTCGCCGAAATGTTATTTGACGTCTCTCTCCCTCACTATTGGCCTTGAATCGACCCTTCCTCTCTACAATCACCATTAGGACACCAACATTGATCGCCCCGTCTGCTTTGCCCCTAAATACACTTCTTTTTCACTTGTAATCTCATTCGAGAGTTCGGTTTTAGCCACCGTCCTGAATGGACGTGTGTGCGCGCGTTCATGACCGGCTCAAGTTGTACTTTGAATTTGAATCTTGAAATTGAAAATAAATTTTATCAGTTGTCGAGTTGGCCGCTTGTTTATTTCCCTGCCATATAGAGATAGTTCTGGCCCAAAAGTCTTTGTTCCAATTGGAACTGGGACACTAAGGTCAGACTATCTTTACAAGACGGCAGGTAGTCGCCTTCGCGGAGACCATCAACCCATCTTTGATGTTACTTGCGCTTGAATTGTGATTGTTTTGTCATCTTTGTGGTCATCATTGAATTTGAACATTGAAACTTTGAACTTGAACTCGAATCATCTTGCAACAGTACCGTAACCCGAATCTAGACTTGGAGCGATTTTGTCGTTTTGATCATTTCGAAACTTGAACTTGAATTTGAACTTGTTGGTCTGTCTCGACGCCTTGACAACCAACTCCCCTTGAACTTGAATTGAAATTGAACCATAATCAGAGTTGAATTATGTCTTCGATTTTGCTTTATCGACCACACCTTGAACACCATCAACAGCGCCAACTCAACTCGAATCAATTGAAACTCGAAATCATCTCTAGAAGTACGCATTCAACTTGAACTAAATTCTTTTAAAACATGATCAATTTACTTGTAAGTCCTAATCTCTCGTTCCTCTTTCTCTCATAATCGCTCAATATTAGACAATTATTAGCTCGCGATTTGAATAATAGTACTTAATACTGTCGCATTCATTTTGAACACTAGAAATTTCTTGAATTCGTACATTTTCTTTATATTCAATTTAGTCTTGAATGATTTAACTTATTCTTTGTTTTTCTTTATCGATCTTGAGATTAGTCTTGAATTTGCCGAGGATTGATTAAACACAACTCATTACGAGTGGTGAGATCTCCTTTAAATTGGCGTTTTCTAATTTTGATTTCACTGGTTGATCTTTAGTTGTAGACACATTTGACGCCTTGAATTAGACTAAAATTTAGCCTTCTAGACAGAAGTTTAGCATCTGTGTTCTGTTTTAGTTTTCAATCTTGAGATTATCCTTGAGTATACCCGGGATCAACTGGATACAACTCAGACGTTCAATAATTACGGACGCCCTTACGAGTCGAGAGAAGGTTGGACTCTTGGGGTATTCGTTTAGTCTTGTGGTTGATCATTATTGATAGATCCAGTCGGCGTCACAATCTTATTTGAGAACTCTTATGATTTTAGTTTTCTGAGCGAGAGAAATGAACGATGACTTTGCCTTATGGACAATTTAATTTCTTTGTTAATTTGTAATATCAAAAATTTATTGAGTCAATTTTGAACTTGAATACCAAATTCACTTGTAAATGCTTGTAAATAATCAATTGTAACTTGTAACTTGTAACTTGAATCTTGAAACTTAAAACTTGAAAACTAACAGAAAAAAATTGAAAAACAAACAACCAACTGATTCGAAATTTGACTTTACTCGTTCTACGCCTTTAGCATAACCCGAGAAAAGTCCTTGAAGTGGGGGATTGTAAATTCTGCCGAATTTTTATCGAAATTCTTTTGTTAAGATTTTAATTGAATTTGAGATTGATTTTTACTTTGTAATTGACTATTTGTACTTTTAGCTTGAACTTTTCACTCTCAACACATTTGACATCTCTCTCCCTCACTATTTGCCACGGCCACCACTTTCAACCACTTTCGACCGCTAACGACCACCGCAACGCGACCTTTACCCTCACACATCCTGTTGCATCATCATCGTGCCTCGTACGTGCCTGTTTCTGTTTGTTTTTAAGCAAACGCTCCCTTTTCCTAAAATTTATGAGTTTTTCCTGCTAATTCGCCGAAATGTTATTTGACGTCTCTCTCCCTCACTATTGGCCTTGAATCGACCCTTCCTCTCTACAATCACCATTAGGACACCAACATTGATCGCCCCGTCTGCTTTGCCCCCTAAATACACTTCTTTTTCACTTGTAATCTCATTCGAGGAGTTCGGTTTTAGCCACCGTCCTGAATGGACGTGTGTGCGCGCTCATGACCGGCTCAAGTTGTACTTTGAAATTTAAATCTTGAATTTGAAAATAAATTTTATCAGTTGTCGAGTTGGCCGCTTGTTTATTTCCCTGCCATATAGGATAGTTTTGGCTCAAAAGTCTTGGTTCCAATTGGAACTGGGACACTAAGGTCAGACTATCTTTACATGTATCTGTTAAAGAAAGCCACCTTTGATGGTCTGGTGTACTTTGTGTTCTTTCCCATTGAATTTGCCTTTATGATGTTTGCCGTCATTTTCGAGTGCTCACTGGTGGATCGTGCAAACAAGCGCATCCATCTGTTGAACGTAAAGGCGTGTGTGTTGTTTCAATTCCATTTTGATTATATCAGCACTCGAACTTTGATGAACGTAGGTTGAATTGAAAATTATTATTGATACTTAATAACTTGATAATATGATAACTTATTATTTGTTCATATAGATCGAGACAATTGCGACTAACAACTTTTCTCGTTGTTGCTTCCGACTGGTCAACAGATATCGGCTCGACTCGACCGCATTCAATATGGTTTGTTGTCAAAACTTTTTCATTTCTTAAATTTAAACAAAATTTCCAACAGGCAATCTACATAATCAGCACTATGTTTATCATGATCGTAAAGCGAAATGAATACTATCAGATATAATCAAATTATCGTAAATTTCCGTATATAGCCCTCACCCATATATAGCCCGCACTTTTAGAATGCCACTATTGTCACATTATAGACTAGGTTTTAGGGTTCATTTTGAACTAATATTGTGTTGTTTGTCCTATTTTGAATGATATGTACCCGAAAATACCCAAATAAAGCACAATTTGGGGCTAAAATGTCAAAAATTTAATGGAATTGAATATTTGCATGGATACGTTAAATCAGTCTTGTGACTTGTGCTAATGCACATCTTCTCTAATAGTTTGTGTCTACTAACTTTTGATGGCCTTCCCTCATCAATCATCTTGGCTCTAACCTGGTGGTTCTATTGGTGGTGGTCCATACCTAAGAAGAACACTTGGTGACTCACGCTCCCAAGCTCTCCTTATTGTCTTGTGTAACACAAGTTGTGTTGTGTCTGCCTTTATATATTCAAATAAACTACTTTTAACTAATAGTTTGGAACCCAATTACTCAATCGTTACCTTACGTGGAAAGTAATATAAAAAATCTAATATTGTGGATCTGGCAAAGATGGCTGATACTTTCGGTATCGGCTATGTGATGGAGAAGGCTATCCCCCAATGGCCGATACTTTAATCTTAATATATTCAACCCACTCACTGTTAGTCGCTCTCTTCCCAACACCAAAGACAAAAAGTAAAACTTGTGTGATCAATTTTTAGCAAATCTTACTAAATATGACTATTTCAATTGATTAAAACGATTGAATATATAAATTGTTTTAAAATTTATAATAAAATATTAACTTACCTTTAAACCAGCATAAAGTGCACTAGATGAATTAGTTTATTGGTTGATACAGTTTCATTGTTTGGCATTTTAAATGTTATTTTGATCAATCTAAAAAATGGACAAATGCATATGAAAATATACATATATTGAAAGTCTTAACGAAATGCAACGACAAAGCTATTCTACACACACAAATGAGCACATGATTTGACTATTTGGCTAAAGCAATTTAGAAAGACAAATTGGAGGTCACTTTCAACTTCAGAATTTAGTTAAGTACTTAACTTGTGTTTTGATACTGACGATTCAAGTAAAGGCTCGTACCTCGTTCACTAGTAAAGACTTTTGAAAAAACAAACGCAGATGATTATAAATTACGAAATGAGACTGAAATTGAAATTTGAAGAGGAAACAAACTTTTTAATGTACAAACAAAAATTACCTATTGGCCTTTTTAAAATGAATTTTTTAAATTGATCGAATTGATCAATGTAGACATATGTCACTAACGACAAATGAAAATGAAATTAACGATTATTATACAAAAAGATTGTTGTTGATAAAATTTGAGAATTATTTGCAATTTATAAATTTCAATGAATAAAAATTGCATTAGGTAATAAATTTAAATTTTAAAAAAATCAGTTTCGGAACAATATTTGTATTTTCACCTTTTTAATGTACAGATGTTACACAGCTGCATTAACCGAATAAATTACCCAGAAAGTCAACAATCTCGGTTCCAAACAAAACATTGTAATTATCAACGACATCTGTGATGCGATCACCACCGATACGTAGCCAAGAATCACAGAAAAACTTTAATTGTTTCAAAGAATTTGAATTTGTGTCATATATTAATATTGCCGACAAACGAAAATACCACTAACTTGACGTATTACTTTTCATATAAATGTGTGAACAGAGAGACCCCAACACATAAGAATTTTCGTTATAATGGAAACGGTCAAATTGATCTATGAGGCAAACGAAAATACCACTAACTTGACGTATTACTTTTCATATAAACAAGTGAACAGAGAGACCCCAACACATAAGAATTTTCGTTATAATGGAAACGGTCAAATTGATCTATGAGGCAAACGAAAATACCACTAACTTGACGTATTACTTTTCATATAAACAAGTGAACAGAGAGACCCCAACACATAAGAATTTTGGTTATAATGGAAACGGTCAAATTGATCTATGAGGCAAACGAAAATACCACTAACTTGACGTATTACTTTTCATATAAACAAGTGAACAGAGAGACCCCAACACATAACAATTTTGGTTATAATGGAAACGGTCAAATTGATCTATGAGGCAAACGAAAATACCACTAACTTGACGTATTACTTTTCATATAAACAAGTGAACAGAGAGACCCCAACACATAACAATTTTCGTTATAATGGAAACGGTCAAATTGATCTATGAGGCAAACGAAAATACCACTAACTTGACGTATTACTTTTCATATAAACAAGTGAACAGAGAGACCCCAACACATAAGAATTTTGGTTATAATGGAAACGGTCAAATTGATCTATGAGGCAAACGAAAATACCACTAACTTGACGTATTACTTTTCATATAAACAAGTGAACAGAGAGACCCCAACACATAAGAATTTTCGTTATAATGGAAACGGTCAAATTGATCTATGAGGCAAACGAAAATACCACTAACTTGACGTATTACTTTTCATATAAACAAGTGAACAGAGAGACCCCAACACATAACAATTTTTGGTTATAATGGAAACGGTCAAATTGATCTATGAGGCAAACGAAAATACCACTAACTTGACGTATTACTTTTCATATAAACAAGTGAACAGAGAGACCCCCAACACATAAGAATTTTGGTTATAATGGAAACGGTCAAATTGATCTATGAGGCAAACGAAAATACCACTAACTTGACGTATTACTTTTCATATAAACAAGTGAACAGAGAGACCCCAACACATAAGAATTTTGGTTATAATGGAAACGGTCAAATTGATCTATGAGGCAAACGAAAATACCACTAACTTGACGTATTACTTTTCATATAAACAAGTGACAGAGAGACCCCAACACATAAGAATTTTGGTTATAATGGAAACGGTCAAATTGATCTATGAGGCAAACGAAAATACCACTAACTTGACGTATTACTTTTTATATAAACAAGTGAACAGAGAGACCCCAACACATAAGAATTTTGGTTATAATGGAAACGGTCAAATTGATCTATGAGGCAAACGAAAATACCACTAACTTGACGTATTACTTTTCATATAAACAAGTGAACAGACAGACCCCAACACATAAGAATTTTCGTTATAATGGAAACGGTCAAATTGATCTATGAGGCAAACGAAAATACCACTAACTTGACGTATTACTTTTCATATAAACAAGTGAACAGAGAGACCCCCAACACATAAGAATTTTGGTTATAATGGAAACGGTCAAATTGATCTATGAGGCAAACGAAAATACCACTAACTTGACGTATTACTTTTCATATAAACAAGTGAACAGAGAGACCCCAACACATAAGAATTTTTGTTATAATGGAAACGGTCAAATTGATCTATGAGGCAAACGAAAATACCACTAACTTGACGTATTACTTTTCATATAAACAGGTAAAAAATTGATTTACAGACAAAACTGTGTTTAAGTTGAAAAAATCGAAATTTTGATCATTTACAGAACTCTTAGAATATGACAATCTGAATTAAAAATTCTAACCAAAAATAGTTCAACTAAAAAATCATAAGATTTTAAAGTACCTTTTCAAACAAATATTCTATTGGACAAAATGAAACATTCTTGATTAGATGTGGCCTTACTAAAGTAAAAAGTAAATTAAAATAGTAGGTGAAAATTTGAATTATGAAATGTAAAGCTAAATTATAACCCGAGATAGTCATGACCCAGTCAAAATCAAATATCGATTCAACAAAGCAACATTTAAGTTTATTGTGATATTACTCAGGTAAAGATACATTTGAAGATTAGATCAATTTGTGAAACAATTTACAAACAAATTGATACTAAATGGGAATTGGGAAAAAGAAAAATATTTGGAAATATGACCAAGAGAAAATAAAAGTGTAAAGTGTTAATATAGATGAATGTTTTGACAGACAATACAACAAATTAAAGTCAAATCAACTCTGCCATCACTCGTCCACCACCACTCGAACATATTCGTTCGGGTCTCGCAGGTCCACAATGTTCTTCTCCTTCTGTGCTTTCATTGACTTGGGCAAACCAAAGTGACACATTCGAATGTGAGTGACCAGATTTGAACGTAGCTTGAATTGCTTGCTGCAGTGAGGCCAATTGCAGTGAAATTGATTAGTGGCGAGATGAGTCAGTTGGTGTTGTTTCAAGCGAGCATTACAGGCAAATGATGCAGTACATCCAGGGTGGGTGCAGTGGAGATGGTTCAATTGAGAGCGATGTTTGGTTTGTTGATGAATTTCCATCTTGTTACGTGTGTCGGTCACTTGGACACAGTCGCTCGCGAAATTGCACTCGAACTGGCCAGTTTGATGATTCCGGTACCAGTGAAGGTAAGCTTTGTGTTGCGAACCAAATTCTTTGGAACAAACTGAACAAAGGAAACGAATACTGCGAGAATGATTCTGTTTGTTGTGAACAGAAATTTGTTGTCTGAAAAATAAAACTAGGTCAATTTAATGTAGAAATTTAGTATTAACTTACTTATTATCAAATCGTGCATTGCAATTGGCAGCAAAGCATCGAAGAGGAGAAAGTTGATGCACAGTGCTCAAGTGATCGTGCAAGTGATCTATTGAATCCAACTTGACATTACAATTGGACTCAGTGCAATTCAAATGGAGGATTTTGATCTTTGATTCCTCTCGGTCCTCATTGGCAATGTCGTCACCATCTTCTTCGCCCTCTCTTTCATCCTCCTCGATTGTTATCTTCGATCTCTTCACAGATCGTTTCGATGTTTGTTGTTTTCGTTTGGTGACTTTGTGTCGAGTGGGCACGGTTGTCTGTTGGTCGAGTGCAGTTGGGCTTGTCTCGTCTTGTGCAGTGCTGGTCTGTGGTGTCAATAGATCAGCTGATTGAGTCACTGTGAGTTGAGATTGTCCAGTTGGATGAGTGAGAGTTGTGTTCAATGGTACGTTGTCCAAAGCTTGACATTCATCATCACCACTTTGGTTCGATTCAGCCCAACCCTCGATCTCATCAATCTGAGCTTCGCACTCTTCCTCCTCCTCGTCTTCTTCCTTGATCTCTTCCTTAACCTCCACCATTTCTTCTTTGATGGTAGTTTCGTTCCCCTCCACCTCCTCTTCCTCCTCTTTGATCTCTCGCTTTACCCAATCCTCAATCTGATCCTCCACCTCTTCCTTCTTCACGACACATCGACCCCATCCACTGTCTTCATCATCTTCATCTTCCTCTTTGATTTCCACCTTCACCTCTTTATGGTCCCATTCAGTTTTGACCGTCACCTGATTGTTTGATGTGCCTGTGCAAATATCACCAAATGTAAATAAGTCAAATACAACCAACCAACAAGTCATACCTTGCTTGTCCAGTCCGTCATCTTCATATTCTCGTTTCATGTTATACTGCACCATCAAATCATCATATTTCTTCTTCTCTTGTTCCTTCATCTCCACCAGTTGTGCTCGTAATTGATCATTCTCACTGCATAGCACTCGTTCACGGTCCACAAGTTGACCCATTTGCTCACGTAACGAGTGATGCATTCCACAATTTGCCTCGTCCTTGTCTGCAGCTGCGTGACCATTCATGACGAGTAGATGACAATTGACCAATGTAGATAGATTGATGGGAGATAAGCAACAGGGAAAAGTGAAGAGGACAAGACGAAATGTGGTGAGGAAATATGTTTACGAGAAAGACAGTCACATGTGAGCGAGGGAGGACAACACACAACAACTGCAAGTGCCACTATTTACACCCAAACAGAGTGAAAATAGTTGGCAGGCTGAGAAAAGTTTTCAGTTGTGTGTTCTGCTGTGTCTGTCTGTCTGCTCACTGTCGTTCTCGTTTCTGTTTTGCCATCACGACCGATTCTACTTTTGTTTGCTTTCCCGAACCCAACTTGACCCGTTCTCATCTACGAAGAAATGAATCGTCATCACAAGTTACTGGTGGAAATAGGTCATCTAAAGGACCGTGAACGTGTGCTGATTGGTGAGAATGATCAATTACGTCGACAACTGGTGGAGATGAAGGAACAAGAGAAGAAGAAATATGATGATTTGATGGTGCAGTATAACATGAAACGAGAATATGAAGATGAGGGTCTGGACAGTGATGGTATGACTGTGAAGGAAGAAATTAAGGAGGAAATCAAAGAAGAAGAAGATGACGGACTGGACAAGCAAGGTATGACTTGTTGGTTGGTTGTATTTGACTTATTTACATTTGGTGATATTTGCACAGGCACATCAAACAATCAGGTGACGGTCAAAACTGAATGGGACGATGAAGAGGTGAAGGTGGAAATCAAAGAAGAAGATGATGAGGATGACTGTGGATGTGATCGATTTGTGGTGAAGAAGGAAGAGGTGAGTGATGATGATGACAACTCGATGCAACTCAACCATCCACTCAATGAAGTGGTGCAGTCCAATTTGAATCCACCAATGGACACCTCATCACGTGATCAACTCCACACCCCAACCAACTCTGTCTGTGCTCCATCAACCAACGAACCAATGCAACTGACCAACAACTCGGTGACTGAACAAAGTGTTGACCAACAAGTGATGGCTGCAAATGACGATCAGTCACAGTCGACTCGAGTGTTGCAGTCGAGTGACGCACAAGCAAACATGGATCAAGTGATGAGTCACGAGAATGGATCAGGAGATGAAGATGAGCAAGGCTTGGGTGGAGATGACGAGTTGTCCAACAGTGCAAACGACAATCACGATGGTTCTGTGGTCGCATCGAATGAGCCATCGACCAGTGCTCGAGCACGATCGAATCGAGTCACATCGAAACAGTCAACTGCTTCCACTGCTCGCAAACTCAACAAACGAAAACAATCTCAACCAAATCGAACTGGCAAGAGATCCAAGAAAAGTGTTGAGGTGAATGATGGAGAAGATGGTGAAGACATTGCCAATGAGGACCGAGAAGAAGCAAAGGTCAAAGTGCTCCATTTGAATTGTACCCAGTCAAATTGTAATGTCAAGTTGGATTCAATGGTCCATTTGTACGATCACTTGAGCACTGTGCATCAACTTTCTCCTCTTCAATGTTTTGCCACCAATTGCAATGCACGATTCGATAATCCGTAAGTGAATACTATCATTTCACATTAAATTGACCTAGTTTTTTTTAGTCAACAAATTTCTGCTCACAACAAACTGAATCATTCTCGCAGTACTCGATTTCTCTGTTCAGTTTGTTCCAAAGAATATGATGCACAAAGTAAAAGCTAACAGACATTGGTACAAGAATCATCTGACTGGCCAGTTCAAGTGCAATTTCGTGAGCGACTGTGCCCAAGTGACCGACACGCGTGTCAAGATGAGAACTCATCAACTAACCAAACATCACTCCCAATCGAAGCATTTCCACTGCACCCACCCTGGCTGTACTGCTTCATTTACTTTAAATCTCAATTGAAAAAACACGAACTGGCTCATCTCGAGAGTTATCAATTTCACTGCAATTGGCCTCACTGCAGCAAGCAATGCAAGAAACGATCAAATATGCTCAGACACATTCGAACCCAACACTTTGGTCTGCCTCAATCAATGAAAGCACAGAAGGAGAAGAACATTGTGGACCTGCGAGACCCGAACGAATATGTTCGAGTGGTGGTGGACGAGTGATGCTCCACTTGATTCGACCTTACTTTAGTTGTAATGTCTGTCATTGCATTCACTTGTATTTCACTTTTTACTTTCATTTTCTCTTGTTCACATTTTCAAATTTGTTTCTCACAATTTTCGGATAGTTTCAATTTGCACTCGATTAAACTGATGCAATAATGAGAGTTTTTTGCTATTTCGGTTTATACAATCGAATATACAATATACAAATATACAATTTGATTAAAATCTCCCGAAAATTTGTTTTTTACTAATTCAAATATTTCATAATGTATGAGAATCTTGATTATGAGAAGATGCGTTGGATTCATAAATTAGTAAATAGGAAATAAACCATTGAAAGTTCATTTGGCTGTATGACGATATTTTAAAAGGTTGAATTTGTTTATCTTTAGACTATCCTCTTTTATCCAATCATCTAGATCAATAAAATCCACTCTCAGTTTAACATTCTTCGATTAATGTTCACTTTGCTCTATTCTATCTGTAACATTTTAAAAAAAATAGATAGCGTTGTTGTCTTTCGCATAAAATAAAAACGCTTCATTCATATTAATAATTTGGTTGTCATTTATTAGGTTATTATTTATTTAATTCTTAATTTCAAAATAATTTTAGGTCAATTTGTGTAAGCAATATTATGCGTGATTACCACTTCCAGTACGAAAAAGGTCATTTGATTTTTCATCAATTAGCAAAATCTTTCATCAATTTTATAATCAATAAATTTGTAAGTTTACAGTTGTTGTGCAACTAGTTTGAGAGTCCTCGATGTATATAGTTCCAAATAGTGTCCCATTTGTGTAAACACGCTAAAGTTCCAAATCCTTAGACAGCTATTACATAAGCAAATAAAATTCCCTAGAAGTTTTGTATAGTGATAAAAAGGAAAATATTTTTAAAAGCTAGAAGAAGCTCATGACTAGTGGAAAAGTGGACCGAGGGTTAATAAAAATCACTTCAAAACTATGAAGGAAAGCTTAGCACTCTATATGAACATTCTTATTCTTCTCAAAACATTCATATAGAGTGATAAGCTTTCTTTCATAGTTTTGAAGTGATTTTGTTTGGGAACCTACTCTGCAATATCACCATGAATGGTAAGCATACGTTCCCAAATCTCGTCCTTAATTCTGTCTCTCTGTTTCTGATGCCGATGGCTGTTTAGTTGGTGGCTTTGGAGAATTACTAGAATTTTCACCAGAATTCTATTCTCATATAGGACCATATTCTCATTATTTTGATTAGATTTAGGAAGCGAATGAAGCGAAATATTTTTCTATTGAAAAAATAGTTAATTTTACAGCATGAAATTACAAATTAATTATTTTACCTGAATTGAGGTCCAACTTCAATGCAAGAGGTGACAAAGAAGATGATTTATTCACAAATGTTTCTTGAGAGCTTTCATCACTAGAGGACATGATGATGAATGAATGCCCTTTTAATTTCCAATGCAAATATAACACTTATTTTGGTCGACGTATGCTAAAATTATTTTTATCAACAGTAGCAATTGAGACGGCAATGAATGACATGTATGTTGAGGTGTTTGTGATCATAATTAAATTTTAAAAATTTATCCATTAACACCCACATTTTATAATTGATTTTACTTTCATTTTGTGTTTGAAACTCGTTTGATAATGTTGCTCGTTGAATTTTCTGTGTGTGATTTATGATTTTAAAGGTAAAATTCAAATTATTAATAGTGTTCATTCATTTTATTTTGAGAATTTTATTCACGAGTCACAAGAGTGTAGTATTCTTTTTTTCTTTTTTAATTATTTTCCAATGATGATTTTTCACTGCTGTAATAAGAAAATTTGATGGTATTGTGGGACTATTCATTCATGAGTATTATGTTAAAGAATAATTCGGTAAATATGTTGATATAATTCTTTTTGATGGGATTTTCATACACAATCGGAAAATTTTAATTGCACATGCTGCATGTTATACGTGTGGCATGACGTGTTGTATATGTGTAAGTCTATACGCTACTGCTGCTGAAGTACTTCACATTTGCATGCGATATCGATGGTGCACGATTCATTTGGCAAAACTCAATTTAGTATTACTCTAAATACTAGACACCCAATCAAAATCTAAGGTCGTTTCAATAAAGGAACATTTCTGTTATTATTATGGCAATACTCAGACAAAGATACATTCAAAGATGTGATCAATTAGTGAGACAATGAACAAATAAATTGAAACAACAGATTATTATAAAGAAAATATTGGGAAAAATCAAAGGGGAAAGTCGAATCAACTGTGCCATCACTCGTCCACCACCACTCGAACATATTCGTTCGGGTCTCGCAGGTCCACAATGTTCTTCTCCTTCTGTGCTTTCATTGACTTGGGCAGACCAAAGTGACACATTCGAATGTGCATAACCAGATTTCCACGTAATTTGCATTGTTTGCTGCAGTGAGGCCAATTGCAGTGAAATTGATTAGTGGCGAGATGAGTCAGTTGGTGTTGTTTCAAGTAAGATTGAAAAGTAAATGAAGCAGTACAACCAGGGTGGGTGCAGTGGAGATGGTTCGATTGATGTTTGGTTAGTTGATGAATTGCCATCTTGATACGTGTGTCGGTCACTTCGCCACAGTCGTTTGCGAGATTGCACTTGAACTGACCAGTTAGATGACTCTCGTACCAGTGAATGTACGCATTAGGCTGCGAACCATATTCTGTGGAACAAACTGAACAGAGGAATCGAGTACTGCGAGAATGACTCTGTTTGTTATGAGCAGAAATTTGTTGTCTGATAAATAAAACTAGGTCAATTTAATGTAGAATTTCTATATTCACTTACGGTTCATCGAATCGTGCATTGCAATTGGTGGCAAAACATTGAAAAGGAGAAAGTTGATGCACAGTGCTCAAGTGATTGTGCAAGTGATCCAATGAATCCAACTTGACATTACAATTTGACTGGGTACAATTCAAATGGAGGATTTTGATCTTTGATTCCTCTCGGTCCTCATTGGCAATGTCTTCGCCATCTTCACCATCCTCTCCTTCATCCTCCTCGATTGTTATCTTCGATCTCTTCACAGATCGTTTCGATGTTTGTTGTTTTCGTTTGGTGACTTTGTGTCGAGTGGGCACGGTTGTCTGTTGGTTGAGTGCAGTTGGGCTTGTCTCGTCTTGTGCAGTGCTGGTCTGTGGTGACAATAGATCAGCTGATTGAGTCACTGTGAGTTGAGATTGTCCAGTTGGATGAGTGAGAGTTGTGTTCAATGGTACGTTGTCCAAAGCTTGACATTCATCATCACCACTTTGGTTCGATTCAGCCCAACCCTCGATCGAATCAATCTCAGCTGAGCCATCTTCCTCCTCCTCGTCTTCTTCCTTGATCTCTTCCTTTACCTCCACCATTTCTTCTTTGATGGTAGTTTCGTTCACCTCCTCCTCCTCTTCCTTAATGTCCATCATCACTTCTCCATCCTCTTCCTCCTCTTTGATCTCTCGCTTGACCCAATCCCCAATCTGATCATTGTGCAATGTCATTTCATTTTCCTCTTCTTTGATTTCTAAATAGACACAAATAATACCAAGTCATCACTTCACATCATTTCACTTTCATCACTCACCTCGTTTCACTTGTCTGTCTTGAGTCAATGTCTCCATGTCAATAATGCGAGTCTCCTCTCCATCCTCCACCTCTTCCTTCTTCACAAAACATCGATCACATCCATCTTCATCTTCTTCCTTGATTTCCACCTTCACCTCTTCATCGTCCCATTCAGTTTTGACCGTCACCTGATTGTTTGATGTGCCTGTGCAAATAGCAAAATTGTAAACAAAGTCAAATACAAACAACCGAACCAAACTCACCCTCATCTTCATATTCTCGTTTCATGTTATACTGCACCATCAAATCATCATATTTCTTCTTCTCTTGTTCCTTCATCTCCACCAGTTGTGCTCGTAATTGATCATTTTCACCAATCAGCACTCGTTCACGATCCACAAGTTGAGCGATTTCCTCTTGTAACTCGTTATGTGATTGAGAATTTGCCTCGTCGTTGCCTGCAGCTGAGTGACGATTCATTTCTTCGTAGATGAGAATTGACCAATGTAGATAGATTGGTGAGAGATAAGCAACAGGGAAAAAGAAGAAGAGGACAACGCGAAATGTGGCGAGGAAATAGGCTAACGTGAACCACGGTCACATGTGAGAGAGGAGAGGCAGCCTCTGCAAACACAACAACTGCAAGTGCCACTATTTACACCCAAACAGAGTGAAAATAGTTGGCAGGCGAGAAAAGTTTCCAGCTGTTGTGTGTTCTGCTGTGTCTGTCTGTCTGCTCACTGTCGTTCTCGTTTCGGTTTTGGTCACCACGTCCGATTCTACTTTTGTTTGTTTTCCCGAACCCAACTTGACCCGTTCTCATCTACGAACAAATGAATCGTCATCACAAGTTGCTAGAGGAACTAGGTCATCTAAAGGACCGTGAACGTGTGTTGATTAGTGAAAATGATCAATTACGTCCACAACTGGTGGGGAAGAAGGAACAAGAGAAGAAGAAATATGATGATTTGATGGTGCAGTATAACATGAAACGAGAATATGAAGATGACGGACTGGACAGGGATGGTATGACTGTGAAGGAAGAAATTAAGGAGGAAATCAAAGAAGAAGATGACGGACTGGACAAGCAAGGTATGACTTGTTGGTTGTTTGTATTTGACTTATTTACATTTGGTGATATTTGCACAGGCACATCAAACAATCAGGTGACGGTCAAAACTGAATGGGACGATGAAGAAGTGAAGGTGGAAATCAAAGAAGAAGATGAAGATGATCGTGACATTATCATCAAACGAGAATATGTGCCTGCATACATCAAAACCGAATCGAGTGATGTGAAGATAGAAATCAAAGAGGAAGATGAAGAGGATCGTGACATTATCATCAAACGAGAATATGTGCCTGCATACATCAAAACAGAATCGAGTGATGTGAAGGTAGAAATCAAAGAGGAAGATGATGATGAGGATCATGAGGATGACTGTGGATGTGATCGATTTGTGGTGAAGAAGGAAGAGGTGAGTGATGATGATGACAACTCGATGCAGTCCAATTTGAATCCACCAATCGACACCTCATCACGTTATCAACTCCACACCACAACCAACTCTATCTGTGCTCCAACCAACGAACCAATGCATGTGACCAACAGTTCGGTCCCTGAACAATCAAACATGGATCAAGTGATGAGTCACGAGAATGGATCGGGAAGTGAAGTTGATGAAGACTTGGATGGAGATGATGAGTTGTCCAACAGTGCAAACGACAGTCACGATGGTTCTGTGGTCGCATCGAATGAGCCCTCGACCAGTGCTCGAGCACGATCGAATCGAGTCACATCGAAACAGTCAACTGCTTCCACTGCTCGCAAACTCAACAAACGAAAACAATCTCAACCAAATCGAACTGGCAAGAGATCCAAGAAAAGTGTTGAGGTGAATGATGGTGGAGAAGATGAAGTTGAAGAAGATGGAGTCGAGATTGGCAATGAGGTCCAAGATGAAGCAAAAGTCAAAGTGCTCAATTTGAAGTGTACTCAGTCAAATTGTAATGTCAAGTTTGATTCAATGTATCACTTGCACGATCACTTGAGCACTGTGCATCAACTTTCTCCTCTTCAATGTTTTGCCATCGATTGCAATGCTCGATTCGATGAACCGTAAGTGAATTGTATCATTTCACATTAAATTGACCTAGTTTTATTTTTCAGACAACAGATTCGTGATCACATCAAACTAAGTCATTCTCACAATACTCGTTTCATTTGTTCAGTTTGTTCTAAAGAATGTGGTTTGCAACACAAAGCTTACCGTCACTGGTACAGCAATCATCTGACTGGTCACTGACCTGGTTCCAGGATTCTGGGGTTCCAAAATGGATACTATGGCAAGTTATACATCAAAATGCTCAGGAAAGCGAGCAGAATCGATCTAGACCAAGATCGGGTCGATCGGAGCAAATCCGGCGAATAGAATCCTAGTGGAACTTTGGGTACCTAGCGGCGGTCCGACGGACCTAAGGGATGCCCTGGTAAAGTTTCAGACATCTAGGCCTTATGTACCTCCCTCCACGGTGTGGCCAAGTTGGCACAGGGAACGGGTTAAAGATTATGAAATTGTTTGAATGGGTAAAGATCTATGTGTCTATTTTAAAAAGTCCGGCAAGCCGGGCAGTAAGCGAGACTTAGTAAAGTAAAAAAAATTAAAAAATAAAAAAAAGTTACCCGAGGCGGGAATCGATCCTACAAATCTGCGCACATACAGACAGACATACACGATGGCAAAACCATTAGCTTGACTTGTTCTTCGAACTAAGTCTCGCTAAAAACGCAATGGTTATTTTGTTTCCAGAGGCAGAAAATAGTTGTACATGAACTGATTTGGAACACAACTGACCAAACGAGAAACAAATGGTTTACCTACTCTCGCTCCGACTTTTATGCCAACGGCATTACCTATTTTGATTTGCGATAGCTAAAAGGTTTCATAATGCCAGCCGCTGGTTCTATACTAGTAAATAACAACACCACTTTGTATCACTCACAAACTCAACTACTCGTAGGTTGTGAAATCGTGTAATGCCAGAAAGTAAAAGAAAAGAAAACAAATAATAAAACTTTTGTATTTTAGAGAGTTTTTATTTGGGATGAGTAGAAAATTTTCATTAAAAATGCTAATGTTGAGAAAGTAAATGAACTGTTTTGAACTAAAATGAGAAAAAGGATGTGCTCTTAAATTACACAACGAAACAAATCGAATCAACTTTTTCTAACAGGTCGTGGATAGATCAAATTAACTAATTAAAGTATGCTGAATCGATTGGTGACATTAGTTTTCGTCTGGCTGATGAGCTTCTGCCTTATCTGATGGCCAAAAAGCACTACTTCTGCAATTAAATTCAGCTGATGCTGCGGCAGTGGCGCCAATGAGGGAAAATATGTCAACACAGCTGAGAGTAGAGAAAGTGCCTCATTGGATCACTTAAAACTCCATGATTCTCATCAGCCACAGCTTAGCTGATTGTACCATTCGATTCAGCATGATTCAATTAGTTAATACCAACTAACCACAACCTGTTAGAAAAAGTAGCCTCGATTTGTTGTCTTGTGTTAGGTACTACAAATAGAAAATAGACCAAAAATCAAGGAGAAAGCTGTGAAACCAAATTAAATTCACTACACTTATTGTATGACATACTGAAACATTAAAGAAAGAAATATGTTACGATTATTTTTAATTGAATAATCATTTTATTGTAATTTCTCATGTTAATTAGAGGCAATGTTGATAATTAGAACCAAATAGTAAATTTAGAAATCAATTATTAAACTTTTTTCAACTTTAAATGTTTAAAAAATTACCTAATTACCTTTTATTAAGTGAAGTTGATCATTATCTAATATCCCTCTAAATGGTTCAACTTGTAAGCTCACACAAGTGCACCCTCTAACAACACATGCAAATATTATTTTTTAATTCGATCGAATCAATCAATGAATCAGGAATCTTATGGGAAAGTAAGTCAAACCGCTGAATCTCACATCAAAACTTCAAGTACGATTAAAATGTAAATTTGAGAACTTTATATATTTTGTAACACTTTGTTGTCTGTGAGATAATAAATAAAAAGTCGAATTGTTTTTTGTATCAAGCAAAAAAATACCGAGTTAACCTTTAGACTGAAATTAGTTATTTTCCTATAGTTAAAATACGTTTTAAGATTCCCATTTCTTGAAAAACAGACAAAGAATTCAAATTTATTTTAGTTGTAGTTCAAACAATCAATCTATCACGACAAACTGTTCCATCACATTCAATAGTTTAAAATAGTTGGTTCATATGGCGGGTAACCTCGATATGTTTTTTGAAAGAAAAGCCAAATTAAAAATTTAAAAAATTAAAAATTAAAGTAAAAAGATTAAAAAAATACACCTTTAGATATGGAAAGATGGAAAACTGCACCAGTAACACGAGAAAATACTTTCGAAATTCTTATCGACATGATAACAAGAAAGACTGATCGCCTCAATTAAAGCAACCTACTGCCATTACAACTCTAGGAACTTACAGTTATTAAAGATTCGAATTGAAAAAAGTGAGAGTCAGATTAACTCTGATTTCTAAATTAATAGTTTTATAATTTGCTTTCAAATATCTATACGGAATTTACAGAATTAAAAATCACTTATTTTTTTAAGAATTAAGTTTTTAAAACCTAAATGGCGAGTTAAAGTTGTTGGAAGAAAACTTTTGTTTTGATAGTTGATACAAATTAAGTTAACCGTTGATAATGAGAAGTTTGTTGGTGTACAATGTAAATCATACACTCTTACGTATAATCGAGGAATAAAGTGCGAAATCAAAATAAATTAATCAGTAAAAATTAAATAGATGCCAAAAATGGCTCTCTTTAAGAAGAAGGGACCTTTCCTATCGAACTAAACGCAAAGGGGACCTAAAAAGTTCGAAAACGAAGTGCAACATTTTTAATGCAATTTCGAATTTGGCTAATCGCCTCGGTGCAATCGAACTTTTCGGTAGAAGGCGCCTTTCTATGCATACGTGTCCTTCTTTCTGTCTAATCATTGTGCCACTGACTTAGTAATCGACTACTTTTGTTAATAACTCGATAACTTAAGAATGGCTCAACCCTAGAACCGATTCTGTTTTGACTTGTAGCTTGCACCGTCATACAGTAGCTTGCGAAATTCGGTTAGGTCCGACGCGAGCGGTTGCGGCAGCAACCGCCGCGTCGGGTACGTGTGGGGTAGGGCAGATAGGGTGAGTGTGCGTTACAACAAGCTTGCACCGTCAGTTCGGCGTGGAGTGTACCAACTAAGAGAAGTAGAACATTGCATTTCGAATGTTACTAAATTGCAGTTGGCGACTATTCGAACCGAAAACACTACCACCGAGAAATCGAAATTGCAGGTTTTCGCCTTCTAAATTCGGCTATTAGAACAGGTCCCTTATTCTTAAACAGTGCCCAAAAAATTATATAAAAATGAATTACTAGAATAAACAACACAAATTTTATCAAAGCACCACAACCATTTAAATGATTGAACCAGTTAATCAGGAATGAAAACCCAAGCACCGTCATCCAATATGCAAAATGTGCCAGTAAAAGACAGTTTTAAAGCAAGTGAATACTAACAGAAAATGTAATGCGGATTTAGTGTTCAGGAACATGAACAATTATTAGATCTAGCCATATTTTAATATTTTAATTAAACCTTTTTTAAAACTTGATCCGAGATCTGTATAGTCTCTAAAAGTCTTCTAAAGTATTAATTGCTTATTTTTGTTTGTGTTCGTTAACAAAAACTTTAGTTTATTTCAGTTGTAATTTGAACTTGTGGATCTAGTTGATTCAATGAAACAGGATAATCCATTGAAAATTCTAAAATTAATTTGTAAAACCAGTTTATATCCGATCGAACTTACAATTAAATTTGTCATTGATGAAAATTATTTTGGTAAAACTAGATAAAAAATTGTTGTGATTAAAAGTAAAACAATAATAAATTAACCTTGTGAAAATTTGGTCTGATTTTTTAAAAACTTATTATTTACATGTCATATTATTAAAAACAATTTAACTGTTATGGCATGAAACTCAAAGGCCTATTGACAAAATTAAACCTTTAGAAAACTTTTCTTTAAATAAGGGTTCAAGATAAAACCAAAACTGTAATGCATTTTCCTACGTACGTATACCTCGTATTAAGCATGTGATGATTTATAAATTAATCGAATGGAGCAATGTTCACTCGATTCGCAAAATAAAGAAAACACCGATCAATAAACTGGAAAATCAACGTTAATAATTTTGAAAAATTTTAGAATCTGATAATATAATGGCAATTTTTCCTTAAATTGTTTTGTTAAATTTAAAATACAGAAATGAAAATACGATTCAACAAAGCAACATTTAATACTCAGGCAAAGATACATTTGAAGATTAGATCAATTTGTGATACAATTGACAAACAAATTGATACCAACTGTGAATTGTGAAAAAGAAAAATATTTGGAAATGATCAAGAGAAAATAAAAGTGTAAAGTGTTAATATAGATGAATGTTTTGACTGACAATACAACAAATTAAAATAGATTCAACTCTGCCATCACTCGTCCACCACCACTCGAACATATTCGTTCGGGTCTCGCAGGTCCACAATGTTCTTCTCCTTCTGTGCTTTCACTGACTTGGGCAGTCCAAAGTGTTGGGTTCGAATGTGCGTGATCAGACTAGATCGTCGATTAGTGCGCTGGTTGCATTTGGGCCAGTTGCAATGAAATGGTTGTCTGCTGAGATGAGTCAGTTCGTGCCGTTTCATGTCAGCTTTAAAGGCAAATGAAGCAGTACAGCCAGGGTGGGTGCAGTTGAAACGCTTCGATTGGGAGCGATGTTTGGCTAGTTGATGAGTTGTCATCTTGCCACGTGTGTCGGTCACTTGGACACAGTCGCTCACGAGATTGCATTGGAACTGGCCAGTCAGATGATTCTGGTACCAGTGAATGTTAGCTTTGTGTTGCGAATCACGTTCTTTGGGACAAACTGAACAGAGGAATCGAGTGTTGCGCGAATGATTCTGTTGGATGTGCTCAAAAATCTGTCGCCTGAAAAATAAAACTAAATCAATTTAATGTGAAATGATAGAAATCACTTACGGACTGTCGAATCGTAAATTGCAATTGGTGGCATAACATCGAAATGGAGAAAGTTGATGCACAGTTCGAATGTGATCGTTGAAATGGACCATCGAATCCAACTTGACATTACAATTTGACTGGGTACAATTCAAATGGAGGATTTTGACCTTTGCTTCTTCTCGGTCCTCATTAGCAAAGTCTTCTTCATCTTCAACATCCTCCTCGATTGTTTTCTTCGATCTCTTCCCAGTTCGAATCGATGTTTGTTGTTTTCGTTTGGTGACTTTTTGGGGAGTTGGCACCGTTGTCTGTTGGTCGAGTGCAGTTCGACTTGATCCATGTCCTGTGCTGGTCTGTGGTGAGAATGTCTGAGCTGATTGAGTCACAGTTGTCACCTCATTGGGCTCATTCAAAGTGGTGGTGTTGTGTTGGTCACGAGACAAATTAGCGACACAGACCTCGATCGATTCGTTCGCATTCGAAGCATTTTGAGATTGTCCAGTTGGATGAGTGACAGTTGGGTCCATCGATGCCTTCTCCACCGATCCACATTCATCCTCACCACCTTGACTCGATTCAGCCCAACCCTCGATCGAATCAATCGAAGCTGAGCCATCTTCCTCCTCCTCGTCTTCTTCTTTGATGGTAGTTTCGTTCACTTCCTCCTCCTCTTCCTTAACCTCCACCATTTCTCCATCCTCTTCCTCCTCCTTGATCTCTCGCTTGACCCAATCCTCAATCTGATCCTCCACCTCTTCCTTCTTCACCACACATCGAAACAGTCAACTGCTTCCACTGCTCGCAAACTCAACAAACGAAAACAATCTCAACCAAATCGAACTGACAAAAGATCGAAGAAAAGTGTTGAGGTGAATGATGATGAAGAAGATGAAGATGGTGAAGACATTGCCAATGAGGACCGAGATGAAGCTAAGATTAAAGTGCTCAGTTTGAATTGCACCGAGTCAAATTGTAATGTCAAGTTGGATTCATTGGTCCATTTGCACTAGAGCTGGACAAATTGGAAAATGCTTGCTTGCGCTTGCGAATGCTTGCGGAGAACAACTTTTATTGGGGCCACCAGATGGCGGTGCGTTTTTGTCTGTCCCCACAGAGCCGCAGAGAAATGATTCTAGTGTTGTTTGTTGTGTTGTAAGCGCGCTCAGTTTGCCACAAAGAGAACATTGCGGAGTGAGTAAGCCCACCAAATTGCATTATTCTTGTTGGCACGTTTTCAAATAAATTGCTTTAACCAATTGAATTCATTGATTGCTGCTATTGATTTACATTATTTTTGTGTTTATGTTGAAGATTATCAACTTGAGACTAATTTGTATGCTAACTTGCAATATCCACAATGGAGCCAACCAAGTTTTCCAACGAGATGTGTGACAGTGACTTTGATAGTTATGTCAATTCTTACGTGAATAACTCAACTACTGGTGATGACTATACTTTGCCTGAAGACGAAGATTGTTATACGCACGTTGTACAGGATTTTGATGATTTTGATTGTAATTACGATCAGGAGAATATCAACTCATATTCCACTCCGATCAGTAACCACCACCGCTTGCCATTCTCACAACTGACTAACACTTCCAACACAAACATAAGCTCAATTTCCTCAAATCAGTCGATTAAATCTAATCGTGCGTTATCAAACAAAAGAAAAACACCAGAGAATGGCTCACCGTTTCAGTTAAACTCGATCAACTCATTCAACACGACACAATCTCTCTCGAGTCAACCAACCACTCAAACCACTCAGACATATTCAAAGGAAGAATTGCAACAGGTAAATGCCCATTTTAATAATAAAATCAGTAATTACATAAAATGTTGTTGATTATAGATGATCAACAGACAAGTGTCAGTGCCTAAAATTGAGTTCAAGCCGAATCCCAACATTGTGAATGCCAGCGATCACTGGGAAAGCTTTGAGTTGGTATATGTGGACAATGTGCTTCAAATGTTTGCCAAGTGTGTTCACTGTGATATCATTTACACCTACAAGCAAGATGGTAAATGTACAACTTCTTTTGGTCGACATACGAAAAAACATTGTGAAGACCGCATGCAGAAGCAGATTGCCCTTCGCCAGCGACTCTCCCAAGCTGAGTCCACAAATGCGAAACCAACCAGACCAAAAGTGAATTTGACCAGAGAAGTGAAAGAGAATCTCAAGAATCACCAAATGATGGTCAATGCACGTGGATTGGTACCGTTTAGCATTTGGGACAACGCGGCACTTCGCCAGTATGTACAATTGGCCATCGATATTGCGGTCAATGCGGCAAGTGATGGCAAAAAACAAGCCATTTCGGTTGAAAGTGTAAGTAGACTTGTAATATGACATTCAAAGCTTGACATGTTTATTTGACTATTTAAGGTTATGGCTTGTGGCAGGACAATCAACCGACAAACAACCAAAGTGTATGCCACGATCAAAGAGAAGGTGAAGGATGAACTGGATGAAGCAGAAAACGTGGCTGTTTGTACTGATCACTGGACAGAACCGATTTCGAGTGAATACTTCCTCGGTGTGAATGCTCAGTATGAACGAAACGGTAAAATCGTGTGTCGCCAGTTAGCTTGCAGAAATGTAGATAACAAGACTTGCAAACTGGCGGCTGAAACCACTGATGCAATCTTGGAAGAGTATGGTAAGTAAATTTTACTTAGTAAAAAGCTTGAATTCAAATTGTGAATGTATTTTATTATCATGACAATTTACAGGTGTCGAATTGGAACGTCGTGCATGCTATGTGACCGATCAAGCACTACAGTCAGCCTATGATTATCTGTCCAAACCGAGAAACCAGAAAGAACCACACCCGTGGACTCACTCCGAATGTGATTACCATCGATGTGACAGACACCAAATGGCACTGGTCAATTCAAATTTGTTCAGTGCAAAGCTTTCCCTTAGGATTGCTAACATTTGTTCTCAGTTTACGTACTGCAAAGAACTGGTAAGAAATTGACATTTCTTTGTTTTGGCCTAATTTAAAATTCACAGGTACGAGTGGTCAAGAAAACAGGCATTCAACGAGTCTGCAAACCAACGTTGAAACAAGAAGTTGCGACCAGGTGGGAGTCGAAGTAATATATCTAATTAATTTTTTTGATAAAAGTATAATTTTTGATTATATTTTAGGAAGCGCATGATAGACTCGATCATGGTCAATTATGAGGAACTGGAGAAAATTGAATATGACCAAACGTTTGTCAATGTTTTCAACGAGTTGAATGTTACTATGTTGGAGGATTTACAAAAGTATTTGGCTGTTTGGGAGAAGATGGGTCTGGTAATTTCGAGTCAGTCTAAGCCCACACTGTGCAAAGTGTTGCCTGCTCGAATGACGTTGCGAAAAGCTTCCCTCCAACACCTCAACACACCTCGATTGAGACCACTTCGAGTCCACTTCACCAGACTATTCGAATCAAAGTTCACCATCAAACCAATGCACAAATTAGCTACATTCCTCTGGCCTATCTATCGAAACAATACATCGGTGCTCACTTCACTTGATTACATTGTGATAGGCCAAGAAGCAAATCGAATCTGGGCAAAAATTTCAGCTCGGAATGTGCAAGCACCAAATCGATCTTCTGAGCTACAATCGAAACGAGCTAAATTGAATGAGTTGTTCGGAGAGGAATTCGGTTGTGACTACTTGCAGGAAGAAATGTCAATGGAGGAGGAGATCAAGCAGTACCGAAAATTCATTTCGGACCACGACATGAACATGCCACTGTTGAGTTTTTGGAAATCAGCGGAAAACAGATTTCCCAAATTGTCGGCTGTTGCACGATACCTCCACATCATACCAGCAACAGAAGTAGCAACGGAACGCCGGTTCAATATATCCGGGATAACCATGAACAAAAGGCGAAACTGCCTCAACCCGGTTCTATTTGAAATGCTCACAGTGATCAATGACAACCACGACTTGTTTGATGCAACCACTTTCCACGACATTGCATGCACTGTGGATAGTTACGAAGCAGACCAGGATTGTGACCCAGTGAGCAGTAATGAAGATGATGATGATTGGTAATGGCAAATATTGTCAAGTTTATTCAGGTGGACACTTTCTGTTGGAGATTTAGAATTTACATTTCCTTTTTGATTTTCAAAATTATTTTTTAAATTTATTCTTTAAGTAACATTTTATTATATTTTATGATTATTATTTGTTTGTTTGAATGATTGATCATTGATCAATTAGGATCGTGAAATAGTGCAATTAAAATTACAATTTCTCTGTGCATTCACATATATTGTATATACAGCCAATCCTATTAAAATCTAGATTGTTAACTTTAAATTCATATTGGTTTGAACGGATACTAAAAAATAATTTACAAAAACTTGCAATCGTGGAATTTCCCATGCCCATTGCCAGTGCCAATTGGAGTTATATATTAATATTGCTGCAGTTTCAGCGAGCAATCGCATCAGACTCGTGTCGCCACCTAGTGACACAAAATATTCCTTTATCGCAAGCATTCGCAAGCGCAAGCAAGCATCAAGCGCAAGCAAGCAGACCGCTTTGTCCAGCTCTAATTTGCACGATCACTTGAGCACTGTGCATCAACTTTCTCCTCTCCAATGTTTTGCACAGAATTGCAATGCACGATTCGATAACTCGTAAGTGATTGCTATCATTTCACATTAAATTGACTTAGTTTTATTTTGTCAGACAACAACTTCTTTCTCATGTCATTCTGCATCATTCTCGCAATACTCGATTCCTCTGTCCAGTTTGTCACCAAGAATTTGATTCGCAAAAGAAAGCTAACCATCACTGGTACCAGAATCATTTGACTGGTCAGTTCAAATGCAATTTCGTGAGCGACTGTGCAGAAATGTCAGACACACGTGGTAAGATGTCAGCTCATCAAAAAGCCAAACATCGCTCCCAATGGAAGCATCTCCACTGCACCCACCCTGGTTGTACTGCATCATTTGCCTTTAAAAATCACTTGAAACAACACGAACTGACTCATCTCGCCACTAATCAATTCCACTGTGATTGGCCTCACTGCAGCAAGCAATGCAAGCAACGTTCAAATCTGGTCTCGCACATTCGAACCAAACACTTTGGTTTGCCCAAGTTAATGAAAGCGCAGAAGGAGAAGAACATTGTGGACCTGCGAGACCCGAACGAATATGTTCGAGTGGTGGTGGACGAGTGATGGCTGAGTTGATTCGACCTTATTTTCTCGTAATGTTTGTCAAACCATATTGAACTTTACGTTTGTCATTTCTTTTGTTCATTTTACCAATATTTTTCCATTTCACAATTTACTGTTAGTATCAATTTGACTGTTGATTGTCTCCCAAATTGATCACATCTTTAAATGTATCTTTGTCTTTACCACACAATAAACACAAATGTTCCTTTATTGAATCAATGTTACATTTTATTGGGTCATGAGTATTTGTAGTAATACTAAATTGAGTTCAGTCATATGAATCATGCACCATCGATTGTCTCATGTCTCATTCGATCAGATTGTCGATGACTGTGTTCTGATGAATGTGATTTACTGATGGAGAATGTTTCATTTGACAAACCAATTCAAGAACGTGTTCAGTTGCAGCAAACATCAACTTTGTCTTTGAGTCACTCTCCAGAGGAAAGTGAACTGCTTCTTTGAAGCTCACATACTTTTTAATACTAAAGTTTACTTGGATACATTTTTTATATTTTTCTTTCCTGGTGAAGATAAATTTTGTATTTAAATTTTTCTTGATATTTTATTATTTTATTTATGGTTTATTGGTGGTACACTCGTTGATGGGTTCAAAGTTTTTTTTAATGATTTTGTTTAAATCTGGTTTGAATTGGTTTTGGTTTATGTTGATTTAGTTATGATAATGAGATTGTAGATAAAGTTTAGACTTTTTCATGCCAATGTTTTTTTATCTACGTCAACACATAGCCAAAATATCCAATCAAAATGTGATTGTCTATTATCACTTCTATTGACACTACACCACAACCACCTTGCGGGTATGATTCGTCATATTTTTGTGAACATTTACTGTCCTCTCTCGTCGAGATCGGTCCGTTCATAGTCAAAATAAATGCATAAAGTCATAAAGCCAATCAAAATTACCCGTGCCTGCAATTTCGTTCAACATTTCACGACATCTCCCGATTAACCAATTTCAAAGTATTACGTACTCATTTGTACTGGCTCGTTTCGATTCAACAAAGGAACATTCATGTTTATTGTTTATTGGTGTTATACTCAGACAGACTCGGGTCTCGCAGGTCCACAATGTTCTTCTCCTTCTGTGCTTTCATTGATCTAGGCAGTCCAAAGTGTTGGGTTCGAATGTGCATGATCAGATTTGAACGTTTCTTGCATTGCTTGATGCAGTGAGGCCAATTGCAGTGAAATTGATTAGTGGCGAGATGAGTCAGTTGGTGTAGTTTCATGTCAGCTTTAAAGGCAAATGATGCAGTACAACCAGGGTGGGTGCAGTGCAAATGCTTCGAATAGCTGCGATGTTTGGTTAGTTGGTGAGTTGTCATATTGACACGTGTGTCGGTCACTTGGGCACAGTCGTTAGCGAGCTTGCATTGGAACTGACCAGTCTGATGATACTTGTACCAGTGATTGTAAGCTTTGTGTTGCGAATCATATTCTTTAGAACAAACTGAACAAAGAAATCGAGTATTGCGAGACTGATGCAGAATGACATGAGAAAGAATTTGTTGTCTAACAAATAAAACTAAGTCAATTTAATGTGAAATGATATTATTCACTTACGGTTTATCGAATCGTGCATTGCAATTGGTGGCAAAACATTGAAGAGGAGAAAGTTGATGCACAGTGCTCAAGTGATCGTGCAAATGGACCATTGAATCCAACTTGACATTACAATTTGACTGGGTACAATTCAAATGGATCACTTTGACCTTTGATTCTTCTCGGTCCTCATTGGCAATATCTTCATCTTCTTCATCTTCATCTTCTCCACCATCATTCACCTCAACACTTTTCTTGGATCTCTTCTCAGTTCGATTTGGTTGAGATTGTTTTCGTTTGTTGAGTTTGCGAGCAGTGGAAGCAGTTGACTGTTTCGATGTGACTCGATTCGATCGTGCTCGAGCACTGGTCGATGGCTCATTCGATGCGACCACAGAACCATCGTGATTGTCGTTTGCACTGTTGGACAACTCGTCACCTCCATCCAAATCTTGTTCATCTACAGATCCATTCTCGTGACTCATCACTTGATCCATGTTTGCTTGTTCAATAACCGAGCTGTTGGTCACTTGAATTGGTTCGTTGGTTGATGGAGCACAGACAGAGTGGAGTTGATCACGTGATGAGGTGTCCATTGGTGGATTCAAATTGGACTGCACCACTTCATTGAGTGGATGGTTGAGTTGCATCGAGTTGTCATCATCATCACTCACCTCTTCCTTCTTCACCACAAATCGATCACATCCACAGTCATCGTCATGATCCTCATCATCATCTTCCTCCTTAATCTCTTCTTTGATTTCTACCTTCACATCATTCCATTCTGTTTTGATGTATGCAGGCACATATTCTCGTTTGATGATAATGTCATCATCTTCTTCTTTGATTTCCACCTTCACCTCTTCATCGTCCCATTCAGTTTTGACCGTCACCTGATTGTTTGATGTGCCTGTGCAAATATCACCAAATGTAAATAAGTCAAATACAACCAACCAACAAGTCATACCTTGCTTGTCCACTTCGTAATCTTCTTCTTTGATTTCCTCCTTAATTTCTTCCTTAACAATACTATCCCTGTCCAGTCCAGCATCTTCATATTCTCGTTTCATGTTATACTGCACCATCAAATCATCATATTTCTTCTTCTCTTGTTCCTTCATCTCCACCAGTTGTGCTCGTAATTGATCATTTTCACTAATCAACACACGTTCACGGTCCTTTAGATGACCTATTTCCTCTAGCAACTTGTGATGACGATTCATTTGTTCGTAGATGAGAACGGGTCAAGTTGGGTTCGGGAAAGGGAGCAAAAGTAGAATTGGACGTGGTGACCAAATAGAAATGAGGACGACTTTGAGCAGGCAAACACGCAGACAGCAGCACAACACACAACAACTGAAAACTTTTCTCACCTGCCAACTATTTTCACTCTGTTTGGGTGTAAATAGTGGCACTTGCAGTTGTGTTTGCAGAGGCTGCCTCTCCCTCACAGTCACACCACAACAAACAGTCGCACTCTCGCTTGTGAACACATTTCGTGTTGTCCTCTTTTGCTCTATTTCTTATCTCTCCTCATCTCTACATTCGTCAATTCACATCTACAAAAGAAATGAATCGCCACGCATCGGCAGGCAACGACGAGACAACTTCTCGATCACATCACGAGTTAATCGCTCAACTGAAGGAACGTGAACGAGTTCTGGTTTTTGAAAATGATCAATTACGAGGACAACTGGTGGAGATGAAGGAACAAGAGAAGAAGAAATATGATGATTTGATGGTGCAGTATAACATGAAACGAGAATATGAAGATGACGGACTGGACAAGCAAGGTATGACTTGTTGGTTGGTTGTATTTGACTTATTTACATTTGGTGATATTTGCACAGGCACATCAAACAATCAGGTGACGGTCAAAACTGAATGGGACCATGAAGAGGTGAAGGTGGAAATCAAAGAAGAAGAGGATCATGACATTATCATCAAACGAGAATATGTGCCTGCATACATCAAAACCGAATCGAGTGATGTGAAGTTAGAAATCAAAGAGGAGGAAGATGATGAGGATCATGACGATGACTGTGAATGTGATCGATTTGTGGTGAAGAAGGAAGAGGTGAGTGATGATGATGACAACTCGATGCAACTCAACCATCCACTCAATGAAGTGGTGCAGTCCAATTTGAATCCACCAATGGACACCTCATCACGTGATCAACTCCACACCACAACCAACTCTGTCTGTGCTCCATCAGACAACGAACCAATGCAACTGACCAACAGTTTTATATGCCATAATTTGAAATTCAATGTCAAGAAGTGCTATACAACCGGTTGTGAATTATGATTAACCCCTTATTTCATGCCATTTCAATAGATACTTCAACAACTATTCGCCAATATTTGCATTTGCCTTTAAGAATGTTTCTATTTTTACTTTCCTTCTCATCAAATTTTACACTTTGAGTGATTTAAAAATGTATACCGTAAAATTTCTAACAAGCGCCGCATTCAAATAAGCGCCGTATTCGTTTAAGCGCCGCAGAAAAAAGCACTGTGGACGTTACGAGAAACCGGTTTTTCTGCGAAAATTTTCTGACAAAATTAACAAGCGCCGCGGCGCTATTTTTGAGATTTTAAGGTACCTGGAACTCATTCCTCAGAAATAGAAAAATAGCAATAGCATTGCACAAATTTTGGTTGCTAAGGATCCTAATAGAGGCAAAGGGTGAACAAACATGAGATTAACTTACATGAGTGAAGCAGGATACGATCAATCAAATCTTATCAAATCCTTCTTTGCAATATGATCAATTTAGGTTAGCGACAAAAGTTTCCCCGTCTTCGATAATCTCAGTTAAAATGATTTGAGTATTAAAACTTTTGCTTTTACCTTAACACGGATAGAAACAATGTTGTTACATAGCATTCAGGTGATTTTGAGTACGGAATTTACTTTATATTAATTATTGACAATTAATTGGGGAATAGGATATCGATTTGGGGGTATAAAAGCTCCTGTACAGCACACCATTGATCATAAGCGAAAAATTCTCAACTTGAAAAGTTTCCAAAACAAAAAGTTACGAAAATGATCTCCACAAACTTTAAAGTTATCTCTTTGGGTCTGGTTCTGCTCGCTACGGCCAACTTTGGATCATCTATAATTTTTATTTATTGATGATAAATTTTTTCATTTTTTTAAATTTGTAAAGGATCATCTGCCCCAGCCGATCCAACAACCGCAGCACCAAGGGCCTGTTCTGCTCATAGTTCAGGTCATGAGCGCATGACCAAAAATTTTTGGCGAAGGGCGCCAAATGGGCGGTTGGGGGCGCCGCCGCGAGCGAAGCGAGCGGAAAACTTTTCCCCAGAATTGCTTCTCCCAAAATGGCGCTCCCAGCTCGTTTCAATTTAGTTTCTCCAGTTTGTTTTTCCAAAATGGCGCTCCCAGCTCGTTTCAATTTAGTTTCTCCAGTTTGTTTTCCCAAAATGGCGCTCCCAGCTCGTTTCAATTTAGTTTCTCCAGTTTGTTTTCCCAAAATGGCGCTCCCAGCTCGTTTCAATTTAGTTTCTCCAGTTTGTTTTTCCAAAATGGCGCTCCCAGCTCGTTTCAATTTAGTTTCTCCAGTTTGTTTTCCCAAAATGGCGCTCCCAGCTCGTTTCAATTTAGTTTCTCCAGTTTGTTTTTCCAAAATGGCGCTCCCAGCTCGTTTCAATTTAGTTTCTCCAGTTTGTTTTTCCAAAATGGCGCTCCCAGCTCGTTTCAATTTAGTTTCTCCAGTTTGTTTTCCCAAAATGGCGCTCCCAGCTCGTTTCAATTTAGTTTCTCCAGTTTGTTTTCCCAAAAATGGCGCTCCCAGCTCGTTTCAATTTAGTTTCTCCAGTTTGTTTTTCCAAAATGGCGCTCCCAGCTCGTTTCAATTTAGTTTCTCCAGTTTGTTTTCCCAAAATGGCGCTCCCAGCTCGTTTCAATTTAGTTTCTCCAGTTTGTTTTCCCAAAATGGCGCTCCCAGCTCGTTTCAATTTAGTTTCTCCAGTTTGTTTTCCCAAAATGGCGCTCCCAGCTCGTTTCAATTTAGTTTCTCCAGTTTGTTTTTCCAAAATGGCGCTCCCAACTCGTTTCAAATTAGTTTCTCCAGTTTGTTTTCCCAAAATGGCGCTCCCAGCTCGTTTCAATTTAGTTTCTCCAGTTTGTTTTTCCAAAATGGCGCTCCCAGCTCGTTTCAATTTAGTTTCTCCAGTTTGTTTTCCCAAAATGGCGCTCCCAGCTCGTTTCAATTTAGTTTCTCCAGTTTGTTTTCCCAAAATGGCGCTCCCAGCTCGTTTCAATTTAGTTTCTCCAGTTTGTTTTTCCAAAATGGCGCTCCCAGCTCGTTTCAATTTAGTTTCTCCAGTTTGTTTTCCCAAAATGGCGCTCCCAGCTCGTTTCAATTTAGTTTCTCCAGTTTGTTTTTCCAAAATGGCGCTCCCAGCTCGTTTCAATTTAGTTTCTCCAGTTTGTTTTTCCAAAATGGCGCTCCCAGCTCGTTTCAATTTAGTTTCTCCAGTTTGTTTTCCCAAAATGGCGCTCCCAGCTCGTTTCAATTTAGTTTCTCCAGTTTGTTTTCCCCAAAATGGCGCTCCCAGCTCGTTTTAATTTAGTTTCTCCAGTTTGTTTTCCCAAAATGGCGCTCCCAGCTCGTTTCAATTTAGTTTCTCCAGTTTGTTTTTCCAAAATGGCGCTCCCAGCTCGTTTCAATTTAGTTTCTCCAGTTTGTTTTCCCAAAATGGCGCTCCCAGCTCGTTTCAATTTAGTTTCTCCAGTTTGTTTTCCCAAAATGGCGCTCCCAGCTCGTTTCAATTTAGTTTCTCCAGTTTGTTTTCCCAAAATGGCGCTCCCAGCTCGTTTCAATTTAGTTTCTCCAGTTTGTTTTTCCAAAATGGCGCTCCCAACTCGTTTCAAATTAGTTTCTCCAGTTTGTTTTCCCAAAATGGCGCTCCCAGCTCGTTTCAATTTAGTTTCTCCAGTTTGTTTTCCCAAAATGGCGCTCCCAGCTCGTTTCAATTTAGTTTCTCCAGTTTGTTTTCCCAAAATGGCGCTCCCAGCTCGTTTCAATTTAGTTTCTCCAGTTTGTTTTCCCAAAATGGCGCTCCCAGCTCGTTTCAATTTAGTTTCTCCAGTTTGTTTTCCCAAAATGGCGCTCCCAGCTCGTTTCAATTTAGTTTCTCCAGTTTGTTTTTCCAAAATGGCGCTCCCAGCTCGTTTCAATTTAGTTTCTCCAGTTTGTTTTCCCAAAATGGCGCTCCCAGCTCGTTTCAATTTAGTTTCTCCAGTTTGTTTTTCCAAAATGGCGCTCCCAGCTCGTTTCAATTTAGTTTCTCCAGTTTGTTTTTCCAAAAATGGCGCTCCCAGCTCGTTTCAATTTAGTTTCTCCAGTTTGTTTTCCCAAAATGGCGCTCCCAGCTCGTTTCAATTTAGTTTCTCCAGTTTGTTTTTCCAAAATGGCGCTCCCAGCTCGTTTCAATTTAGTTTCTCCAGTTTGTTTTCCCAAAATGGCGCTCCCAGCTCGTTTCAATTTAGTTTCTCCAGTTTGTTTTCCCAAAATGGCGCTCCCAGCTCGTTTCAATTTAGTTTCTCCAGTTTGTTTTCCCAAAATGGCGCTCCCAGCTCGTTTCAATTTAGTTTCTCCAGTTTGTTTTTCCAAAATGGCGCTCCCAACTCGTTTCAAATTAGTTTCTCCAGTTTGTTTTCCCAAAATGGCGCTCCCAGCTCGTTTCAATTTAGTTTCTCCAGTTTGTTTTCCCAAAAATGGCGCTCCCAGCTCGTTTCAATTTAGTTTCTCCAGTTTGTTTTCCCAAAATGGCGCTCCCAGCTCGTTTCAATTTAGTTTCTCCAGTTTGTTTTCCCAAAATGGCGCTCCCAGCTCGTTTCAATTTAGTTTCTCCAGTTTGTTTTTCCAAAATGGCGCTCCCAACTCGTTTCAAATTAGTTTCTCTAGTTTGTTTTCCCAAAAATGGCGCTCCCAGCTCGTTTCAATTTAGTTTCTCCAGTTTGTTTAGTTATTTGGTTAGAGAGGTCTAATATCTCATCGATTCACTTGTTTGAGGAGTTAAATATTATAATAATTATTAATAATTAATTGTCTTTAGAATGCGCAGATTCATGAAATAACGTATATAACGTGCAAACGGGATAACTATTACGTATCCTTGTACTTGTTCAAAGTACAATATACAAATCTTTATTTGTTTGATTTTAGTTTTCTTTCAGATTAGTGGCTGCGAATATTGATTAAAAACACAACAGGATTATAGATTCGGATACGTAGAATTCAAAATTCACTAACCTTCTGCATTTTGGTGAGATTCTCTAGTATTCTAAGAGATTTAGTTTCTAATTTGAGGTTAAATTAAGGAGATCGAGTTTCTTCAATAATTAGGTTTGCGATTTGAGGTTTTTTGGTTCTCCACCATTACTCTATTCTCCGCCCTATTAGGTGTTGTAATTAGTAGAGCTGGAGTGAATCTACGAGATTTAATTGCATACTTGAGGTTAAATTAAGGAGATCGATTTTTTTGGGTTGGTCGAAACTGTTAGAGTACGAGTTTCCTCATTATCTTCACAATCACGGTGTCGATTGCAAATACTGATTCAAAACACATCAGGATAATAGATTCGAATACGCAGAATTGAAAAATCACTACCCTTTTTCATTCTGGTGAGATTCTCTACTTCCCTTCAATCTTTGAATTTCTTTTAGTGAGTGTTGGGAAGAGAGGAACGCTGTCAGAGACTCAATGGAAGTAATGTGAATTTGGATTTTACTTTTACGCTAGTTGGTGATTGAGCAATTGGATTCCAAACCCTACCAGGATTATAGGTTTTCGTCCGAATAACACAAATCTCAAAAGACATGTGACATTTTGTAATTGCAAACGTCAGACAAAAGTATTTTAGTGTACCGGAACGAGTACGATTTAGAAATTTTAGAATACCATTTTTCGCTCAATGAATTTTAAAATTTCCACTTTCACTACGTTAATGTCACTATTTTCAGTCAAGTGTTTAAAATTTATGTGAAAACTGTGCTATCAAAGACATGGCACTTATAATTTAAGAATTTTCCTTTTGTAGTGAGTGGTCTAATATCGCATCGATTCCATATATTCCACAGCGCTGTTGCACTAATATTTCTTCATGCCATTATTGATTTGACTTTGTAGCTATTTAGTTTGACTATTTATCTAGAAAATAAACACAAATGCAACTGTCAAATGCCCCACTAGATGCAAGTTAAAGCCATTCTTAAAATCTCTTGATTTCTCAATTAACATTTCAGTTGAAATCAAATCAATTTTTGTCTATTGGGTATTTGAAGCATTGTGAACCGTAATCTTTTTGTCTGGACAGATATTTAGTTATCATTTTATTAGTCTCCTTGGATTTGTAAGTACATTGAAGTAAATCAATCGAAGGTGCACACGAACTCCAAACGTCTCATTGATATAAGAATGTTCTATTAAAAACACTAGCATCTTCAAACAATTCTCGGATGCAAAATGACTACAAATAAAGGGCCAAGACAGAGTGAGAGATCTTATATTCGAGATTTTGCTAGATAAATGGCCTTTAGTAAAAATGAAAAGGTTTTGACTTCACATGATCACTATTCGAAATACGATTTTTTGGCGGTAATTTTTTCACGAACTAGACGAGTTGCTTACAAATATGACAATAATTCTTGTCGAATAAAACCAACATGCGAAACAAGGTATGATTTTCGATATAAAAATATTTTCGAAAATTTGAGGGCGCCAAATTGGAAACTAGGGGCGCCAAAATCGGAAAAACTCCGAATCATGACCTAACAAAATTTGGTGCCCCAGCCGATCCAACAACTTCAGCACCAGTTGTTACCACAGCTCACCCAGTAACCTCAGCTCCCGTCACCCAACCACCCGCAACCGCGGCCCCAACTGTACCCACAACTCCTGTTGTCACAATCCCAGCCGGCACCACCGTAACACCCTTCCCAGCATTTGGTGTATTCTGCAAGGGACACAAAACTGGCGACTACGTAGTGGACCCAACTGACCCCCACGTGTACTACGAATGCATGGTTGGTCGTGCCATCAAGTTCACCTGTCCCGATTCGGCACTTCAGGGCAAATTGATCTTTGATGTTGTCAAGAAAGTTTGCGTTTTCCCTCCTGAAGTTTAAGCTTATTTACTTTTTGTAATTTACATTCATTTCGACATATTTTTAATAGTTTTAATAGATTAATTATGGATTCTAGAACAACAAAATAAAATTTAATTCAAGTATAAGTTTATGCGTTTATTGAATGAGATTTAGCAATTTAAGTAATTTTGACTGTTTGGCTAACAAAAGCGAACCTAATTTGCCCTTGCGACTCTTTTGTTATCAGTTACTTATCATGTTTGCACAATCCAACAACATACAATTGAAATACCTAACACAAGTTGCTTTAGGCAACCACAAATCGAGAAATCGCTTTTGCTTCTATTTTTGGGTTGCAAAACTAAATAATAATGCATAACTTTATTAGCAATGTCCCGAAAAATTGCGTTCTTTAGTGATCTTTTCAGATTTCATTAATTATGGACGATTCACCATCCATTTTTGTGTCTTGGCTTGTGATTGCGGTAATTTTTGTGATAATTTTTCTAATAATTTTGGCATGCACTTGGTGCATTATAAAATGCACAAAGAAGGCTAAAATGGTGAAAGGTGTCGTGCTTCAAAGTGGAGAATCTTCTGGAATTATGCAAAATTATGGAACTTCAAATTTGGAATCATCATTCGATTCTTCACAACAAATCGAGCCACATTCGCCGCCTCCAATTTATACAGAAATTAATTTCGATGCGACAACTCTTTCAAGACAAAATCAACCAAGCGGTAGTAACTATCAAGCCAACAACAATCGTCCATCACTTAGTAGTCAAACGTCATTTGAACCATCACGAGTGCTCTCGAATAAAGTCAATTTAATTTAAATGTAGTTGTAAATGTCAAAATTCGCAAATTTGTCCTAAAAAATAACTTTGTACAATATTGTTAATTAAAAAGTAATTATAATTATGAATATTGATCAAGTCTTTATATTACAAACATTATTTTCAAACATAATTAAAGTTTGCCAAGTCATTCGCAATTTCGAAATACAACATTTTCTCATTAAATTTGAATTTAAATTGTCCGAAATGCAATTTTAATTTGTTTTCAAATTAAGAAAATATTCTGTTTCCTGTAGTGTTTTATTTTCAGATTTGAATTTCTTGCAAAATTTCTTAACAAAATGGGCAAAAATATAAGTTT
Source organism: Rhizoglyphus robini (assembly GCA_023373905.1). Classification (NCBI taxonomy): domain Eukaryota; kingdom Metazoa; phylum Arthropoda; class Arachnida; order Sarcoptiformes; family Acaridae; genus Rhizoglyphus; species Rhizoglyphus robini. Next base: position 129,851 of record JAKIJQ010000218.1, on the reverse strand, counting down.
TGCTATGAATTTTAAAAAGAAAGTCATATTTTTGCTCAATTTTCTGTATCCCTTCAAGTCACTCGATTATTATTTGGCCTACCTGCATGACTGGAACGACATTGTTGTGCACAAGAATCCAGCCAAAATCAAACTAATTTATTCAATTATATTTTTATCTATTTTTGAGACTGTCAGACTCGTCTATCTTGACGCATTCAATCATGAGGAGGTGACTCGACTGACTTACTACGATGGCTTTCGACTGATGATACAGAAAGAAGGCGCCAATTTAATTGCTGCACCTTCGTGTATTGCCATTGCACTGCAGTATCGGATTCTATATCTCAAGGGCGATCCCTATGGAAATAAGATGCTGTGGGATATATTGTTTGGCGGGAAAGATCACTACTTTATCTGGAACAAAAATGGTAAAGGAGAAAGTATTTTGGCGATCATTCAAACAATTGCAGTTAGAGTTGCGAATTTGTTGCAAATATTCATGATAATACTAGGTAAGAGAAAAGTTTTATTACAGATTTTTATTTTCTAATTCTAATCTAATTTATTATTTAAAGTGCTTTTTCTAATATACTTGTACGTGTTTTTTAAGCATAAAAATATTCGAACGTTGGCACTATTTCTTTAGAAACTTTGAAGGACTCTTTTATTACATTGTGTTCAATGTAAACGGTCTACTCATGAGCCTAAACACTTATGCTCAAATTCGATTATGGTTGTTGGAGCTGTCTCTTGGAATAACTTTAACGAAAATTTCACTCATCAGAATGAAACAAACAATGCAGCTGCTTAAGAACAAATTCAAAATGAGTCGTTTTGTTTTATTCCACCAACATTGCATCAAAACTGTTTACTATGTTTCAAAGTGCAATGCAGTGTACGGTAAATTGTTTCTCATTTTCATGCTGATCAACTGTCCGTTCAATGTTCAGTTGCTAATGTGGCTACTGTTTGATCGGCAGAATAAGTCACAGAAATTGTTTACTGTCGCACTGCTCATTGGTCAATTTGTTGGTATATTTGTGAGTCACTATATTGCCACAATCTATAGTTGGAAGATTCATGAACAGAGTAAACGGTTGATTCATAATGCTGTCAAGTATCGTGGTAAACATTTACGAACCAAATTACGTTTGATGCTTTGTATTGATGCGTTGCATGTTAACAATCGATATGGAATTACTTATGGTATGCTTGGTTTGATCACTCTCAATTCATTTGCAAAGGTAATTTGGTACATTATTATCATAACAAAAATAAAAATGTTTTGATTTAAATTTTTTAGTTTATTTTGTTGTATGGAAAATTCCTAATGATCACCTACAAGCAACAGTACAAATTCAAACAATAATTGTAATGTTTTAATAATAAAAATTAAATAAAACTTGGAAAATTGTTTCGGATGATGATTTGTTTATTTTAATATTTTGGCAATTTTATTAAAGTCACTCTAAAATAAATTATACTAATATTAAAAAAATAATTTACAAAAGCAACTTTATAATCAAACCTCACTCTACATCAAGCAAACATAACCTAACCTCACCCAACTACAAGCAAATATAACCTAAACTCACCCGACTTTCGACATTGAAGAAAATTTTGCTAAATTATGAAACTTCAAGTTTGGATTTAACATTGAATTCTTCATAACCTATGGTGCCTTATTCACCGCCTCCTGTTTATAATAAAATTAGTTTTGATGTAATAGCTAGTTAGTGTTTCCAAAAACCCGTCACCCTCCTCAACCCGGGTTCCGGGTAGCTGGCCCGGTCACAACCCGGGTTAACCCGTCTGACCTTGAAGTCCCGTCCTGAAGATGCTTGAATTCACATGGATTTAGGAAAGATTGCGAAATTTCGATTTGTTTTGGTTCACATTTATTTCATTCGACTTTTTGGAACATGTATTTGAGAGTTTCCTAACAAATGTTAGAGAAAGTTTTGTTGGATATAATTTGTATCTGTATTATGTTCAAGCGAAAGATTTTGTGCATGAATGCATGGGAGCTCAATAACATTTGGAATCAATGGAAATAGGAATAAGAGTTGCATGCAATGACCATATTTGAATAAGGTGGTGTTCACGATCACAGTCACACAGTCAGAGATGAGTGATGTAAATCGAGAATTATTATGTGGTATAAATTGGTCTTAACTGATTACAATGATCTGCGTACTTAGGTAATCGTTTGAATGTGTGATGATAATAAAATGAATTAGATTGATACGTGAACTTTTTTCTGCCAATCAAAAGTTAGAGTGTCTCATTAATTAACCGATAATGGGCCTTCTATCTCATATGCATTAAATGTACTAAATAATTTGCGACGTTTGACACACTCTCGCTCCGACTTTCATGCCAATGGCATTACCTATTTTTATTGTTGATAGATATATTGTTTCAAAATGCCAGCTGCTGGTTCAAATACTAGTAAAGGATTAGTTTGGTTAATTAAAAATAAATCTCACTACAATAATATTCTGTCTGAATTGGAATTTCTGTTAAGTCTTAAACTGAGAGACTTGCGAAATCAAACCCAAAAAATAAAGTTAAAGCAGTTGACTCATATTTTTGTTAATTTTTATAAAATTACTATTTCAGGCTCTACTTCTGTGAAAAAGTACAAAGGACCAAAAATAGCCAATAGAGTTGAAATAGTGGCTTCAAGTTATCGCTATCTATGAATATAGACTCATATTAACTCGTTTTGTAGCACTCTGGCCAATTAATTTGTGTATTTTCCATTGTTTTACATTCTCCTTGTCCAATCTATCGTTTGAGCATTAATCGTCTATTTCAAGCCACTTCCATTATAATTCCACCCTCACTCCAGTCATTATATTCGTGTTCACGTGTTTCTCATTAATTCTTTATTACTCTTTTCACTCAAATTATTTTTGTTCTCTGTTGTTTTGTTCAAAACTAATTTAGTCCGCTCATTTTCTACTCAATAATCAAGTTAATGCTCCTCAGTCATCCCTTTTTTGGAATGAATATTGACATATTTGAATCTTCCAGCTGACTCAAGTTAATGCTCCTCAGTCATCCTTTTTTGGAATGAATATTGACATCTTTGGATCTTCCAGCTGACTCAAGTTAATGCTCCTCAGTCATCCTTTTTTTGGAATGAATATTGACATCTTTGGATCTTCCAGCTGACTCAAGTTAATGCTCCTCAGTCATCCCTTTTTTTGGAATGAATATTGACATCTTTGGATCTTCCAGCTGACTCAAGTTAATGCTCCTCAGTCATCTCTTTTTTGGAATGAATATTGACATCTTTGGATCTTCCAGCTGACTCAAGTTAATGCTCCTCAGTCATCCCTTTTTTGGAATGAATATTGACATCTTTGGATCTTCCAGCTGACTCAAGTTAATGCTCCTCAGTCATCTCTTTTTTTGGAATGAATATTGACATCTTTGGATCTTCCAGCTGACTCAAGTTAATGCTCCTCAGTCATCTCTTTTTTGGAATGAATATTGACATCTTTGGATCTTCCAGCTGACTCAAGTTAATGCTCCTCAGTCATCTCTTTTTTGGAATGAATATTGACATCTTTGGATCTTCCAGCTGACTCAAGTTAATGCTCCTCAGTCATCCTTTTTTTGGAATGAATATTGACATCTTTGGATCTTCCAGCTGACTCAAGTTAATGCTCCTCAGTCATCTCTTTTTTGGAATGAATATTGACATCTTTGGATCTTCCAGCTGACTCAAGTTAATGCTCCTCAGTCATCCCTTTTTTTTGGAATGAATATTGACATCTTTGGATCTTCCAGCTGACTCAAGTTAATGCTCCTCAGTCATCTCTTTTTTGGAATGAATATTGACATCTTTGAATTTTCCAGCTGACTCAAGTTAATGCTCCTCAGTCATCTCTTTTTGGAATGAATATTGACATCTTTGGATCTTCCAGCTGACTCAAGTTAATGCTCCTCAGTCATCCTTTTTTTGGAATGAATATTGACATCTTTGGATCTTCCAGCTGACTCAAGTTAATGCTCCTCAGTCATCTCTTTTTTGGAATGAATATTGACATCTTTGGATCTTCCAGCTGACTCAAGTTAATGCTCCTCAGTCATCCCTTTTTTTGGAATGAATATTGACATCTTTGGATCTTCCAGCTGACTCAAGTTAATGCTCCTCAGTCATCTCTTTTTTGGAATGAATATTGACATCTTTGGATCTTCCAGCTGACTCAAGTTAATGCTCCTCAGTCATCCTTTTTTTGGAATGAATATTGACATCTTTGGATCTTCCAGCTGACTCAAGTTAATGCTCCTCAGTCATCCTTTTTTGGAATGAATATTGACATCTTTGGATCTTCCAGCTGACTCAAGTTAATGCTCCTCAGTCATCCTTTTTTTGGAATGAATATTGACATCTTTGGATCTTCCAGCTGACTCAAGTTAATGCTCCTCAGTCATCCCTTTTTTTGGAATGAATATTGACATCTTTGGATCTTCCAGCTGACTCAAGTTAATGAAACAAGAAAATAAACTAATTAAGTGCCTTTATGAGAATTGAATGTTATACAATTGATCATTTTAGATTCCGCGATATGTGCAGAGAATATTTCTGATTCAAAGCAAAAGAATGGATATTGATAAAAGTAAAAAGTGGATTTAATTAAAGTAAAAATTGAGAGAAATCTTTTATCTTTTACTCTTTTAACTGTATCTTTTCATTTTTTATCAATAAATTCGACCATATTTGAAAAAAGACTATTCAAAAATAAACAAGAGATATACTGCAATGAGACACAACTAAATAATACTTAGTTATTTTTCAATTCGTTGCTTAATTGTGTTTTGTAATCAAGAATATAACAATCAAACCTTTATGAAAGCAGCTGAAAGTGAACCAAGCATTGGAAAAGTTGCGGGCGAAAAAGAGCACTACTCGATACAAAATAAATAGAAATATCATCATGATTTAAACATAATAAACACATAACTGAGATTAAAATTTATTAGAAGAACCATTAAACTTGAATAAAAACAAAAATTGTATTAAACTGTACTAATCAAAAAAGTTTAAATTCAAATATATGATATTTTGGATTGCTATTTTTATTTTTAATCATCGGCCCACTTTCCACTAATCATTATCTTATTCAAGCTTTTGAAAATATTACCTTTTATGACTATGGTACAAAAAGTACAAAAGAATTTTATTTGCTTATGTAATAGCTGTCTAAGGATTAGGAACATTAGCGTGTTTACACAAATGCGACATATGGAACTACATACATCGAGGACTCTCAAACTAGTGGCACAACAAATGTAAACTTATAAAATTATAGCCTATAAAATTGATGAAAGATTGTGTCGATTGAGGAAAAAATCAAATGACTTTTTTCGTACTTGAAGTGGTTCACGCATAATATTGCTTTCTTTGACATAAAATAATTTTAAATTAAGAAATAAATAATAATAACCTAATAAATGATTACCAAACTATTAATAATGAAACGTTTTTATTTTAAGCGTAAAAATTCTTAAAAAACAACAACGCTATCTATTTTTATAAAATGTTACTAAAAGAATATTCTAAGGTGCTTTACCTTTAATTGGGCATCTTTGTGATAAGTGTAAATACGAATATATGGAAAATACAATAAATATTAATAATATCATTTGATGTCCGAAGTTAAGCAAAAATATGAACAAACATTTGATGTAACTCTCTCATGTATTGTGTTATAAAAACCACAACTCTGAACACATCTCACTTTTATCAATTCACAGCTTGAAATAAATCTCATCGAATCTGACCATATTCATTGAAGATTTGTCAGTTTTCACTTACTCTTAAAAACACATTGGATCTAAAATAACAAGTCTATGTACCTTTTGCAAGTCTATTTTTGTAGAAACCGTTGATTGAATTTGGAGATCTCTATCTCTTATATATTAAAATCCCAATACGTCGTTGTTAAACAAAAACTTCGGGAGCCAAAACTAAAGGACGTAGTTCCATGCCAATTTTTATACAGACTAATTGGACATAAGAGAATCGATTGTAAATAGTCTCGATTGGATTCAGCTCAAAATTGGATTCTGGAATTTTGGATTTTTGGATTCATGAACTGAAAAAATATCGTTGGATTCATCGTGAAAATCTAGGAACATTGATATATCATGTACTCGTTACGAAAATGTGTCCTTGGTACCGAAAAAATCATTTGAAGTTTCCCGTCAACAGGCAAGCACAGAGCGTGTTTGTGTGATCGTGTTGAAGAGTGTGTCATTTGTACAGTGAAAGGCAGGGCACACGCAAAACAAAGCACAGCTGGACGAACGCGCACACGATCAGCTGTTTTCTGTTTTGCTATCGCTATCAAAGCACTACAATGTAGTGACTACATCACGTTGGTTCTACTGTTTTTCACATTCTCCACGTGTTTTCCTGTTTATCTCTAATCGTCATCGTTATCAACTCAACATTAACTCTCTTATGTCATAATTGTCATATCATAATTGGCCTAATGTCACGAAAGTCAACCTCAAGTACCAAACAGCCCTGCATGTATCGAAAACATATCAAAAAGGTCAATCGGTATGTAGTTTTCGGAAATTATTTTGTTGGATTAATCCTCAATCAGATTACTAGAACGAGTCAGCTGTGGAATTACAATTTGAGAATCAATCCAGGTGTCCGTAGAACATTCCGAAATTGTGGGTGCGCTGGTTTTTATGGCTCTAAATCCTGTTGAACAACAACCAACAACAAGACCTCTTGGTGAAATCATAATTTATTTTGGTTTGTTCTTATGATGTTGCAAGTTTATCGATTAATGTTTTGATTGTTTTTAAAATGGCGGGCATTTAGTTTTCTCTACAACGTGATCACATTGTGAGTTTTGAAGCCAATCTTTGAACAATTCTGAAGGTTCATATGGTCATTTAAGACTCCTAACCGACCACATCGAATTAGATGTTTCTTGCTCAATCCATTTATCCTATCATGTCATCATATTTCACCCATCACCTATTCTCTCATCATGATGATCATTAATGCACCATAACTTCACAAATGAATCATTCTTCCGTAACATAATCACTTTACGAATCGTTGATAAAGAAAATGTTTGCATTCTCGATTTGAATTGTCAAGTCTAACCTTCAGAAAGTGTAATTTGTTGGATGAGAATGGTTCATATCGACCTTATGTTCAATTTAAACATCAAAATTACCTCGAGTTCTTCCTACTTTAATGAAAATGTAGAGCAATAACTGCCTTTGATGATGGATCTTGAGAATCTTAAAGCAACCTTCATTTCATCGTAGGAAACTAAGTGATATTTTAAGGATATGTCAAACCTGTTTACCCCCTTCCCATCTTCCCAATTTGGCAAATTAGGTTTGTTTGTTTCCAAAATCATCATTTCAAAATTTGAATTCCAATAAAAGTATTTTTAAATCCTGAATTTATCTGTTAATTGAATTGACAATTGATTTTTATTGTTCAAATCTCGGTATAAAAGTTGTTTTTTACAAGAAAACGTTCGCGCAGCGACAATTCCCATCGTGACCTGTCACGAGGGGAATTGAGTTTTCTTGTCGAACATTTAATCAAAGAATGTTAAACTGAATGTTGATTTTTATTGGTTTAGTTGATTAGATAAGAGAGGATAGTCTAAAGAAAAACAAATAAACAACCTTTTGTAAAAGCATCAAATGATAAATATGAAAACTAATTCCAACCTTTTAAAATATCGGAGAACAGCCAAATGAACTTTCAATGGTTCATTATCAATTTACTAATTCATTAATCCAACGCATCTTCTCATAATCAAGATTCTCATAAATTGTGGAATATTTGTATTCGTAAAAGAAAAACACATTTCCGAGGAGATTTTAATAAAAATAAATCGTGTATAAACAGAGATAGCAAAAAACCTCTCATTATTGCATCAGTTTAATCGAGTACGAATTGAAGCTAACAGAAAATTGCGAGAAACAAATTGGAAAATGTGAACCAGAGAAAATATCAGAAAAAGTAGCAAGTAAAATGAAAAGTGTAAAGTGATATACAAAATGAATGTTTCGACAGACAATACAACAAATTAAAATCGATGTCAACTGTGCCATCACTCGTCCACCACCACTCGAACATATTCGTTCGGGTCTCGCAGGTCCACAATGTTCTTCTCCTTCTGTGCTTTCACGGTTTGAGGCAAACCAAAGTGACACATTCGAATGTGCTTGACCAGATTTGTACGTAATTTGCATTGTTTGATGCAGTGAGGCCAAGAGCAACGAAATTGATTAGTGTTGAGATGGGCAAGTTGGTGCAGTTTCAATTGAGATTGAAAAGTAAAAGAAGCAGTACATCCAGGGTGGGTGCAGTGGAGATGGTTCGATTGATGTTTGGTTAGTTGATGAGTTCTCATCTTGCGACGTGTGTCACTCACTTGAGCACAGTCACTCACGAGGTTGCACTGGAACTGACCAGTCAAATGATTCTGGTACCAGTGAACGTAAGTTTTATGTTGCGAACCACATTCTTTGGAACAGACTGAACAAAAGAATTGAGTACTTTGAGAATGATTCAGTTTGATGTGAGCAAACATTTGTTGTCTGAAAAATAAAACTAGGTCAATTTAATGTGACATCATAATAATATTCACTTACGGTTCATCGAATCGGGCATTGCAATTGGAGGCAAAACATTGGAGAGGAGAAAGTTGATGGACAGTGCGCAAATGATTGTAGAAATGGACCATCGAATCCAACTTGACATTACAATTTGACTCGGTACAATTCAAATGGAGGATTTTGACTTTTGCTTCTTCTCGATCATCGTTGGCAATGTCTTCACCATCCTCTCCATCATCCTCCTCGATTGTTTTCTTCGATCTTTTCACAGATCGTTTCGATGTTTGTTGTTTTCGTTTGTTGTGTCGAGTGGGCACGGTTGTCTGTTGGTCGAGTGCAGTTGGGCTTGTCTCGTCTTGTGCAGTGCTGGTCTGTGGTGACAATAGATCAGCTGATTGAGTCACTGTGAGTTGAGATTGTCCAGTTGGATGAGTGAGAGTTGTGTTCAATGGTACGTTGTCCAAAGCTTGACATTCATCTTCACCACTTTGGTTCGATTCAGCCCAACCCTCGATGTCATCAATCTCAGCTTCGCCATCTTCCTCCTCCTCGTCTTCTTCCTTGATCTCTTCCTTAACCTCCACCATTTCTCCATCCTCTTCCTCCTCTTTGATCTCTCGCTTGACCCAATCCCCAATCTGATCATTGTGCAATGTCATTTCATTTTCCTCTTGTTCTATTTCTATAGACACAAATAATACCAAGTCATCACTTCACATCATTTCACTTTCATCACTCACCTCGTTTAATTTGGTAGTCTTGAGTCAATGTCTCCATGTCAATAATGCGAGTCTCCTCTCCATCCTCCACCTCTTCCTTAATCTCAATCATTTCCACAGTGTTCAATTGCACTTCATCACCATTCGAGTGTTGTTGATGGGCAACGGGATTGAAGGTTGATGTTGATGGTTGGGGATTGGGTGATTCGACTTGGTCCACCTGTGCACGGTCATCACCATCTTCCTCTCGATCCAAATCATCCAAATTGGTCATCCTCAACTTGTTGGTTAGTCTTTCTGTGAGAGTGTTGACCAGTCGATCCATTTCGCCTCTCAGTACCATCCTCAGCTGCCCCATTTCTCCTTGGAGCTGTTGACACAACTCGGACACAGTCTGACGGGATTGTGGTACAGCAGATGTCGACGACGAGCAGATTAGTCCGTGGAAGAGCGAATCGATCAGTGGTTCAGGGATTTGGTTCATCTCGTCACGCAACCACACTCGACAAGGTTCCTCTTCGCATTTCAGCAATTCATACAACACGGACACAGTCGAACAGTGTTGAGGGACAACTGGTGGGGATGATGACGATGACGACATGATGATCTAGGCAAATGATTCTTGATGGAACAATACCCACTTGTTGGTTGTAGTTGTGGAATAAACCAGTCTCACCAAAACAGACGAGCAACGAGTGAAGACATACAACTCAACACAACAGACAGCACGTGGTGATGGTCACGTATTCAGAAAACTAAACTGATCAACTATTTTGTATTGACATTTCGCCACTGTGATGACACCAACTTTGTACAGTGCAAGTCATGAAGACGTACACCACCACAACAGACAGCACGTGGTGATGGTCACGTATTGAGAATAGTAAACTTATGAACTGTTTTGTATTGACTGAACGCCACTGGGATGACACCAACTGTGCACAGTGCAAGTCATGAAGACGTACACCACCACAACAGACAGCACGTGGTGATGGTCACGTATTGAGAATAGTAAACTTATGAACTGTTTTGTATTGACTGAACGCCACTGGGATGACACCAACTGTGCACAGTGCAAGTCATGAAGACGTACACCACCACAACAGACAGCACGTGGTGATGGTCACGTATTGAGAATAGTAAACTTATGAACTGTTTTGTATTGACTGAACGCCACTGGGATGACACCAACTGTGCACAGTGCAAGTCATGAAGACGTACACCACCACAACAGACAGCACGTGGTGATGGTCACGTATTGAGAATAGTAAACTTATGAACTGTTTTGTATTGACTGAACGCCACTGTGATGACACCAACTGTGCACAGTGCAAGTCATGAAGACGTACACCACCACAACAGACAGCACGTGGTGATGGTCACGTATTGAGAATAGTAAACTTATGAACTGTTTTGTATTGACTGAACGCCACTGTGATGACACCAACTGTGCACAGTGCAAGTCATGAAGACGTACACCACCACAACAGACAGCACGTGGTGATGGTCACGTATTGAGAATAGTAAACTTATGAACTGTTTTGTATTGACTGAACGCCACTGGGATGACACCAACTGTGCACAGTGCAAGTCATGAAGACGTACACCACCACAACAGACAGCACGTGGTGATGGTCACGTATTGAGAATAGTAAACTTATGAACTGTTTTGTATTGACTGAACGCCACTGGGATGACACCAACTGTGCACAGTGCAAGTCATGAAGACGTACACCACCACAACAGACAGCACGTGGTGATGGTCACGTATTGAGAATAGTAAACTTATGAACTGTTTTGTATTGACTGAACGCCACTGTGATGACACCAACTGTGCACAGTGCAAGTCATGAAGACGTACAACTCAACACAACAGACAACACGTGGTGATGGTCACGTATTCAGAAAACTAAACTGATCAACTATTTTGTATTGACTGAACGCCACTGTGATGACAGCAACTTGGTACAGTGCAAGTCACTCACTGAAAGGTAGTATAACTGATTCGTGTACAATGTGTTGGTTTTGGTTATTTGAGTAAAACTGACCAATCAGGAGTTGACTTTTGAGTACGCCGTTGGATTGAGCGTCAAAGTTATCTAGTCGAGATCGGTCCACTCATAGCCAAAATAGCAAATCAAAATCTAATATCAGAAAATATCATTTACAAACCACTGACTGCAATTTCGTTCAATATTTCACGACATTTCAAGATTAACCAATTTCAAAGTATTACGTACTCATTTGTACTCGCTCGTTTCGATTCAAAAAAGGAACATTCATGTTTTTGCATTCCACAATTTGCCTCGTCCTTGTCTGCAGCTGCATGACCATTCATGACGAGTAGATGACAATTGACCAATGTAGATAGATTGATGGGAGATAAGGAACAGGAAAAAGTGAAGAGGACAAGACGAAATGTTGTGAGGAAATATGTTTACTCGAAGCACACAGTGAGCGAGAGAGGCAGCCTCTGCAAACACAACAACTGCAAGTGCCACTATTTACACCCAAACAGAGTGAAAATAGTTGGCAGGTGAGAAAAGTTTTTCAGCTGTTGTGTGTTCTGCTGTGTCTGTCTGTCTGCTCACTGTCGTTCTCGTTTCTGTTTTGGTCACCACGTCCGATTCTACTTTTGTTTGTTTTCCCGAACCCAACTTGACCCGTTCTCATCTACGAAGAAATGAATCGTCATCACAAGTTACTAGAGGAACTAGGTCATCTAAAGGACCGTGAACGTGTGTTGATTGGTGAGAATGATCAATTACGTCGACAACTGGTGGAGATGAAGGAACAAGAGAAGAAGAAATATGATGATTTGATGGTGCAGTATAACATGAAACGAGAATATGAAGATGACGGACTGGACAGTGATGGTATGACTGTGAAGGAAGAAATTAAGGAGGAAATCAAAGAAGAAGATGACGGACTGGACAAGCAAGGTATGACTTGTTGGTTGTTTGGATTGTGACACAATTTACATTTGGTGATATTTGCACAGGCACATCAAACAATCAGGTGACGGTCAAAACTGAATGGGACGATGAAGAGGTGAAGGTGGAAATCAAGGAAGAGGATCATGACATTATCATCAAACGAGAATATGTGCCTGCATACATCAAAACCGAATCGAGTGATGTGAAGATAGAAATCAAAGAGGAAGATGATGACTGTGATGGATGTGACCGTTGTTTGGTGAAGAAGGAAGAGGTGAGTGATGATGATGACAACTCGATGCAGTCCAATTTGAATCAACCAATGGACACCTCATCACGTGATCAACTCCACAACACAACCAACGAACCAATGCAACTGACCCCCAGCTCGGTGACTGAACAAAGTGTTGACCAACAAGTGATGGCTGCAAATGACGATCAGTCACAGTCGACTCGAGTGGTCCAGTCGAGTGACGCACAAGCAAACATGGATCGAGTGATGAGTCACGAGAATGGATCGGGAGATGAAGATGATGACGAGTTGTCCAACAGTGCAAACGACAATCACGATGGTTCTGTGGTCGCATCGAATGAGCCATCGACCAGTGCTCGAGCACGATCGAATCGAGTCACATCGAAACAGTCAACTGCTTCCACTGCTCGCAAACTCAACAAACGAAAACAATCTCAACCAAATCGAACTGAGAAGAGATCCAAGAAAAGTGTTGAGGGACATGATGGTGGAGATGAAGATGGTGAAGACATTTCCAATGGGGACCGAGAAGAAGCAAAGGTCAAAATGCTCCATTTGAATTGTACCCAGTCAAATTGTAATGTCAAGTTGGATTCAATGTTCCATTTGCACGATCACTTGAACACTGTGCATCGCCTTCTTCCGCTTCAATGTTATGCCACCAATTGCAATGCACGATTTGATGAACCGTAAGTGATTACTATTTATTCACATTAAATTTACCTAGTTTTATTATTTAGACAACAAATTTCGGCTCACATCAAACAGAATCATTCTCGCAATACTCGATTTCGTTGTTCAGTTTGCCACAAAGAATATAATTCACAAAAGAAGGCTTACAATCACTGGTTCCATTGTCATCTGACTGGTCAGTTCAAATGTAATTTCGTGAACGACTGTGCCCAAGTCACTGACACACGTCGCAAGATGACAACTCATCAAAAAGCCAAACATTACTCCCAATCGAAACGTTTCAACTGCACCCACCCTGGTTGTACTGCTTCATTTGCCTGTAATTTTCACTTGAAACAACACGAACTAATTCATCTCAACATTAATCAATTTCACTGCAACTGGCCTCACTGCAGCAAGCAATGCAAACAACGAGCAAATCTGGTCACGCACATTCGAACTCAACACTTTGGACTGCCTCCATCACAGAAAGCACAGAAGGCCAAGAACATTGTGGACCTGCGAGACCCGAACGAATATGTTCGAGTGGTGGTGGACGAGTGATGGCAGAGTTGATTCGACTTGATTTCCTTGTTTAATCTGTCAAAGCATTAAATATATTTATCTTTTCATTCTCGTAATAATATGTTGTGTCAATTTGTTTGTTAATTGTCATCAATCACTAATTAATCTTTAAATGTATCTTTGTCTGAGTATTACTATAATAAAAAATATAAAAACAAGTTTAACACAAAAATGAAATGTTGCTTTGAAATAAAGTTTAATAGTTTGCATTTAAGCAATTCTGCTCGAAGTCGACTCGGAAGTGCTTGACTTGGTTCTTGGCGAAACTGCGTCCCGTCCCCCGACCCTCGGTGTCTTGTGCACACGGTCACGGTTGTTCTGCAGTCGTGACACCCCACCCGTTCCACTGAGCCGACCAAACACATTCTTTTTGGATTGAATGTAAAAGTAGCCCAGTACCAGAAAGGTGACAATCACACTCAACAGTAGAGCGCCACCTAGTGTTGGCCAGAACCAGTCGTTGCGGGAATTGGTTGCGGCTGCTTCTTCAGCATCGTCAGGTCGATTCGCGAGTTCATCCTCAGTGTCCGGGCCGCAATGGAAGTACTTGCGCATTGGGATTCGGTAAATGGTGAATGGTTCACCCTTTTGACTGTTCATTTTCTGATACAAAAATTGATAGACCATCTCGGCGGTAAAGTCCCACAGGAAGACCTGATTCTTCACGATCACTCCAAATGGAGCTTGACCAGAGGTGGTGAGTAGATCGAGATCTTGAGACTCTTCATCGCTGGGCTTGGCGAAATAGACGGTCCATTCATTGTCGCTGTCTTGAGCCTTGACTTTGAGCACAAATGCTTTCGCTTTTTCAGGGGCCCGATAAAGACGCTTGAAACTGTAAAACAGTACTCGGCCGCCTTCAACTTGCAAGAAATAGTTCTTTTTGCGACTATGTCCATTTTGAATTGTACTAAAGGGGGCACTGGTGTCCGGTGGTATTCCAGGAATACCTCTTGTACTGATGTTGTCTCGCGGCTGTCCATCCTGTGGCCCACCCAGACAGAAGAATGTATCGACGAACAAGATAACCGGAAATTAATCAAGTTGTGGCATCGAGATTGGTGTTGAACGTGCGTTTGTTTATTTGTTTGATAAATAAATTTTATATCTTTTTGAAACTGACAAATTTGTAAGTAAAATTTTTTCCACCAGTAAATCAAACATCAGATTCGTCGGAAACAGTCATCAAATGCAACATCGATTCATTTGATCGATCTCAATTTAGTATTACCTCAAATACTCATCAATACACAATCAAAATCTAATATCTATTCAACAAAGGAACATTTCTGTTTATTGTGGGTAATACTCAGACAAAGATACATTTGAAGATGTGATCAATTTTTGAGAAAATGAACAATTAGACTGACACTAACAGAGAATTGTGAGAAATAAAAATATTGGGAAAATGAACAAGAGAAAAGATAAATGTAAAGTGTAATGTATAGATGAATGTTTTGACAGACAATACAACAAATTAAAATAGATTCAACTCTGCCATCACTCGTCCACCACCACTCGAACATATTCGTTCGGGTCTCGCAGGTCCACAATGTTCTTCTCTTTTTGTGCTTTCATTGACTTGGGCAGACCAAAGTGACACATTCGAATGTGTTGGACCAGATTTCCACGTCGTTTGCATTGCTTGCTGCAGTGAGGCCAATTGCAATGAAATTGATTAGTGTTGAGATGAGTCAGTTGGTGTTGTTTCAAGTGAGAATTACAGTAAAATGAGGCAGTGAGTCACGAGAATGGATCGGGAGGTGAAGATGATGACGAGTTGTCCAACAGTGCAAACGACAATCACGATGGTTCTGTGGTCGCATCGAATGAGCCATCGACCAGTGCTCGAGCACGATCGAATCGAGTCACATCGAAACAGTCAACTGCTTCCACTGCTCGCAAACTCAACAAACGAAAACAATCTCAACCAAATCGAACTGGCAAGAGATCCAAGAAAAGTGTTGAGGTGAATGATGGAGAAGATGAAGATGATGGCGAGGACATTGCCAATGAAGACAGAGAAGATGCAAAAGTCAAAGTGCTCCATTTGAATTGTACACAGTCAAATTGTCCTGTCAAGTTGGATTCAATGGTCCATTTGCACGATCACTTGAGCACTGTTCATCAACTTGCTCCCCTTCGATGTTTTGCCACCAATTGCAATGCACGGTTCGACAGTCCGTAAGTGATTTCTATCATTTCACATTAAATTGACCCAGTTTTATTTTTTTAGACGACAGCTTGGTGATCACATCAAACTGAGTCATTCTCGAAGTACTCGGTTCGATTGTGCATTATGCCACCAAGAACGTGATTCGCAAATGAATGCTTACTTTCACTGGTACCAGAATCATCAGACTGGTCAGTTCCAATGCAATTTCGTGAGTGACTGTGCCCAAGTGACCGACACACGTCGTAAGATGGAAACTCATCAACAAGCCAAACATCTCTATCAATCGAAGCATCTCCACTGCACCCACCCTGGTTGTACTGCTTCATTTTCCTGTAATGCTCGCTTGAAACTACACCAACTGACTCATCTCGCCACTAATCAATTTCACTGCAATTGGCCTCACTGCAGCAAGCAATGCAAGCTACGTGGAAATCTGGTCCAGCACATTCGAACCCAACACTTTGGTCTGCCCAAGTCAATGAAAGCACAGAATGAGAAGAACATTGTGGACCTGCGAGACCCGAACGAATATGTTCGAGTGGTGGTGGACGAGTGATGGCAGAGTTGAATCGACTTTATTTTACTTGTAACGCCTTTCCATTTTTCTTCCATCTCCACTTTAATTTTCTTTTCTTTAATTTATATTTCCCAATCTGTTTCTCAATTTCTCACTGTCAGTATCAATTTAATTTGTTCATTGTCACCAATCACAAATTGATCTAATCTTCAAATGTATCTCTGTCTGAGTATAACACCAATAAACAATAAACATGAATGTTCCTTTGTTGAATCGAAACGAGCGAGTACAAATGAGTACGTAATACTTTGAAATTGGTTAATCGGGAGATGTCGTGAAATGTTGAACGAAATTGCAGGCACGGGTAATTTTGATTGGCTTTATGACTTTATGCATTTATTTTGACTATGAACGGACCGATCTCGACGAGCGAGGATAGTAAATGGACACAAAAATATAACAAAACATACCCGCAAGGTGATTGTGGTGTTGTGTCAATAGTAGTGATACAGTTAGTCCTGATTTTCTCGGTGGCTTTTTTTTTGCCGTACTGCAGAAGCCACCGAGAAAATCTTCGTTGAACTGAAAAAATTCGAAGAAAGTGTTTTCCTTCTAAACTGATTGATAAAACCTTTTTCGAAATCGAAACGTTGGCCTAGACGGCGACCGAGTACCACGGATCAAAACACTCACCAATTTATATATTGAACAACCGTGCCAAAGGATGTAACAAGAACCTAGACGGCGACCGAGTACCACGGATCAAAACACTCACCAATTTATATATTGAACAACCGTGCCAAAGGATGTAACAAGAACCTAGACGGCGACCGAGTAGCACGGATCAAAACACTCACCAATTTATATATTGAACAACCGTCCTAAAAGATGTAACAAGAACCTAAACGGCGACCGAGTACCACGGATCAAAACACTCACCAATTTATATATTGAACAACCGTCCTAAAGGATGTAACAAGAACCTAGACGGCGACCGAGTACCACGGATCAAAACACTCACCAATTTATATATTGAACAACCGTGCCAAAGGATGTAACAAGAACCTAGACAGCGACCGAGTACCACGGATCAAAACACTCACCAATTTATATATTGAACAACCGTGCCAAAGGATGTAACAAGAACCTAGACGGCGACCGAGTACCACGGATCAAAACACTCACCAATTTATATATTGAACAACCGTGCCAAAGGATGTATGAAGGGCCTAGACGGCGACCGAGTTAATTCCCACTAGAGTCGACCAAGTACCACGGATCAAAACACTCACCAATTTATATATTGAACAACCGTGCCAAAGGATGTAACAAGAACCTAGACGGCGACCGAGTAGCACGGATCAAAACACTCACCAATTTATATATTGAACAACCGTGCCAAAGGATGTAACAAGAACCTAGACGGCGACCGAGTAGCACGGATCAAAACACTCACCAATTTATATATTGAACAACCGTGCCAAAGGATGTAACAAGAACCTAGACGGCGACCGAGTAGCACGGATCAAAACACTCACCAATTTATATATTGAACAACCGTGCCAAAGGATGTAACAAGAACCTAGACGGCGACCGAGTAGCACGGATCAAAACACTCACCAATTTATATATTGAACAACCGTGCCAAAAGGATGTAACAAGAACCTAGACAGCGACCGAGTACCACGGATCAAAACACTCACCAATTTATATATTGAACAACCGTGCCAAAGGATGTATGAAGGTCCTAGACGGCGACCAAGTACCACGGATCAAAACACTCACCAATTTATATATGAGATAACCCATAACGGTGGTATATGAGTATTTTTTATACATTTAAAGCAAGTGATCAAGTAATTGCTCAAATAATCATGATTTTATTTTTAGAAAACAAAGATTCGATTAAATAAAATGCAAATGCAAAATTATTACAAACAAAAAATATTTGCACGAGTTTGCAAGTGTACTCTAAAGAGTCTAGAGTCTAGACTCTAAACTTCACTTTCATTCTTTTTAAAAATATTCAATAACGGAGTATAGTATCCTCTAAGATCGCTTCCAATAAGAGGACCGCCTTTCATCGCTTCCAGAATTTCCTCTTCAGTTATGGCATGAGCACCTTGAGTTTGCATCACCATCACCATGATCGCCACCAGTGCAGCCAGAAGAAGGTAAACTAAATGAAAAATATAAATTTTATAATATATGAACAGAAATTGTATACTCACAAATGTTCTTCATCTTGAAATCAACTTGTTAGAGAAGTCAGTTAAAATATCCAAGCTCACTCTACCTCATATATATTGCACAGTCCAATACACATTCGACATTTGTAAAGCAATCTATTCGGGAGTATTGATGCCACTCATTTAATTTACATATTATTTAGATTAGATTAGATTGTGAATGTATTTTTTATTCAAAATGTATTGCACAATGGAATAGCACACTTTCTCATATTCATTATCGATCTACTCTGTCGAAAGTTTTTTCGAATTTTTTTTCGAAAGTTAACCTTAAATATCGCACTTTAAGAATCAGGATTCGGATTCCAAAAAGCCAAACTAAACGTCTCAGAGTTTCCAATTGGAATACAATTATTACTTTCATGTATTTTATTAATCAATCAAGAAATACATTTCAAATTGTTTTATTTTACTACAAAAGTCAACAAACGTTACAGTCACTTTTCAGTGGACAAATCGACGAATTAAAGTTGTTAATTTTGTTGTCTCTCTGCAAAAAGTGCTTGAACCCAAGGTATCTTGGAACCATCAATCACCTTGCCCTCGAGGAAAGTGCCTTGCTGCACTTGTTCCTCAGTTATGGGGGCATTAGTTGCCTCTGGTTCACTTTGCTTCTCAATGTCCGCGTTCTCCGGTCGGTACTGTTTGACCAAAAAATTAGGTACTACGAGAAGAGGTTTTTCGTTTTTCTCTCCTGGAGAGTTTTTGATGCTTTCCAGAATTTCCTCTTCAGTTACGGCATGAGCATCTTCTCCCATCATCATCACCACCATCCCCAGTACGAGCAAAATGTACAAAACTAATGAACAAATAGTTTGATTAAAAGTTTGATTAAAATGATATGACTCACAAATGTTCTTCATTTGTTGATTCACTTAAAGCTTAAATAGTTAGTTAGTTACTGTCCCAACTCTTATATACTTTATATACCTTAAATATGAACATCCCCCAATACACCATCGAAAATTGTGAAGCAATCTATTCGGGGAGTATTGATTACGGCTCATTTGATTTATATATAGATTAGATTACAAATGTTTTTTTTCGTAAAATGCAATAACACACTTTATCACTTTATCAATCTACTCTATCGAATTGTGAGTTCTCCAATGTAGTTTACCTTGATTTTTGTTTATCGCACTTTAATTGGGAAATTGAGAAATTGCCAAAATTCAAATAGTGCTAGGACTCAAAAGTGATTGAGCAAGTGGCCACAGGCAATCCACCTCACCTCTACTATCAGCCTCACAACCTTTGACCTTTGTTATTATTATTAGTCCAATTAATTATCAGCAAAGCTCAACGTTTCTAATTGGAACAATATTGTTACTTTCAAGTATTTTATTACAATCAATAATAAATTGAAAATTGCTTTATTTTTCTACAAAAGTCAGCAAACGTTTCATCACTATTCAGTGGACAAGTCGAAACTAATTAGTCAATTTTTTTTGTCTCTCTGCATAAATTGCTTGGACCCAAGGCCAGGAAGGATCAAGTTTACCAAAATATAGTCAATCCGTTTTGTACATCTCAAGGAAGGTTTTTCAAGTGTGCACTGTAAGTTAGCTTATCAGTACCGTAGCGTCCAAACAAACATTAGTTTCATCAGAAACAGTCATCGATAGCATCAAGTCTATCGAGTCAAAGCAGCATCGAATTATTCATTTTACTGAACTCAATTTAGTATTATCCGAGATACTCATTACCCAATCAAAATCTAATATCAATTCACCTAAAGAACATTTATACTTATTGAGGCAATACTCAGGCAAAGATACATTTGAATGTGAGACTATTAACAAACAAATTGATATTAACAGTGAATTGTAAAAAAAAAAATATTTGGAAATATGAACAAGAGAAATTAAAAGAGTAAAGTTTAATACAAATGAATGTTTTGACAGACGTTACAAGTAAGTAAAGCTCGAATCAACTCTGCCATCACTCGTCCACCACCACTCGAACATATTCGTTCGGGTCTCGCAGGTCCACAATGTTCTTCTCCTTCTGTGCTTTCACTGATTGAGGCAGTCCAAAGTGACACATTCGAATGTGAGTGACCAGATCTCCACGTCGTTTGTATTGCTTGCTGCAGTGAGGCCAATTGCAATGAAATTGATTAGTGGCGAGATGAGTCAGTTCGTGTTGTTTCAAGCGATCTTTAAAGGCAAATGATGCAGTGCATCCAGGGTGGGTGCAGTGGAAATGGTTCGACTGAGAGTGATGTTTGGCTTTTTGATGAGTTGTCATCTTGCCACGTGTGTCGGTCACTTCGCGACAGTCGCTCACAGAATTGCACTCGAAATGACCAGTCAGGTGATTCTTGTACAAGTGATTGTAAGTTTTATGTTGCGAACCATATTCATTTGAACAAACTGAACAGAGGAAACGAGTATTGCGAGAATGATGAAGTTTGATGTGATCACGAAGTTGATTTCTGAAAATAAAACTAAGTCAATTTAATGTAGAACTTTAGTATTCACTCACCGATCATCGAATCGAGCATTGCAATTGGTGGCAAAACATTGAAGTGGAGAAAGTTGATGAACAGTGCTCAAGTGATCGTTCAAATGGACCATCGAATCCAACTTGTCTTTACAATTTGGCTGGGAACAATTCAAATGGAGGATTTTGACCTTTGCTTCTTCTGGGTCCTCATCGGCAATGTCTTCACCATCTTCATCATCCTCGATTGTTATCTTCGATCTTTTCACAGATCGTTTCGATGTTTGTTGTTTTCGTTTGTTGTGTCGAGTGGGCACGGTTGTCTGTTGGTCGAGTGCAGTTGGGCTTGTCTCGTCTTGTGCAGTGCTGGTCTGTGGTGACAATAGATCAGCTGATTGAGTCACTGTGAGTTGAGATTGTCCAGTTGGATGAGTGAGAGTTGTGTTCAATGGTACGTTGTCCAAAGCTTGACATTCATCATCACCACTTTGGTTCGATTCAGCCCAACCCTCGATCGAATCAATCTGAGCTTCGCCATCCTCCTCCTCCTCGTCCTCTTCTTCCTTGACCTCTTCCTTTACCTCCACCATTTCTTCTTTGATGGTAGTTTCGTTCCCCTCCACCTCCTCTTCCTCCTCTTTGATCTCTCGCTTTACCCAATCCTCAATCTGATCATTGTGCAATGTCATTTCATTTTCCTCTTCTTTGATTTCTAAATAGACAAACAAAATAATACAGTCATCATATCACTCTTTCATCACTCACCTCGTTTCACTTGTCTGTCTTCAGTCAATGTCTCCATGTCAATAATGCGAGTCTCCTCTCCATCCTCCACCTCTTCCTTCTTCACAAAACATCGATCACATCCATCACAGTCTTCGTCATCTTCATCTTCCTCCTTGATTTCTACCTTCACCTCTTCATCGTCCCATTCAGTTTTGACCGTAACCTGATTGTTTGATGTGCCTGTGCAAATAGCAAAATTGTAAACAAAGTCAAATACAAACAACCGAACCAAACTCACCCTCATCTTCATATTCTCGTTTCATGTTATACTGCACCATCAAATCATCATATTTCTTCTTCTCTTGTTCCTTCATCTCCACCAGTTGTGCTCGTAATTGATCATTCTCACTAATCAACACACGTTCACGGTCCTTTAGATGACCTATTTCCTCTAGTAACTTGTGATGACGATTCATTTTGGGTAGATGACAATTGACCAATGTAGATGATGAGGAGAGATAAGAAATAGAGCAAAAGAGGACAACACGAAATGTGTTCACAAGCGAGAGTGCGACTGTTTGTTGTGGTGTGACTGTGAGGGAGAGGCAGCCTCTGCAAACACAACAACTGCAAGTGCCACTATTTACACCCAAACAGAGTGAAAATAGTTGGCAGGTGAGAAAAGTTTTCAGTTGTGTGTTGTGCTGTGTCTGTCTGTCTGCTCACTGTCGTTCTCCTTTCTGTTTTGCCATCACGTCCAATTCTACTTTTGTTTGCTTTCCCGAAACCAACTTTACCTGTTCTCATCTACGAAGAAATGAATCGTCATCACAAGTTACTAGAGGAAATAGGTCATCTAAAGGACCGTGAACGAGTGCTGATTGGTGAAAATGATCAATTACGAGCACAACTGGTGGAGATGAAGGAACAAGAGAAGAAGAAATATGATGATTTGATGGTGCAGTATAACATGAAACGAGAATATGAAGATGAGGGTCTCAGTGATGGTATGACTGTGAAGGAAGAAATTAAGGAGGAAATCAAAGAAGAAGATGACGGACTGGACAAGCAAGGTATGACTTGTTGGTTGGTTGTATTTGACTTATTTACATTTGGTGATATTTGCACAGGCACATCAAACAATCAGGTGACGGTCAAAACTGAATGGGACCATGAAGAGGTGAAGGTGGAAATCAAAGAAGATGATGAAGAGGATCATAACATTATCATCAAACGAGAATATGTGCCTGCATACATCAAAACCGAATCGAGTGATGTGAAGGTAGAAATCAAAGAAGAGATAAAAGAGGAAGATGATGATGAGGATCATAACATTATCATCAAACGAGAATATGTGTCTGCATACATCAAAACCGAATCGAGTGATGTGAAGGTAGAAATCAAAGAAGAGATCAAAGAGGAAGATGATGATGAGGATCATGATGATGACTGTGATGGATGTGACCGTTGTTTGGTGAAGAAGGAAGAGGTGAGTGATGATGATGACAACTCGATGCAACTCAACCATCCACTCAATGAAGTGGTGCAGTACAATTTGAATCCACCAATGGACACCTCATCACGTGATCAACTCCACACCCCAATCCACTCTGTCTGTGCTCCATCAACCAACGAACCAATGCAACTGACCAACAGCTCCGTGACTGAACAAATTGACCAACAAGTGATGGCTGATAATGACGATCAACTGGTCCAGTCGAGTCGAGTGTTGCAGTCGAGTGACGCACAAGCAAACATGGATCAAGTGATGAGTCACGAGAATGGATCGGGAGATGAAGATGATGAAGACTTGGGTGGAGATGACGAGCTGTCCAACAGTGCAAACGACAATCACGATGGTTCTGTCGTCGCATCGAATGAGCCATCGACCAGTGCTCGAGCACGATCGAATCGAGTCACATCGAAACAGTCAACTGCTTCCACTGCTCGCAAACTCAACAAACGAAAACAATCTCAACCAAATCGAACTGGCAAAAGATCGAAGAAAAGTGTTGAGGTGAATGATGGAGAAGATGGTGAAGGTGGTGAAGACATTGCCAACGATGATCGAGAAGAATTAAAGGTCAAAGTGCTCAATTTGAATTGTACCCAGTCAAATTGTAATGTTAAGTTGGATTCGATGGATCACTTGCACGATCACTTGAGCACTGTGCATCAAATTTCTCCTCTTCAATGTTTTGCCACCAATTGCAATGCACGATTCGATCAACCGTAAGTGAATACTAAAATTCTACATTAAATTGACCTAGATTTATTTTTAAGACAACAAATTTCTTCTCACAACAAACTGCACCATTCTCGCAATACTCGATTCGATTGTGCAGTATGCCACAAAGTAAGTGATTCGCAAATGAAAGCTTATCTTCACTGGTATAAGCATCATCTGACTGGTCTGTTCGAGTGCAATCTCGTGAGCGACTGTGCCCAAGTGACCGACACACGTGTCAAGATGGAAAATCATCAACTAGCCAAACATCAATCGAAGCATCTCCACTGCACCCACCCTGGCTGTACTGCTTCATTTGCCTTTAAAGCTGATATGAAACGGCACGAACTGACCCATCTCGCCACTAATCAATTTCCCTGCAATTGGCCTCACTGCAGCAAGCAATGCAAACTACGTGGAAATCTGATCAAACACATTCGTACTCAACACTTTGGGCTGCTTAGATCAATGAAAGCACAGAAGGAGAAGAACATTGTGGACCTGCGAGACCCGAACGAATATGTTCGAGTGGTGGTGGACGAGTGATGGCAGAGTTGATTCGAGCTTTATTTTCTTGTAATGTCTGTCAAAACATTTTAAACTTTTCACTTATCATTTCTCTTGTTCATTTTACCAATATTTTTCTTTCGCATATTTCACTGTTAGTATCAATGTTATAGATTTTTTATGATTTTGGCTGTGTTGAGTGACGCTTTTCCCCATTAAAACATTGGAGGGCACTAGCGCCCGTAAAAAATCATACCATTCTGCGTTACACACAAAATAGAAGGAGTTGGCGGAGTACAGTGAAAGTAAGACCGTAGAGTTCGGTGTAGAGTTATAAGTTATATGAACGGACCTTTTTCATGGGCTTTAATGTATTTATGTGCATTTTCTGAACACATTGCTAATCTCTCGCTGTACAGTTTGAAAGTCTACTGTCAGCAGTACAAACAGTGCTTTACGTGTGTTGTTGTGATTTAGATCTCGTGTTTTGGCACATTTGTTGGTCAATTCGAAGCATTCTCGGTGATTTTAAGTACCAATCAAGTCTTATTCTACTGTTTCGAGCCTTGTTCATAGCATCTACAAAGGTGTCTCTGTATGTACATTATACGAGATTTTTATGATTTTGTCTGTGTGTTGTTTGTTGTGCTTTAACTTTGTTATTGTTTTGAATCGTATTCTTGAACTTCTCTATCCTGGTACCGATCCAAGAAATTCACAAAACATTTTATCATCGTCACCTGGTTGCATGGAACATCTCAACACACTCAACTCAACTCGTACCACAATCAAAACATCGTCCTCACATCGATCAGCTGTTTTTGTTTGGATTTTGTTTTGTTTGTGAGCGGCTTTTTGATTTATATTGTGATTGAGATCTTTGTTTTGTGACATTTGTGGATCAATTCAAAGCAATCTCGATCGCAATATGTCCCAACAATATTTACCCGTGTACTTGGAGTTTATAAGGTCAATAAATGTGTCTCTCTGTGTGTATATGTTTATGTACTGTTTGTTGTGCTTTCACTTTGTTACTATTTTCAATTATATTCTCCTCATCCACAATTGACCGGTTATATCAATTGCCCAACCAGTTCATCACCTTTACCTCACGACATTCAACATCTACCCCTCGACACTTAATCTCTAAATCAGTTCAACTCGTTTTACAATAAAAACATCGTTCTCGCATCGATCAGCTGTTTTGTTTTGATGTTTGTGTTGTGTTTTTGTGTGAATTCACTTTAGAATTATTTTAAGGGGTTGTCCGTGATAATGATAATATATTATATAACGTTATAACGTAATAACGTAATTTAAAAATGTAAATAATAAACTTTGTGATTTTAAAAATAAATGATGTTATTCAAACAACAACACATGCGCGGAATTGTGTAGGATTATTTTGATTTACGCCTTATGTTTTATACTGTATATCGCATATGATATATCACTTTGGGACGTATTTACCCGAATTTTTCACTTGGAATATATATATATATATCCTGTACTAATCCGTCGGGGTGTAGTTTGACTGTGTTTGAGTCGTTTTATTTATTGAAAAACTAATTATTTATTTTGTACTTCAAATAATATTTTAAATTGAAAATGGTTTAAATATATTCATAAAATCCAAGATTAAAATGATAGATTTTTTATTTGCGCATGTAAATGATTGAAACAAGAATATGCGCTTGAGAATGTTTAAAACAAGAAAATTATCACTTATGTAATATGTTTGAGATGTTCTTTAAATAAAAAATCAGGCGGCGGAGAATACCTGATTATATCAGCGATATCTTGAAAATGTGACTTTGTCAAGCAAAAGGACATTATGACAATTTTAGTGTGTTTTGAATTCTCAAAATTATAAAGGCCTATCTACTATTCTATAAAATATATTCCTCTCTGGATTATACTTACATCGTTAATCTCTTGATCGTGGTGTGCTTTATGTCCAACAAATTCTTCAAGTTAGTTAGCAAGTGAGAACATATATACAAATTCTGAAAAGAAACTTCTAATTATAAATTGTAATTCTGCTTAGGTTCTTCTTTACGTTTTCTTAATAATAATATTCATTTTTGAAATAGAATTTGAACAAATATTAATAAAGTAATTTATGGATTTATATCCTCAAAGCGAATGTGTGAATTGATAATTAACTAATTCTGGTAGAAGTACAAGATTAAGAGATATCGATTTGATATTTCGGAATTTATAACTCAAAATTAAGTGAAACAAAGCATTAATAAGTAAAGTTTAACGACAGAAATGTCAGATTTACCGAAACATCACTTTTGTAATTTTAAGCAATCAATTTAATCTATAAACTTTATTTTAATATATGCTTATGAATTAAATTATTGCAAGTAGAATGATCCCTCATCTTTAGCAATTCCACTATACTTATCCATAACGACTACTAACATTCTAGTGAGAGGGTTTTTCGGAGACACCACGTGTGGTTTAAGGTTAACTTATACTCCTACATTTTCAGACCGCTACCTTGTATTTTTCGTTCTGTGTACTCTCTAAAATGGAACCACGAAGAGATTGAGGTCCGCCGCCTGATTTTTTATTTAAAGAACATCTCAAACATATTACATAAGTGATAATTTTCTTGTTTTAAACATTCTCAAGCGCATATTCTTGTTTCAATCATTTACATGCGCAAATAAAAAATCTATCATTTTAATCTTGGATTTTATGAATATATGATATTTGTTGATTGTCTCACAAATTGATCACATCTTCAAATGTATCTTTGTCTGTGCATTACCACAATAAACATAAATGTTCCTTTGTTTCCTACTGAAGCAAAATTTTGTATTCAAAATTTTCTTGAGGTTTTATCATTTTATTTATGGTTTATTGGTAGTACTCGTAGATGATACTGTAGTAACTGTACGAAACGGATAACGGTTTAAACTTTCTGTCTTGATTTAAGGCTACAGCTGTTTCTTCAAAATCAACGTTGATAGTTTAATTAAAAACGATCAGGATTATCTCCGACTTCTCCAATCACTGATCGGACTATTGGGAATGTCTGGCTTGAATGAAGACGATGATGATGGCTTCGCAAAACTTGGATACAATCATCGAGTGGTTGAGTATTTACTACTCAACTAACCATTCGACTGACCAGATTGAACCAAAAATGCACAAAATTCTTGAACTGCTTTATCTCTACATACTATAATTTCGTCTGATAATGACCAAAATGAGTTGAGGCAACGAAATGTATGTTTCGTCATTTTTCTACCAGAAAATGGTACTATCCAGAAAATTGAAAACTTCCAACAAAATCTTCGATTCCGAGATATTACATAAATTTCTATTTAAAATTCTCTATCAAAATCATGATGAATGGAGTTTAATTTTTGTTCTTTTGTGTTTTGAAACCCTGAATTATTGAAGTGATCTAGAAAAATCCAGAATTTTCGAGCACCTAAAACGAATTGAATCTCTTAGATTTCCTCCAACTGATTTCAATGTAACCTTCAGTGATTTCTACACGAAAATCTCCTCGAGCAATTGTATTAGTGAATGTCAATTCTGCTGTTTCAATCGTGCCAATTTTTGAACTTCTGACCACAGTAACCTAACCTGAATTGGTTTTGGTTTAAGGTATGATGATGAGATTGTAGATAAAGTTTAAACTTTCTCAATGTTTTTATCTCCGTCAACACATAGCCAAAATATCCAATCAAAATGTGATTGTCTATTATCACTTCTATTGACACTACACCACAACCACCTTGCGGGTATGATTCGTCATATATTTGTGAACATTTACTGTCCTCTCTCGTCGAGATCGGTCCGTTCATAGTCAAAATAAATGCATAAAGTCATAAAGCCAATCAAAATTACCCGTGCCTGCAATTTCGTTCAACATTTCACGACATCTCCCGATTAACCAATTTCAAAGTATTACGTACTCATTTGTACTGGCTCGTTTCGATTCAACAAAGGAACATTCATGTTTATTGTTTATTGGTGTTATACTCAGACAGAGATACATTTGAAGATTAGATCAATTTGTGATTGGTGACAATGAACAATTAAATTGATACTGACAGTGAGAAATTGAGAAACAGATTGGGAAATATGAATTAAAGAAAAAGAGAAGAAAATTAAAGTGCAGATGAAAGAAAAATAGAAAGAGATTACAAGTAAAATAAGCTCGATTCAAGTGGAGCATCACTCGTCCACCACCACTCGAACATATTCGTTCGGGTCTCGCAGGTCCACAATGTTCTTCTCCTTCTGTGCTTTCATTGATCTAAGCTGTCCAAAGTGTTGAGTTCGAATGTGTTTGAGCAGATTTGAACGTAGTTTGCATTGCTTGCTGCAGTGAGGCCAATTGCAGTGGAATTGATTAGTGGCGAGATGAGTCAGTTGGTGTAGTTTTAAGCGAGCATTACAGGAAAATGAAGCAGTACAGCCAGGGTGGGTGCAGTAGAAATGCTTCGATTGAGAGTGATGTTTGGTTTGTTGATGAGTTGTCATCTTGTTGCGTGTGTCGGTCACTTGGGCACAGTCGTTCACGAGATTGCACTCGAACTGACCAGTCAGATGATTGCGGTACCAGTGAACGTAAGTTTTGTGTTGCGAATCAAATTCTTTGGAACAAATTGAACAGATGAATCGAGTACTGCGAGAATGATTCAGTCTGTTATGAGCAGAAATTTGTTGTCTGAAAAATAAAACTAGGTCAATTTAATGTAAAATTGTAGTATTCACTTACGAATTATCGAATCGTGCATTGCAATTGGTGGCAAAACATTGAAAAGGAGAAAGTTGATGCACAGTGCTCAAGTGATCGTGCAAATGGACCATTGAATCCAACTTGACATTACAATTTGACTGGGTACAATTCAAATGGAGAACTTTGACCTTTGCTTCTTCTCGGTCCTCATTAGCAAAGTCTTCTTCATCTTCAACATCCTCCTCGATTGTTATCTTCGACCTCTTGCCAGTTCGACTCGATGTTTGTTGTTTTCGTTTGTTGTGTCGAGTGGGCACGGTTGTCTGTTGGTCGAGTGCAGTTCGACTTGATCCATGTCCTGTGCTGGTCTGTGGTGAGAATGTCTGAGCTGATTGAGTCACAGTTGTCACCTCATTGGGCTCATTCAAAGTGGTGGTGTTGTGTTGGTCACGAGACAAATTAGCGACACAGACCTCGATCGATTCGTTCGCATTCGAAGCATTTTGAGATTGTCCAGTTGGATGAGTGACAGTTGGGTCCATCGATGCCTTCTCCACCGATCCACATTCATCCTCACCACCTTGACTCGATTCAGCCCAACCCTCGATCGAATCAATCTCAGCTGAGCCATCTTCCTCCTCCTCGTCTTCTTCCTTGATCTCTTCCTTAACAAGTACCATTTCTTCTTTGATGGTAGTTTCGTTCACTTCCTCCTCCTCTTCCTTAATGTGCATCATTTCTCCATCCTCTTCCTCCTCCTTCATCTCTCGCTTGACCCAATCCTCAATCTGATCCTCCACCTCTTCCTTCTTCACGACACATCGATCCCATCCACTGTCTTCGTCATCTTCATCTTCTTCTTTGATTTCCACCTTCACCTCTTCATCGTCCCATTCAGTTTTGACCGTCACCTGATTGTTTGATGTGCCTGTGCAAATATCACCAAATGTAAATAAGTCAACAATACAAACAAGCATAACTCATACCTTCGTTGTCCAGTCCGTCATCTTCTTCTTTGATTTCCTCCTTAATTTCTTCCTTCACAGTCATACCATCCCTGTCCAGTCCGTCATCTTCATATTCTCGTTTCATGTTATACTGCACCATCAAATCATCATCTTGTTCCTTCATCTCCACCAGTTGTGCTCGTAATTGATCATTCTCACTGCATAGCACTCGTTCACGGTCCACAAGTTGACCCATTTGCTCACGTAACGAGTGATGCATTCCACAATTTGCCTCGTCCTTGTCTGCAGCTGCGTGACCATTCATGACGAGTAGATGACAATTGACCAATGTAGATGATGAGGAGAGATAAGCAACAGGGAAAAGTGAAGAGGACAAGACGAAATGTGGTGAGGAAATATGTTTACGAGAAAGACAGTCACAGTGAGCGAGGGAGGACAACACGAAATGTGTTCACAAGCGAGAGTGCGACTGTTTGTTGTGGTGTGACTGTGAGGGAGAGGCAGCCTCTGCAAACACAACAACTGCAAGTGCCACTATTTACACCCAAACAGAGTGAAAATAGTTGGCAGGCTGAGAAAAAGTTTTCAGTTATTGTGTTCTGCTGTGTCTGTCTGTCTGCTCACTGTCGTTCTCATTTCTGTTTTGCCATCACGACCGATTCTACTTTTGCTCCCTTTCCCGAACCCAACTTGACCCGTTCTCATCTACGAAGAAATGAATCGTCATCACAAGTTACTAGAGGAACTAGGTCATTTAAAGGACCGTGAACGAGTGCTGATTGGTGAGAATGATCAATTACGAGCACAACTGGTGGAGATGAAGGAACAAGAGAAGAAGAAATATGATGATTTGATGGTGGACTTTTATAATATCAAACAAGAATATGAAGATGAGGGTCTCGACAGTGATGGTATGACCGTGAAGGAAGAAATTAAGGAGGAAATTAAAGAAGAAGATGATGACGGACTGGACAAGCAAGGTATGACTTGTTGGTTGGTTGTATTTGACTTATTTACATTTGGTGATATTTGCACAGGCACATCAAACAATCAGGTGACGGTCAAAACTGAATGGGACGATGAAGAAGTGAAGGTGGAAATCAAAGAAGAAGATGAAGATGACGAAGACAGTGGATGGGATCGATGTGTCGTGAAGAAGGAAGAGGTGGAGGATCAGATTGAGGATTGGGTCAAGCGAGAGATCAAAGAGGAGGAAGAGGATGGAGAAATGATGTACATTAAAGAAGAGGAGGAGCAAGTGAACGAAACTACCATCAAAGAAGAAATGGTACTGGTTAAGGAAGAGATCAAGGAAGAAGACGAGGAGGAGGAAGATGGCTCAGCTGAGATTGATTCGATCGAGGGTTGGGCTGAATGGAGTCAAGGTGGTGAGGATGAATGTGGATCGGTGGAGAAGGCATCGATGGACCCAACTGTCACTCATCCAACTGGACAATCTCAAAATGCTTCGAATGCGAACGAATCGATCGAGGTCTGTGTCGCTAATTTGTCTCGTGACCAACACAACACCACCACTTTGAATGAGCCCAATGAGGTGACAACTGTGACTCAATCAGCTCAGACATTCTCACCACAGACCAGCACAGGACATGGATCAAGTCGAACTGCACTCGACCAACAGACAACCGTGCCCACTCGACACAACAAACGAAAACAACAAACATCGATTCGAACTGGCAAGAGATCGAAGATAACAATCGAGGAGGATGATGGAGAGGATGGTGAAGATGGTGAAGACATTGCCGATGAGGACCGAGAAGAATCAAAGGTCAAAATCCTCCATTTGAATTGTACCCAGTCAAATTGTAATGTCAAGTTGGATTCATTGGTCCATTTGCACGATCACTTGAGCACTGTGCATCAACTTTCTCCTCTTCGATGTTTTGCCACCAATTGCAATGCACGATTCGATGAACCGTAAGTGAATTGTATCATTTCACATTAAATTGACCTAGTTTTATTTTGTCAGACAACAGATTCGTGATCATATCAAACTGAGTCATTCTCGAAGTACTCTGTTCGATTGTACATTATGCCACAAAGAAAGTGATTCGCAAATGAATGCTTACGATCATTGGTACAAGAATCATCTGACTGGTCAGTTCGAGTGCAATCTCGTGCGCGACTGTGCCCAAGTGAGTGATACACGTGGCAAGATGAGAACTCATCAACATACCAAACATCACTACCAATTGAAGCATTTCCACTGCACCCACCATGGTTGTTCTGCTTCATTTGCCTTTAAAGCTGACATGAAACGGCACCAACAGACTCATCTCGCCACTAATCAATTCCACTGCAATTGGCCTCACTGCATCAAGCAGTTTAAGCTACGTGGAAATCTAGTCCAACACATTCGAACGAAGCACTTTGGACTGCCTCAATCAATGAAAGCACAGAAGGAGAAGAACATTGTGGACCTGCGAGACCCGAACGAATATGTTCGAGTGGTGGTGGACGAGTGATGGCACAGTTGATTCGACCTTACTTTACTGTCTGTCATTGCATTCATTTTTGTATTTCATTTTTACACTTTTCCTTTTACTTTCTACTTTTTATGATATTTTCTCTTGTTCACATTTCTCAATTTGTTTCTCACAATTTTCTGTTAATTTCAATTTGGACTCTATTAAATTGATGTAATAATGATTGGTTTTTTGATTGAGTGATTAAATTTTTTAAAAAATATTTTTAGCTTATCATTTAACTATTTACTAAAAAGATGGAACAATTTAGAGATATTTGTTTGTATGTTCATATTTGAGGATTATAATTATCTAGTAAATAGTTTTAATGGTTATGCTGTAGTGACAGATAATTGTACGTTAATATTTGAGGCTATCTCAGTAATTAATTAGTTAGCACTCAGAAATAAGTACACAAACAGACATTGATTGTTTCGTTTCTCAATGGAAGTGAGTGTTTAGATTTTGTTTATTTAAATAATTCAATAATTTCGTCTCCTGGTTCAATTACAGGCAAATAAAATATTATTTTATAGCATTTTGAATAATAGATTGTGTTGAATTATTTTTATTTCAACAATTGAATAAAGAGCTGTATTCAAAAAGGTTGTTTGTTTTTATTTTACGCTTAACGTGATACTTAATTGGATATATTAAACTTTTTGTTGATTGTGTTGTACGTTCAGTTCAACATTTAGATTTGTCGTATTGCGTACATTCAATGACTTTATAATGCTTTATTCACTTGTGTTGAGTCCCACTGATTAATGTTTTACTAAACACTGCTTTCAGTAAGCAGTTTGCCCAAATTACTTCTTTTAATTTAAATTTCTAAATTTCCATATGCGTTTGTCAATTTTTAGTTTAATCAAAATAACATTTAAAACGCTAAACAATTAAAACTGTATCAACCAATAAACGAATTCATTCTGTACACTTTATATAGTTTTAAAGGTAGATAAATATTTTATTAAAACAATTTATTTATAAAATCGTTTTATTTATTAAAATAATCATATTTGGTAAAAATATGCACAAAATTGTCCACATATGTTTTCTCTTTTGTTTTCAATAGTTCAATTAAGTAATAAAATTAACTTGATGAACATATTTGAATTTTAACTGGTTGATTTATATAAATAATGTTCAATATTCAATATACAATTCACAGTCTATTTAGATTAATTGATTGCATTTTGTTTAATTTTGTTTAAGTCGAATTGTAAAGGCTGAATTATTTTTTTTGTAAACTACGAAAAGTCTTTTTGCTATCTATCAAAAGGTGGATTCTTATCCGTCGATTTTTTTTAATGGCAAAACAGAAAAAACTCGACACATTTACCATTTTGGCTATTATTAAATATTGACACAAATATTATTGTTTCGATTGTATTGATAAGACTTGCACAAAGTCATCAATCAAACAATTGTCGGTCTAGATATCTTGAATGAGTCAATGTAACATGTACCCATTTTAATTTAATTTTTTGCATGTTTTATATCTAGATTTATTGATGAAAGTGTTCAACTTTACACAGTGAATCGACGATTGATTTTAAAAAGGTTTAAATTTTTAATTTTCTGTAAATAATAAAGAATGATATTAGTGTTATTTTAGTTGTAGTGTTTACCTTCAAGAGGCCAGGAAAATATAATTCATATGTTCGATTCGATGAATTTGCACAGAAACTAAATGGTACTTGTTTCATAATTAATTAATTGAATACTAATTTGTTTTAAATTTATTAATGTAGGTTTCCAAGTATTTGAAGATTATAATAAATAACTGAACCACTTGTTGATGGCAAACCATTGAGTGTAAAAGTATAAAATTATTGAGGTAGGGTTCAAATAAATAAGAATTGTTAGTTATCAATTAGTTCAGTTCATGAACCGTCCTTTTCAAAAAGTAATTCCACTATCTATTAAAATTTTACAGGACATTCACATGTAAACCATTTTTTATATTCTTGATAACACGTTTTTCTAATAGGAAGTTTTAAATGTACATAAGTTTTGTCATAGGCTATATTCCAACCTTCCAAAACTACGGTTTAAACGTAGATTAGTTACGTGCACTAATCTTAGTTGCCAGGACTATGACATGTTGCAAGTGAGTGACGTTAATTGTGTGTCATGTTTATGGTAATAATGTTGTTGCTCATAAGTGCTGCTATGTAGATAAGAAATTATATTGTTGATCAGAAATCAGTTGGTTAGATTGAGAGAAACACTAAATTGCAATTGTGCACTCACTTACTGATTTTATTTTCAAAATCCATCTATAATGGACCAATATATACCCGATGACAAATTGACTATATTATGTGAGGTTTGTGTTATATTGCACAATCTAAATTGCTTAACTTGTATTAAATTTGTTTATTAAATTTTAGCTATGGGTTTTACAAAATAGAAAAAATTTCAAAACAAAGTCTACCAACCACGACACTCATTCTCTGGTCAACAATCCGTCTGGATCATCAACAGCAGTTGTCAATATAATCAATTCCACCTTAAACGGAGTGGCACTCAATGTTAGGGTGCAATGAGTATGCATGATTTCACTGTTACTAATGTAAAGAAATAAATTTATAATTATCTAAATGGCTTTCATGTTATTGACACTTGATTGTATAGAGTTTTTTTTGGCATAAACTTCCCTATATTTATTAAATGCTTACAATTATTTTTTAATAAATTCTTAAAAATTGACTTATTTGTTTTATTTTTGAATTATTAAATCACACAACAATTTTAAAATAGTCTCAGCTGTACACGTAATAAAAGGTTATAATTTTATCACGTTTAATAAATTCTATTTAATTTTGTTTGGTTTTTATTTATTTTTTGATAAAAAAAATATTAATTAAAATTATGTCAACTGGATGGAGCCATATATTTTACTGTGCTAAATATATTTGACTGCATATTGACCTTTGTATCTTAAATTGAGGATTTAATCAAGTCCTACTTAGTCCTCATACTGTGCTCTCTTGATTTCCCTTTGATTTTTCACCTTTGACTCAACTCAAACTAGTCCTTATCTACTGCTCCATTTTAGTAGTAAGTTACACTCTTGAAGTTGTATTGGAAACGCGCTCGATGCATACCAATCAACACCTGTGCGACCTTTGACCTGTGCCTAGTCTTCAAATTTTGTTTTTCCTAAAAGTTCAAATTTTGTTTTGACCAATCGTCACATTTAACTTTCATTCCTCTTCATCATGTTCCATCTTCTCAAGTTTCTACGAGATATTCTCTTACATCTTCTACTGCACAACTTTCCCATCCAGGAATTGATCCAATTGCGATGTCTGTGTCATGAACTCTACGATCTGGTGCACTACTGTCTTGGCCGACGTCGATCCCTCAAGCTGTTTTTCTCATTTTCGCATGTAAGATACTGTACGAACACAATCTCGAGGCGGATTCAGCTCTACGTTTGCATCCACCAGGACCAACCAACGATGAACTAATTCTGGATGCAGACCTGTTCCTCAATCCTGTGGTGGATCTACTAGTGGATCACCTCTTTCCTAATGTGACTCACTTGATAATCGTGTTTGATGGTGACATTTTTGCAAAGAAATCTCCAATT
Organism: Rhizoglyphus robini; assembly: GCA_023373905.1. NCBI lineage: Eukaryota > Metazoa > Arthropoda > Arachnida > Sarcoptiformes > Acaridae > Rhizoglyphus > Rhizoglyphus robini. The sequence goes on along the minus strand of JAKIJQ010000218.1, from coordinate 93,466 downwards.
GATGTACGATTCGCGAGTCTCATGTGCCACAATGTGCCATACCTGATATCGCGAATGTGCACCAGACTTACTGGCCTCTCACTGTTTGGCACAAATAAAAGAGATAGCATTGGTGATACGATTAGTCGTCAGCTGTTGCGTTCAATCAACAAAATTCAAAATCTTCGACGACTAGATTTCTGTGTTATGTGGTTGGTTCTATGTAGCAATTCTAGCCTTGATATGTATTTGAATCAGGGTAGGTGGTACATTTAACATTTGATATTTTTTTTTCATTTATTTGTATTTTCTTAGGCCCTTTTGATATATATTATATCGTCCAAAAGCAACCTTTTCTTGCCCTCGAACCAAAATTGCTCAACAACTTGGAACACCTCAGCGTATTATTTCAACAAGGGCATTTTGATAAGCAATTTTGTGAACACTCATTTCGCCATCTCGGACCTAATTTGACTCATCTGGCCATGCATCAGCTGTATGGAGGTCATCTTTGCTTTTATACTCCAGATACGCTTTTGCTTCTCTGGTTGAATGGTCGAACAAGTCCCCAAGAGACCAGTTCAATCACTCATCTCAAGTTGACCCAACACTTGTCCACCCTACTGCCCAAGATTCTGCCTCGATTCACTCAACTCAAATCGTTGGATTTGGCGAATTTTACATTTTCCGAAGAAGAGCGTGCAATCTCCTTCTTAGAACTGTTTGGTTTACTCGCGCAATTTTGCCCCAAGTTAACCGAATTGAAGTTGTCCAAGTTTACACTAGACTGGATCCAGGAGACTGAAAACTTGACCAATATTCCTCAATTGCACAAGTTTGGTCTTCAACGTTCACCAAATTCACTATTATGATCGGGAAATGGTACCAGATGAGCGAGGAATACCGTTTGGAAAAGTCTTGAGTACATTTGCGTACTTTTGGCCTAATTTGGAAGAGCTCAACATCAAAACGGCACAAGGTCATTTTCGCTTTCACGATAATTACTCAATAATGGCGGATCAAACGAATCGACTGCGCATGCTCTCTATTGGTTGCTTTAATGGAGCTAACTTTACCTGTCATCAACTGTTGAGTGCGCAGTATCTCAAGAGATACATTCGTGAATCTGGAGAACGGTGGGCGAAGTTATCAAAACAATGGGAGTTGTTTTTCAAAAATTCCGATTCAGTTTGGATCAACAAAAAGGTGGTTTGATTTAAAGCGTTGTAACTTTTCCTTAGTGTTATGTGTATTGTCTTAAACATTTGCTTAACTCTTTGTCATTTGTCTAATTATAAGCCATTTTATTACATTGTAGAATAAGGTATACATTGCTTGATTTTAAAAATACTCTGATTTTAATACATCAATGATTTTAAATAGATTTCGAGCAATGCTTGTAATCTCTTAAAATGGTAACAAACTTATTGAATGTCTTTCCTCTTACACCAATATATTAGTTTCCACTAAAACACTCATATATGTAACTTCTTTATATACAAAATTAGAAAATTACAATTTTCTTTAATTTAATTTTAAAATCAAAAACAATGAAAACCCGTTTATATATCGGGAATGACTCTTACCATACAAAAGGTTTCCTATCTAACTTACCAATTATACCAATTTCAGTTTGAATTGTTTTTTTATATTTTTAATGTTGCTATGTCTATGTTTAGTGATTCAGAAATTAGTTTATTTACAAAAAATGTTGGTAAATAAAACAGGTAATTTTGATTTTTGTTATATTTGAGTCGAATTTGAGCAAACGAATGTTTTAAGATGTTGAAAGATTTATTATAATTTGTGTAACAGAATCTAAACTCGAATTATACCCGTATCTGTATCTCTAGAAGGAAGGTCGAGTAAGAAATTCAACAAACAACATATTGTATTGTATATTGACTTTTTATCAAATCTTGGTGTAAAATTTGAGATATTACGCAAATTTTTACAAACTAACCCACCAATGACCATTGATAGTACATCAGGGATTTTGTCAAGTTTTTTCGTTTTCCAGTTTAAGTATTTTATTAAATAGTAAAACTATTATTTTTTATTAAATTTGATATGACAAATTTATTCATTATTTTGTTTACAAAATTCAACTCGCACTTGGTTTGGTTTAAAAAAAGTTTTAATGTTTTTCTTTTTAGTCTCTTCAGCTTTTGATTAAGTGAGCCGCCCAGAAGCCAAACAGCTTAACTCCACTCTGGACCATTTTGAGTAAAACGCAAAATAGTGATATGCTGTTTTATTTGGTTTGTTTTTCATATTACACATATTTGGGATGTTTTTATTAACCAGAAATGTTTTAAATGTATAATCTCACATTTTTAAACTCTAAAAACTAATTAAAATGGTGGAATTTAATTGTTTTTGCTAAAAATTCTGATTTTTCATGGAGTTGGTCGTTTTGGCTTCTGAAAAGTTACTCAAAATTATTTTAAGTTTTGAAACATTTTTTAGATTATTTGTTATTATTGGTTTATGAAAAGATTACAAAACAATTAGCAAAAATAGAATTAATATCTAAATAATATTTTAAAAAATAATAAAATAAATAAATTTTAGTTTATCCAAATTACGTTTTTAAAGTTAATATTATAATTATTATAAACTGGTTGAATGATTAAAGCAAATCCAACATGTCCTTTTTCTTTTCGTTTGTTATTTTTCATTCTCGACTCGATATTCTAGAGGGTAGAAAAACACCTATTACATTAATTCGATTGACTGTTTAATTGACTGTTCTGGCATAACTTTTTTTATTAATAATTTGAAAATCAAATATATCAAAAGTTTGTTTGAATTGTTTTCAAAATATTTAACTTGATCTACTTGAATGTTAACTAATTGATAGGGTTATTTATTGTTGTTTTTCTTTCGGTTGGTCAATAGAACTTTGCAATTATTTTTGTAGACAAAAATTCTAGGTATCAAAGAAGCAATGATGATTAATTGTGATCCATGACCAATCTTGACTGAATATTCATTCGAATGTTGTAAGCTATAGTATTTGCAGATTTGGTGCAAGTAAATAAAATACAAAATTTGCATTAATTGGATTTAAATTTGAAATTATTATAAGGTTGAAATTCGAATGAAATGAACAATTCAAATAAGTCGTAATAACATGCTTTTAATGTTAGAACAGTTCTATAGATCAATACAAATTATCTCTATGGTTTAACTGAATGTACTTTCATGGAGTTAATCTGATTGGCCACTGAAAATAATCTATTTTTGTTCAGAAGCCAAAAAAAGTTTGTACTTTTTAGACGATTGTAATTTTATTGAAAAACTCCATGATTTAGCACTTGAAATAGTTTATTTGATGAATAATCAACAAAACAACAAATATTCATCATAATCTCAAAATTTTCCAAAATGGAGTTAAGCTGTTTGGCTTCTGAGCGGCACAAGTCATGGTGCCTGTATGTTTTTTGGATTAGGCCCAATTGCTATTTTCTTGTAATTAGCTGAGCGAATGGAACGAACGGAACGAAGGAGTGAGCGTCAGCGAACGACTGAGTGGAGTGAGTGGAATGAGTGAGGCTTTTGGCCAGAGCTCGAATGCTCTTTGTACAGTGAACGTTAGAGAATTTCGTATATAGAAATGAGTAGAAACTTAGTTATCAAACTTTCTCAAGAACGTGACTACCCACAGAGGTCAATTATGATTTCATTTATCTGGTAAGATTTGGGGAAGAAGTGTATTGATGGACATTGAAATCCATCGAGAATAAGACCGGTTAAAGGTGAAATTTGATTGACTATTTGAACACTCACTTTTATTTATATTTTATTGATTGGGCAGTAGTTTTAAACTAAAATGAGTTCAACATTATGAACATTTAAGGACAGAAGTTGAGGGTTGTATAACACAGTTTATTTAGGTTATTCGCTGAATGTCAAATTTGAATTCTGAATAACAATTTTTTCATGTCAAATGATATTTTGCAAATAATTAATACCAATAAAACTACACACTTATACATTAATGAACAATTTGAATAATACATAACAGTGACTATGATAATTTTAAACAGAGAGTGACTGTAGTTAAGCATACTCGACCCTGTTTGCTCATATGTTGCAGACATATCAAATTACCCCCTTTTCGCCTTAAGCGTTTGGTACGTGTGAGAGGAGAGTAAAGTTCAACTCAAATTTATGTCTGCAGAATGTCACATGTCACATGTGAGGAAGCATTTTGTGCATTGACCACTGTGTGTGCACACAAGTGCAATAATCATTTGGTGTTAACATATTCAATATCATGTCAAACAACATACATTTGAGAACCAAAATTCTTGGATTACGAGGGTTAACTTATACAAATCAAAAGCCCACACAAAAAAAATTCAAACGCCTTTGTTTATTATTGTTTTTGATTAAAATTTTTAAATACTGATAACTATATAGCTTAGATGCTTATTTGTTTTAATACAACAACTACAATCATTGAAAAAATTCATCTCGAGGAAAATTAAATAAAAGAAACACTCAAGGCACAATCAGCACGGAATACTTTTTGCCAATTCTTGATTAATTAATCGGATAACCGTGAAATGTCGCTCAGCTTTACTGCTTGCAGTTTATCTAGTTAATTTTGAAGTAATTTTTGATTTGTTCACTATTCATGGGGTTTCTAAATTTTACAAATTTCTTAACACAATTCACTCTCATTCCATTCAATAAACTATTAAAAAAATTCAATTAACACTCCTCAGTGCCAGTGGCATTTGAACATACTCCACCATCAACATTGCGCAACACTATTTTCTGTATGATTTCATATTTATGCGCTTGAAAAAATAAATATTGCGACCTTGTTTCAATGTTGAGCGAGATTAATCAAATTGACGATTTGGGAATATTTTTCGCATTTGCTATTTTGCAAGAGACAAGATAAGTTTTAGTTATTTTTTTTGAATAATTACTTTTTATAGTGATATTCCCATGCTACTTTTAAAAAGGTTACTACTGAATATTTTTGAACTATTTGGGTAGCCTTGTCGAAATTACAAATTTAAGTAAATGAAATTTAAAATTTTTTTATTTTTCAATTAAAAATTCATTGCAGGAAAGTCTTCGTTTTGCAGTTTACACAATAAAACAAATTTCGTAGGATGATTAAAAAAATTGTATATTTTGAAAAGGAGATTATGATGACACCCAGTCTTATGCTCTACACAGTGGACACAATTCATAGTGTTTTATTATTTGGGTTCGTTTTAATGGCGCCCGGCGTCTGGTTTGCTCAAAAGATACTTGACCTAATTTTCTCGTTTAGATGCGTTTTGTGTTGTGTCTCTCAGTTTGTGTGTGCTAAATAGCACACAATTTTTTTCTCTGCAACTTGAGGGTTCTGTGAGCGCCATGCCCCTTTATTGTTACCAACCGGGAAGTGATGTGATGCAAAGAGAAACGCACTTTTTCTGCTCTTTTAGGTGAGATAAAACATGACGCCCTTCTCTTCCACTGTAACTTTCCCTATTCAAATCAAGGCGCATAGTAACAGTGAGTGAAGGATGATTGGGTGATTTTTTTCTGTGTAACGTGTGTGTTTGATTGTTTTGCACAATGTTTGTTCATATTATACGCGTCAACATAGTCAAGGCTAGTTAACTATCCAGACATAACAAACCAGACAAATCATTAACAAATAATAACAATTCAACAAAGGCACCATGTTGGTACTACTCAAGGTCGCATAAACAAAATATTGATACAAAAAAATCAATCAAGTATTTTACGGGTAATTTTAAATTTTTGAACTAAATTTAAACTTTCTGAGCTAAATTTGGAATAATTTTACAAGATTGTTTTTACCAAGATTTATTACAAGGTTGCCTTATTTATGAATTACCCAACTTCTGTGATTAATGTTCACAATTAACTAACTTTTCTGGCCTACTTAATTATACAATTCTGTGCAATCATGAGATTTTTGTGCAATTAACTTAATTATATCATTACAGGGTGGTTTCGTATTAATGGAAAATTAATTCAGTATATGTTTGTTGGTTATTAATGTCATAGGTCACTCTGTATACTTTTATTTCTCACATTTACAATATATATCATAAAGGATTAGTTTAGTTAATTAAAAATAAATCTTCCTACAATAATATCACGAGTCTACAAATCAAGTAGCTTACTAACCTGATTATGGCGATTTTTTAACCAGTTATTATTAAAGGTATAAATAGTCAAACCCCAAGATATCTTATCTCTGTGTGCTCGAATTTCCGAATAAATCGAGATAAAAGTCGGAGATTTGGTCATTTTTAGCCATTTTCAAAAATTTATTAAAAATATATGCAATAGTCTCTGGTTCATTGTATGATTGTATTTGGAATATTTTGTTTTTAAAATATGATTACCAGAAAACTGGGAAAAGATATACTTAGTCATTTCATCAGAATATCAAAATTTCAAAACAAGCAAACTATAACAAATAGTGTCAACATCAGGGACAGCACGACCCAAAAATGAAATGGTCTGTTCACAGAAGGCGTTTGTCTTGATTGGCTGCTGCCTTTTGTCTGCCTCTTAGTACGAATGCAATTTGCGTGTTTAGCTTTATTTATTTAGAAATAGTCAATTTAAGGATGCACATATACAAAACAACAAAATATTCATCACAATCAATTGATTAATCAGCAAGGCTGTATGTTTTGCCAAGTTTGCGTTTGTATGTTCGTTTGTTAGAGCTGTTCATGCAAGCAACAAAATCACCCATACATTTCTCGTCTCTATTACCTCTTGAGTATCTGGCTTCAATTGGTCCCATCAGTTGGTGTGCACGTTCGCATTGCTGTTCACCCTGTGCTCCGCAATTTGGTGGAAATCGGCGTGGATGAGAATTACAAAGATGAAGCTTGTAGGTGCAACTGCAGCCAATATCCTTGAAACTTGTGCACATTCCCTCCATAAGTTGCAAAAAGTTGTTACTTCGTTTGTTTCCTAAAAAATTTTCTCGGACATCTACGAACGCCAACCACGCAATCAATTCACTCTCATCCAAAAGCTTGATTAGCTCATGCTGATGTTTTACCAGTTTCTTAATTTCTGGTCCAGTAAATTGAGGCCTTTTTCTAATATGGTTATGGGTCTTTCCAGTTTCATTGGACAGAAATTTAAGTAATTTGATTTGAGGGTGATCGGAAAATTCATCCTCTTTTTCTTCTTCATCATTGTAATTTTTTGGTAAAGGTCGCCTCAACAAAAGTGTCCTAACAAATTCTTCAACAACTCCAAGTTGAACGTGAAGCGGTGGTGCCCAAAATCTGCTCACATCTTCAACTGCTCCCTCACATTTGACACTAAACTCGCCGATTACATGTTCTCCTCGTTCGTCCCATTTCTTTCTCCATTTCAATTCGAAGTCTGTAGTCGTCGTTTCCCAAGTAGATGCACATGTTTCTACATCGACCATAGACTAGACCTTTCAGCAAATTGGTCACTTTCAGATCTGCACAAATGTGCCAATTGTATTCTGTGTATTTGATGAGATTAATAATGATTTTCATAGAATCGTGGTTTTCAGTTTTGCGATTGCCATCACCATAAGCAAGAGGCAAAGGGAACTTTGTAGTTTTGGGATCATTGTGTAAAAGAAGACACTTAAGACTTTTCTTATTGGAATCAATTGAGAGACGCCAATCACTTTTCCAGTCATCCTTGAGTTTCATTCCACACTCTTCCATTAGTCCCACTATGTCAGTGCAGTACACATAGCCTTCCTCAGATTTCGCAAAATATTTCGAGTATCGTTGTTCTCGTGTCCTTGGTGCAGTACATTTGACATCCTTTTGGCAAAGACCTCGTTCTTTCAATATTGAGGTAGCAATTTCCGCAATTTGCTTAGGCATTCCACCAGGTCGTAGAATACGGAATAAATCATCTAATTCCTCTTGGGTGAAGAAGCTAGGAATGTCCTCTTCGGGTGGACATTCGTAGTCAGGGTCATTTGGGTCGTCTTCATAAACAACACTCACTTCTTCATTTTTCTCACGTATTGGCATTGCGTGAAGGAGAGAAAGAAAATCTGGTGCTACATCTTTGACATTAAAATAAACAGGCATTGTTGCTGAAGATTCGCGAACCACTTTTATCTTTCCGTATTGGTCGATTTTTTCCACTTTGAAATAATAACGTTCAAGTTTGCCTCGTGTCTTTAAATTCATTCCGTTAGTTGTGTCTTTAGAATTACAGAAAAAGCACACATCATGATTAATCGGATTAGTCCAAATAACAGGAACCTTCAAAAATTTGGTTTTGAATTTTCTATTGTACCAATTGTGAAGAGATACATAACAATTGTCACAGATAACATCTGGAGCCCAGTCAGATGGATCATCAAATTTAGAATCAAAGAAACTGACGTAAGCAAGCTTGATCCAGTCAATGTCGAAACGATTCTTTCCGGCTTGTTCGGAGTTAGATCTTCGATTCTTGAGTTTGACATTTTTCTTAGTTTGAAACACCAACAAACCACAAATATAACAGTGATTATTCTTTCGAGGACAAACCATGATGATGAATAATAAAGCAATTTGGTCACACTCAACACAAACATGCAAGTAGTCACGTGTGTGCCTATGTAAATATACGAACACCGAACGTAAAGCATACCCTAGGCGATTGCCTCGAAGGCAGTGGGCTCTGTTGTGTGCGCTAACGTCCACTCACTGTCGTAAATTACAACTTATTTTGTTTATTTGGAAATTTTGATATTCTGATGAAATGACTAAGTATATCTTTTCCCAGTTTTCTGGTAATCATATTTTAAAAACAAAATATTCCAAATACAATCATACAATGAGCCAGAGTCTATTTTAAAAATAGTTAAAAGTGACCAAATCTCCGACTTTGATCTCGATTTATTCGGAAATTCGAGCACACAGAGATAAGATATCTTGGAATTTGACTAATCGTACCCTCAATAACAACTGGTAAAAAAATCGCCATAATCAGGTTTTACGTGTTGACTCGTGATATTCTGACTGAATTGAAATTTCAATTAAGTCTTAAACTTACTAAAGAAACGTTGAACTTGAACTTTGTTGGGTGGATTATTATCAATGTATGACATAAATGGTATAAACATATTTTTAAATTAATTCCACTAAAACTTCTCAACTCAAATAATTTTAATCTAAAGGGACCAACAACATAGCAAGATATAAATCTATTTTAAGCACAAAGCACAGTCGTCTCCCCGTCATTCTTAATCAAATTAATATTTCCAAATCTTTTTTCTCATTTTTTAAAAACAATTAAATTTCTGATATAAACTTTTAATCTAATTTATTGTGCAAATTGTGCAACTTTTTCTCTCTGTTCCTCCTCATTTTCCTTCTGTGATTAATGTTTTTTATTTTATATCTTTATTTCACAAAATTCAATTCTATTTTTATTACCCTTACTTATTTAGAGTCTGGCGAAATCAAAACCAAAAATAACGTTAAAATCAGTTGACACATTTTGTTAATTTATTTTAATAAAATTACTATTTCAGGCTCCACTTCTGTTAAAAAGTACAAAGGACCAGTCACTATCGTTAAAATATTGGTTTCAAGTTATCGCTATCTATGAATAGTCTCATAGACTCCTAGTCTCTTAGACTAATGGCTCAATTAACTCGTTTTGTAGCACTCTGGCCAATTAATTTGTGTATTTTCCATTGTTTTACATTTTTCCTTGTCCAATTTATAGTTTGAGCATTAATCGACTATTTCCAACCACCTCCATTATAATTCCACCCTCACTCCAGTCATTATTCATCATTATATTCGTGTTCACGTGTTTCTCATTAACTCTTTATTGCTCTTTTCACTCAAATTATTTTTGTTGTTTTGTTCAAAGCTAATATTGTCCGCTCATTTTCTACTCAATAATCAATGAAGGAGAAAGGAGGGGGTGTGGCTATTGAGACTCGTGTAGGGGAATGAGTAATGACAACAAATGATCTGAGAAGAATAGAGAAAGTTAAAAATGATGATGATCAGTAGGGAGAATAGGTTGAAAGATTATCAAAAGATTGAAAGAAAACATTTGGACTACCCTGGTAATTCGAATTTGATACAAAAAAAAGAATTATATAAATGGTTAAAATACTTTGTTTTACTGCGCATGCGTAGATTAAATTCAAGATTCAATTAATGATTGACAGATAATTCATTTTTATTTTTTGAAATAACTTTCTTTGTTCTAATATTTAAGTATATTTCTATTTTTTTGTTTACCATTATACAATTTAAAGCAATTTTGACACTTCTATGTAAACTTAATAAATGGTAAGTTATTTCATTACTTTGTGTTTTTAAAATGTGTGTTGTTGTACGAATATCGATATATGTTATCTTCTACTGTTGTCTTTTACATAACCAGGAATGACGTAATAAATGCAATCATTAGTGCGTAAGTTAATGATGTATTGTTACGTATGAACAAAACATATGAACAGGTTAACAAATCAATCAATCAATATTACGTCAATTAATGATACATTCTGTTGCTGCATCATGTTTGTTCGAATGTGGATAGTTGATCAAAAAATCTAAATTTCTCAAAACAATTTTTCTGTAAATAGTTTGTTTATCTCCAAGAAGATTTATCCACTTTACTACTCGGTGGTCTATTTAAAACTTGGTCAATCATACTTTGTTACATTATTAAATTTTTGATGCTGTGTGAGGCTAATGATGTGTCGAGTTGAGTTTGTGTTAACAAATGTAGGGTTAAGTTATTGTTTGTTGGTTCAAACGATTACTTGAGCTCATCATGATTATTACGTATTGTGTGAATAGTCCCTTATCTATTGGGCATAACGATCTACTGTGCATTGGTTAGTTATGACTACTGTGATGAACTTCATGCCAATTACGCCTAGTACGTTATGATATAATCATCATCAACCAAATGATTATGAAGAGAACACGAACAGGCACTAAAGGCGAAGTACATTGAGATAATATCTCATTGACAATGATATTTCCACCTTGATTATACAAAATATATATATGAAATATAATATGCGTTTTCGATTATCACTACATTTATTTATGAATGACTGTAAATTTATGAAATAATCACTAGATGGCGTAACTACATTCGTGTTACTATACACTTTTTCGCGGGCATATTTAAAAGGTAATTTTTATCAATTAATTAATTAAGACTCAGATTTCTGTCTATTTTCTCTTTTAAATCCATCAATCAAAATATGTCATGATAAGAATTTCCCATTATTTCAATAGTTTTTTTTGTTTAGTTTATGCTAATAAAAAATAGTTTTATCGTTGAGAAATTTATAAAGTAGCTGACTTTCTTTTTCAAAAGAGCAAAAAACAACTAATTCAAACACTTACAGATATTTTTGCAATTGGATCTTCATTCATATAAAAATAAGTCACCAACAAACATACGAAAATGTAGCAGAAGGGAGTGCGGAAGAGAGACAGACGAGATATTTTTATGAATGGGGAAAAGAGAATATTTGTAGGCGTTGAGAAAAGTTACTTAATGTTAATATACAAATTGAATGCAAAAGTATGAACAAATATATTGCATACACTTCTGATTCATGAAGAATCTGAAGAATATGACAACATTCATCTCCTTCTCCATGCCCACTTTAACTGTTTGCTCTTCCTCATCCCGACTCAGCATCGTCGTAAGAAGCCGTGAAGTAGTAAGTTAACAGACGTTTTTCCGATAAATACTGAAGACTAATGTTTGGTGAATGTTGTGCGGAGGATGATGCAACACGGACAGACAGACATTCACAACATTCTTGTACCACTCAACCCCAAACCGACTTTACCTTTACGTGAAAAATGTGAGCGTTTGTATTTCTATAAATAAATTCACCGACTGTTACACAATGTTCGGGTTGATTAAATGACAAATATGATGTTAAAAGATACTTTAGATTATATTATTTTTCAAGATGTTTAAAAATTTCTGCACTTTTTTCGATTTCTTCCTATTCGTCATTAAACAGGTTTTATAATTGTAATAATTTTATTCTTGCCTCTGTAGGCAATGCTACAAAATTCAATTATTTGAACTGTATTTAAATTTCATATTTTCTTAATGATTTAATTTAGTTTGGTAAATGATAATACTCATATAAAAAAAGGTAAAGCTCAGCTCAACTATCAATTCACATATTTTGTCAATCTATTTGATTTAACTTTCACATTACCATTTGTGCTAACAAGCTGCTTAGAAAATCGTTTTTAGTTGTGTCAGTCCCTTGCAAAGTTGATGTACTCGAAAGTGCATTTAGACATTCATTCATTGTCACTTGAGTATCAACAAAAGTGCAATTTAAGTTGCTTGTGGTCATTTACATTTGTCCTATTTGGTGAAGTGACTCGAAAACTTGTTTTGTTTTGTAGTTTCGTGTCTATGTCATTTGTTTGCATTTCACAATGAAAAATAAAAAGAGAGATGACTTATTGAGATGCTTTACGCTTGTTTGAAATGGCCATATATGGAAGAAAGTGATTCGACATTTTACTTTGAAACAGTAGTATTTTACAATCATGATTAGAAAATGAATTGAAATTTTGGAATTTAATTTGTATGTTAATTTTAAAGTTTAAAGTCTTTAAGCACAAAACAGGAACTAACAATCCATTAGTGTGTAATTTGGAGGCTATAAGGCAATTTTGTGAAGAATTTCATGATAAAAATACAGAGATTAAAGAGCTATAATAATTTTTTCGTAAAATTTTTGCTATTTTTATTAAAAGGATTAAATTGATTTTATTCTAACTAATGATCCTATTCGTGTATATTTGTGTCCAGTGTAACAAACCTGAATAATTCTATACCGTACAGAATGATTAATGATTGCACAAGTAAGGGATTTTAAATTTAGAAAATAAATATGCTTCGGAGTAAAATTCTGCGTTCTAAAACAATAAATCCGTGATTAGCAAAATCTCTTAATGATTTTTAGTTTTGTTTGTGGATACAGAGAATGTTATTTATGAGGCTTAATAATCTTGTAGACTCATACACCGTAGAATAAGAGTTTAATTTGCTTCTTCAACCTTGATCGTTTCTTAAAAGGTAAAATTTGTATATTTTTTTATTTTTTTTAATTAATTAAAACCTCTTGTTTTACTTGTTGGTCTCAATTCTCGACATATTTTTTTTGCTTAGCAGTGAATGTACTATGGCTAATTAGCTTATAAGTGCTTCCGAGTGCAATTACTCAAGACACTTCACCGCTTGTTCAGTTTTAGTGTTTTTATATTTCAAAACAAAAACATTTACCCCAAAACGCATCCAAAAGCTTTCGACTCTAAAATAATCTCTTTATAGAACTGTTCACAATTTTTGTCCACTTTTACTTGTATTGAAAGCACTGATTAATTATCACGTTATTTGTGAACAGTCGCTTCCAAATTGGGCGTAAGATAGTAGTTAGTTAAAGTTAGTTAATGTTAATTACGCCGTGCGCTCTTCTTTTGATGTTTTGCAAGAGAATTAGGATGGCGCCTGGCGTCAGTCTAAAGAAAGTTTTTTTTGTGAATGGGCATGCTCTAATTAATTAGAATGAGAATAAATAACAAAATACTTTCATTACATGACGTTTTATGCAATAACAAATTTACCGTCTACAAACCAAAACCCGGTAGCTTGACTTGTCATGTGATCGATCAAGGGACATGAGTTGACAGTGGGGGCTCGGGTGGGAAATTTGCATTACTACAAATTTACTTTTAAATAAAGTCTTTCCTAAATAACAAGATTTCCGAAAAATACCGAACCGGCAAAAGCCAGTTTGAAAACCCAATCTAACCTGTCTTATCTAATCTCCAATCTATCTCCACATTGTCTCAATGTCTCAATCTCTTCTAAACAGAAACAAACAAATAGTGCTTGTATTGTTTTGTCTGTACTGAAAGTGACTCTGACACTCAACACCTTATTCTTGATATCTCAATTCAAACCCTCAATCTGCTATCCCTCCCCACCATCTCTACCCTCCACCATTAATTGCCTGTACCCAATAATTACCTCACCATTAATGTCACATTACCACTTGACCCCGACCCCCACAGTCTCCCTATCACATTCTATGTATCACCCCCCATTTCACTTTCATCCAACATCCATCAACAAACAATTAATTCACGTTCTCAATTCACAACTCAAACTTATTCCCTTCTTAATGCATTTGGAGACACAATCAACTTGTTCACTTCTTCACAACTCTCAACAACAAGTCAATCATTTATTAATTTATTTTCTATCTTTTCTTTTTTCAAAACTTTGTACCAAACAACGATTGTCGTGAGATGCAGTTTTGCACGCATGCGCAGTTGCTCAAATTGTACATTGTGCATACTGTCTGCGTTGAAGCGTTAAAATGTGACATTTGATTGAACGAGTTTATTGTCTAATAATTTAAAAAGACTAATTTTTTTAAAATTCGGCTTTAAATACTGAGGATTCTACAAGGTAAGCCCAAAATATTTTTATTTCCTTTTTCATCTGATCAAATCATTTTACTAATCACTCTGTGTTCTCAATCTCAAACCCCTAATTCCCGTTTACCATCTTGTTGATCTCAAGTACTTTTATGTTATTTCTTTTTTTGTCTATTTTTAAATCGATCAATTTTAATTTTCATGATCAATACTTTTATAAATGGTCCAACGTTTCGATTACCTAACTTAATGTTTAATGATCAAAATTTTCAATGAATAAATTAAATCAAATTTTCATCTTCAACTACAATCGCTCACACACTTAATTATGAGGATTACTTCGGTTATGTTCGGTATCAAACATTAAGGATTGGTCATGTTTACTTGAGATCATGTAACACGAAAAACAAATTGAACAATCAAATCGAGAAGAAAGAAAATGTGAACTTGAAGGTGATCAAAAACAAAATGATTGATGGGGGGTCAATACGGCTAACAAGTTTGTTACGTAATCTAATTAAACCCGTGAAAATATGATAATTTGGATTATCACTTAGAAAAACTTTCGAGATTCTCTTTTAAAAATTCTCTTTAACTTCATAAACATTGTTTCTTTCTTTTATTAAATTGAATGCGTAAATTCATGCTAACTTTTATTTATAAGTTTTGTTTATATTTTTGTTATACATTTGATCTGTCATCTTCTTCTTCTATACCAACGTAATCCATTTTTGTGTTAAATGAGTGGGCGTAATGGAAGAAGATGAATTAGATGGATATCCGGTGACATGACGCCAACTCTCATCAAACGAACTAAGAACAAACTCCATATTTGCTCAATTTGTACTTTGAATTTAAATTTAATTTATTGATCAAAAGTGAAAATTTGCACTTCAACTTTGACGTCAACTCCATCCAAGTTTTCCAAATTCAGATAATTTTTAATTATATTTAAAAATCACTTATAATCAATTACCATGTTACTCATTTTATTTCCCACCAAATAGTAACTTAATTTATTCAACTGATTTAGCAATGCAACTATCGCAATAGAAATAGAAATGAGCGATAAGAAGTGAATGTTGAATTCGTATTTTAATTTGAATGTTGTTGTTGTTTTTGAATCATGAATCGCAGTTATCCACATTTTGTCACTCATTTTCCGACTTTGAACATCTACCTAGCGTGGCAGGGGTTATTCAGAATATATTATTTAAACATTTTTTAAAACATATGACTACATCGAATTGTGGATTAATTTTGTAAATGGTTTTTATTTTCAAGAAATTTATTTTCTGATTAATTTTCTAAATTTAATTAAAATACTCAAAAACGAATTATCCCATGTTGAAGTTTTACATACAAACTTTATTTTCAATTAAACGTTAGTTTATTTATTAAATCCAAACATGTCTCATCTCTTATCTGTTCTTGTAATCTTTGTTTGCTACAACCAAACAAACATCTTCAAATGCATCAACTACTAGTTCCATCTCCCACACTCAAACTTCAACATAATCTGCCATATCGGTCAATCGGAAGTGAGATTGGTGGGTTTGAGTTTTACGCAAACAACCTATGTTTTTGCTTAGTCGTTCTAGAAAAACTTTATTCATATTTGAGATCAAACAAAATAATTGATTTGATTTGTTTTTTACATTAAATAAGCCCACATGAAGACACTTAAAGGTGAAATTTAAAAAATATTTTTTTTGTTGAACTTTATTAATTTTTTAAGCTCATTTATTGATTTTGGTTGTAATTCGTGATTTAATGTTTTCTACATTTTATAACGCACATGCGCACTATAGCATGCATGCACCCTCACCCTTAATTAGACAGTAGAAGAACATGTCTTTTATCTCGTGATGGACATAGTTCACACAAAATGTCACTGATGATTGATAAAGGTCACAATTGGTACTCATAATTGGTGGGTTTGCATTTTGTACGAGTGAATGGTGAAGTGGTTTGTTTAATTGGTTTTAATTTTAATCAACTTAAAGTAATGTCCGTAAAAAGCTGCAGATCTTACGTAAATGTCTTTTATATTTTTTTATAACCAATATTTTAAAAGTGTTAGCAAAAGTGAAGCCACTCATAGAAAAATGTAAATATGATATAGTATCACTTAGATTAATTAAATTAGTACGAAAATTGTCCTTGGCAGAGACATCTGCATGTGCTGACGTAAATGAACTTTATTATTTTTTTTATGGTTTTTGTTTGTTTGAATGAAGTGTGATTGGGGTAATTAAATTAAGAGGAAAACATTGATATACCTTAAAAGTGTTAAATCTATGAAATGGATGGCTTGTTGAGTGGTGAGATTAGATTGAGATTGATTGAGGTTAAGAAATGTAAAGTAAAGTTTGAGAGTAAGATTACCTACGTCAGTGATTTTGTTATTTTTGTTCTAAAAGACATTTAAATAAGCTTAATTAAAGGTAACATTCAGTAAAATGCATTATCACGAATTTTATCTGCGAATTTATTGAACACTTTTTAAATAAGTAAGCCTTAATTCAACACGAACTGTCAGAAAGTGAACAATCGAGTTATAACAAGCGATGAGTGAGTGTGGCTGTTGGGGTACAAGAATACGCCAAAAACGAACTAGTTTGTACTGTTTTGTATATTTAACACTGTTTGTGAATGACCCTTGAGGGGTGGAGACAATAAGAAAAAGGTTACATGAAGAGTGTATAGAGTGGGTTATAACGTAGAGTGAAAAACAGTACTAGCTATGGCCTTTTCAACAATTCTTTTTTAAAGTTTTTTTTTCGTTTGCATTTTTTTTCTGGGTTTTTAAAAGGTACTTCAAATTCTGTAAATATATTTATAAATTCAATGCATATCATAAACCACTCAGAATAACTTTTTAAAATTACGTAGGTTGTGGTTAAGGTTTTTCAAAGGTAATTCGAAATCTTTTAATTTAATTAATTTAAAATTTGAACGGCAATTTTAAATTGCACTACAAATACACTCGTGCTTTCCGGGAATTTTATGTTTTTAAATACTAAAAGAATAATAAATCGAATATATTTTAGGAATATAGCTATGCAACCTATTTTTAGGCTTTTTCTAAATGTCAGAATTTTCATAATTAATTCTCACATTATCACGCAATTTAAAAAAGCTAATTCACAAAGTTCAAGTGTGACAGCCTAGCAAAACATTACACTAGTTCTTCATAGATGTTACCCTCCTCCACAATTCAAATCACACACATGCGCAGTACAGACACACACAACACAACGGACAGAAACGACCAGTGTTCGTGAGTAGAGGTCAAGCACTGCTGCAGTCAACATGTCACTTGCTCACTAGGTCATTTATTGTAAACTCCAACGAATTACTCAAATATTCCTCTGTATCATCGTTAACCTAGCAATAAATACACCTTGTACGTCACACAAGTTTCACGATTAGCATAGCATGCAAAAATAAAAGGTATCTTTCACAAAGTAAATTTTAATTTTTTCTGGTAAAAGATCGTTTATAAGTTTTTTTGTATTAATTTAAAAAAATAACAGTGTGAACTATATATCAAAAACTTGGGCAAGACACAGTGAAATCCCCCAAGAATTGTGCAACTCTATGATTTGTGGTTGTAAGATGAACTTTCCATGAACGGATTTTTGTCACCATTTCAGCATTCACTTCTCCTCAATGCATTTCCAGTCCAAATCAGTCATGAGTCATGACCAAGCAACAATTTAAGTCAATGCATTGATTATTTGACAAATGTTTCAATCTCAGTTAATCCAGCAAAATCAATTACCTTTCACTGTCCAAAATGTTAATTTCCATCAATACTCAATTATCTAACAACACCAATTAATCAATCTGTTTGCCTCGTCATCTATGCAAACTGAACCACTTCATTTTGCCTGTTGTGTCAATCTCATTCTAAGACATCTCTATGTATAAGTTTTAAAATAAATTCGTGTAATGAAAAGCTTGTGATTTAAATAAATTAAAATAACTTTACTAAAGAAAATATATAATTTTTTTCCTGTTTCTATAGTGCGATTAAAAGGTTAATTTTAATTAATGTTCGAATAAATTCTCGTGAAAATTTAATTATTTCAATAACTATTTCCCCAAAACGTTTTCTCAAAGTTCATGCAAAAAACTCAAATTTATTTAACCAAATAAAGACATTGTCCTGTTGTATGCTTTATTGTACTTGATTTTCATCCTCATTTATTGAACTGGTAAAACGAAAAGTCAAATAATTCCCGTACGTACGAATGTACGCTTTGAGTTACTAAATTGTACGTTTTTGATTGGCTTTGTTTTGAGATTTTTTGGTAGTTTTTTGGATTGTTAGATGTAGATGTAGATGGCTTAATTACAGGTAATTTAATGTTTAGTTTTTTTTGAAAATTTTTAATTTTAATAATATTCTATTCATTTAACTAAATCCTAAATTAAAATTAAATTCTTCAATTACCATTAATTCAAGTATTTCATTAATCTTTCATAATCGTTATTACCGATGAAAGAAAACATTGGATTACAATTTTTTGACAAAACTTTCTGTTTTTCTGAGTTTCAAAATTGTGAACTGATTTTCTCAGATATTGCACGGTCATTTCGAAACAGACAATCAAAAGGTCTAAAACTTAGATAAATTTTTTTCTCTATATCCACTCAAATTAGTTCTTACTTGAACATGTGTATAAATTATTAGTCGTTTTGTTTTGTTTTTTAAAATTATATTTTCTTAAAACATTTAAATCTCGATCAAAGCTTGATAAAAGGTAAACATAAAAGCTAATACATTTAGGTCAATTCATATGATGCTTTATTTGTGATAATTATAACAATTATAATTTTTCGGATTAGTCCATTCCAAAACGTGTTTTTTTAATTTCTATTATTGTCATGTTAGTGTTGGATTGAGATGGAATATCATGCAAATTAACTGGTAACAAAAAAAAACTCAAAAAAAAAATCTATCCACTGTTTCTTGGAAATAATTTTTTTAGCTCTGTAGATCTATCTAATTTACTACTCGGTGGTCTATTTAAAATTTGGTCAATCATACGAGTACTTTGTTACATTATTAATTTTTGTATGATGTGTGAGGCTAATGATGTGTTGAGTTGAGTTTGTGTTGACAAATGTAAGTGCTGTAAGTTTTGTTTGTTGGTTCAAACGATTACTTGAGCTCATCATGATTATTACGTATTGTGTGAATAGTCCCTTATCTATTGGGCATAACGATCTACTGTGCATTGGCTAGTTATGACTATTGTGATCAACTTGGCTTCGTGTCACTTATTAGTTAACTAGTTTTTGTTTTGTGTCTATGACATAATCATCATCATACAAATGATCATGAGGAGAACACGAGCAAGCTAACTAAGGAGTACATGAGTTACAAACTAGTCTATCAATAGATAATTTAAAGTTTGTTCACAATTTATGGTACACCCTAGATTACGTATACGAAGTAACCAGAGTATTTTCGATTAACACTACATGTTTGAATGACTTCAAATTTATGAAACGATCCTTAGATGGCAAAAGTAAATTTTTTCAGCCATTATTGGGAGCATCTAAAAGGTAATTTTATTAATTAAATTCAGTTTTTCATTAAGTCATCAATCAAAATATGTAAAGTCTAAATTTTCTTTCTTTATCTTTTCTTAGTTTTTATTTTAGGACTTCACTTGATATTCTTTGATTATTAACTTCGAAAATCTCATATTAAATAATTTGATAAGCTAAGTGTTGTCGAATCGTACTCATGGTTACCATACTCTTTAATTTTTCTAGAGTTAGGAAAAATTCTCTGTTATTTTCATTTTAACGTGTTCATTCATATAAATGTCTGCAACAAAGATACGAAAATGTGACAGGAGGGTGTGAAAAGTGAGGCAGGAGATATTTTTATGAATGGAATGAGGAGGCGAATCGTTGGTGTTGAGAAAAGTTACTTTCCAATTATGTTAATATACAACTAGAATACAAAAGTATGGACCAACTTATTGCATCCCCTTCTTAGAACACCACAACATTCGTCTCCCACTTCATTGCCTTTAACTGTTCGCTCTTTCTTATCCCGACTCAGCATCGTCTTAAGAAGCCGTGAAAAAAGTAAGTTAGCATTCGTTTTTTCCGAGAATTACTGAAGACTAATGTTTGGTGAATGTTGCGTGGATGATGATGCGACACGGACAGACAGACATAACATTCTTGAACTACTCAATCCCAACCCACTTGACCTTTTATAATAACAAATAAAATGTGTGTGTTTGTATTTCTATAAATAAATTTAAAGACTGTTACACAATGCTCGTGTTGATTAATAAAAATGTGATGTTAGATGTTACTTTTTATTTCAAGCATTTTTTTGATTTTTTAAGTTATCTCTACTCTGTCCTCGTTGTAATTAAACAGGTATAACTTATATCAATTTAAATCGTAACCTCTATTTGCAATGTTAAGAATTTGAATTAGTTTATCTTTATTTTTAAATTCATAAATAAATGGCTTAATGATTTACTCGTTCGTTCGATAATCACATATTAAAATGGTTGATTTAATTTTCACAGCAACATTAACAAGCTGTGTAGAAAAGCATATAGTTGCTTCATTCCCAATTTTTGTACAATAATTTAAGACACTCTAAAACCAATAGCATCAATACAGTTGTTTATCTATTTTTTACAATCTCATTGTTAACTCTGATTTTAAAGGTTAATTTAAATTTATGTTCTAATCTAAAAAGTAAATTAATAAAGACTTTCGAAATGATAAAAATTATATTAACAAATTTTTTCGTTTCAACTTTAAAAAGATTCAATGACCTACATTGGTTCAATATGTTTAATAATTTGGTATATGATGTAAGGGGTATGGTTATTGAGAAGGATTTGAAAGGAAGGTGCGAAAAGGTTACTTCATTTAATTTTATCAGCATTTTAAAGTTCATATTGATAATGTCCCACATAACAAATCACCCTTAAATGTTTTTTCATTCAAATAGTACGTTATCCCATAATTTCAGATAACTTATCTCAATTGTTTTATTATGCGTACGGAACTGTATTTTTTAGTTGAGGTTTGCATCAGTGTTTTCCAATTTTAAAGTGAGAAGCATACGTTTTTTAATATTATAATTTGAGTACAATTTAGGATGTATTTCTGTTTCTTATGGTAAAGATGAGATTAAATCTTTAAGCATGCGATTCACATAATTATAACTGTTCTAATTTTCAATTTCCGATGTTGATGGGGTCTGATTTTGTAAAAGGTAATACAAGTTTGTTTCTTTATATTTTTATTGAGTCATTTGTTGTTTAGGGCATCAGTTTTAATTTAAATAATGTTTTCCTAAAATTTTATGCTTAAAGATAATAAATCCGTGATTATCTATTGAGGTGGTTAAACCTTTAGAGAATTCTTAATGGATTTGACTTGTCATGTGATCGATCAAAAGACATGCGTTTGAAGTAGGGACTCTAGTGGGATTTTTTGTGTTACTGAAAAATCAAATTATAAATAGAGTCATTCATAAATAGGGTGATAATTAGTTTTTTGAAAAAACACAGAGCCTGTAAAATACTTCTATTCCCAACTCACCTCAATCTAACCTGCCTTATCTCATCCTCAATCCATTCTCCACTTTGTCTTAATGTCTTAATCTCCTTTAGATAGAAACAAATAAATAGTCGTTGTTTCGTTTTGTTTTGTCTGTACCGCACGCGTGACTCAGACACTTAACACATAAATCTTGATTTGCCTCTATCTACCATCTCTACCCTCCACCATTAATTGCCTGTACCCAATAATTACCTCACCATTAATGTCACATTACCACTTGACCCCTCACCCCCCTCAGTCTCCCTAACCTAAACTATGTATCACTGCATTATGTATCACCCCCCATTTCACCTTCATCCAACATCCATCAACAAACAATTAACTCGAGTTCACAATTCCCAACTCAAACTTATTCCCTTCTTAATGCATTTGGAGACACAATCAACTTGTTCACTTCTTCACAACTCGCAACAACAAGTCAACCATTTATTAATTTCTTTTCAATCTTTTCTTTTTCAAAACTTTGTACCAAACAACGATTTTCGTGAGATGGTCTATATGAATGTTTTGCAATCTTTCAGCAATTTAACAGACTAGATTCAACAATTGTAAACGCATGCGCAGTATATCAAATTTTACATTGCGCATAGTGCGTTGAATAGTTAAATTGTGACCTTTTATCGGCCATATTTATTGTTTAATCAAAACTTACTTTTTAAAAATTCGTTTCAAATGGTTAAAGATTGGACATGGTAAAGCCAAAATATTTTTAATTTTAGTTTGCATTTGATAAAATATTTTAATTTTCAGCTTTCAATATTATACACTCAAACCCCAAATTCCAACCAACCGACTTGTTGATCTCATGTGCTTTTTTTGTAATTTTTTATTATTTTTTGCAATGATTAATTGAGCATCTTCATAAATGGTAACAATTTTTATGAATTTTTTAAGCATATAGTTTACCTTGCTTAATGTTCACTGAATAATCCAAATCGAATTCGATTTCTCATCTACAACCACCCACGCACTTAATTATGAAAATTGCTTCGATTATGTTCGGTATCAAACATTAAGGATTGGTCATGTCCAACTGAGATCATGTTACACGATGAACAAATTGAACAATCAAATCGAGAAGAAAGAAAGAAAAGGTAACTAAAGGGTGATCAGAATAAAATGATTGGTTGGGGGAAGAGAAGGTCAATACTATAAACAAGTTTGTTGCGTAATCTAATTTGTATTATTACTTAAAAAAACTTTCGAAATCCTCTTTTAAAAATTTCCTTTAAACTTTATAAATATGGCTTTCTTTCTTTTATTTAACTGAATGCGTAAATTCATGCTAACATTTTGTACAAGTTTTGTTTATACATTTGATCTGTCATCTTCTGCTTCTGTACCTACGTAATGGTTTGTGCTTTGAATGAGTGGGCGTAATGGAAGAAGATGAATTAGATGGTTATCCGGTGACATGACGCCAACTCGCATCAAACGAACTAAGAACGAGCTTCATATTAGTTACATTGCTCGGTTGGCACTTTGAATTTAAATTTAATTTATTGATGTGAATGAAAAGTGAAGCATCACACTTCCAGCGAATCTGCCTGTTCGATGTATTTGTTAATGAGATTCCATCATGAAATATTATGACTTTTACACTCACAGAGTACGAAAAGGTTATTTACAAAATGTGATTAAATAATAATTTTTTAGTTGATAGTTCCTCATTTTAAAAGGTTTTTATTTTCATGTAACTAATTTTAAATTTTCTGATTTATTATTTTAGAAAGTAAAATTTTTCCTAAAAACTCAAACAACGTCATATTTAATCATGCAAATGTTTCGAATTCAAACCTAAGTTAAATTTTATTTACATCAAAAGTTATTTTAACTATTAATTCAAAACATGTCTCATCTCTTATCTGTTTTTATCTCTGTTTGTTACAACCAAACAAACATCTTCAAAAACATCAACTCTCCATCTCCCACACTGCAACTTCAACTAATCTGCCATATCGGTCAATCGGAAGTGAGATCGAGTTTGTGGGTTTTAGTTTTACACAAACAACCTATGTTTTTTGCTTAATCATCTTAGAAAAACATTACTTAATTTTGAGATCAAACGAGATTATTATCATAATAGATTTAACCTAAATTAATAAATGTCCATACATGAAAACAAAGGTAAAATTTAGAATTTTTTCCTTAATATTTATTTAAGTTAAGACAGTTTTTAATACTATTTTAATCGTGATTTATATTTTGTACATTTAATAACACATATGAACATGCATTGCACCCTCGCGCTTAGTTCACACGACATGTCAGTGATGATTGATAAAGGTCACAATTGGTACTCGACAATTGGTGGGTTTGCATTTAGAATATGGTGAAGTGGGTTATTTAATTGATTTTAATTTTAATCAACGTAAAGCAATTTATGTAAAAAGTTGCACATCTTACGTAATTTTTTTTTTCTGTTTTTTTGTTTTTCCACAAACCGTAATTTTAAAAGGTAAATATGATATAATATTACGTAGATTAATTAAATTAGCACGAAAATTGTCCTTGACCGAGAAAACTGTTGTTGTATTGACGTAAATAAACTTGATTTTTGTTGGTTTTTTGTGTTTGAATGAAGTGTGATTGGTGTAATTAAATTAAGAGGAAAACATTGACATACCTTAAAAGTGTTAATGTTATGAAGTAGATTGCTGTTGAGTGGTTAACTGATTTAGATTGAGATTGATTGAGTTTGAGAAATGTAAAGTAAGTTTGAAAGTAAAGTAATTGCCTACGACAGTGATTTTGTAATTTTTGTTTCAGGATACTTGTACAGTACATTGAATGTGCACATCTTTAATTAAAGGTAACATTCAAAAAATGCGCAAACGTTATTGCACGTTTAAACTATATTTAATTTCAAATTTAATTTCTTCTGTCTGTGAATGACCCTTTAGGGGTGGAGATAATAGGGCAAAGGTTATGTAAAAGAGTGTATAGAGTGGGTTATAACTGAAGGTGAGAAACAATTCTAGCTTTGGCTTATTGAACAATTCTTACTTTTGCACTTTTGTTGAAGTTTTTAAAAGGTACTGCAAATTTTTTAAATATACTTCTAAATTAAATTAATATTTATATTATAAACTACTCTGAATTAGTTTTAAAATTGAGCAGGTTGTGGCTATGGCGTTTTTAAAGGCAATTTAAAAACTTTTAATTTGATTAATTTAAAATTTGAATGACAATTTTGACCGGAAAATTTTAAATATTATATAAAAATTTATTTAAATGATTATGATTGTTATTATTTGATGCAACTAAACAAATTAACCAACTAATCTAGTGTCCACTCATAAATGTCGTATTTTTGCAAATTTTAAGTTTAATGTTATCGCTTTTTGTTGATTAAAAGGTTCATTCATTAATTTAAGAGCTTTTCACAAATGCATGCAATGTAGATGTTGTTTTAATATGATAATATTTTAATGATTTTAATGTTTAATATGAATTCTCGTCAAATAATAAAAAAATTCACAACACCATTTTAACATATCATAGCACTCATAGAGTACGTATCAAAGTAGTGTTTTTTATCTAATTTAGTTAAATTGGTCTGTTTATTCATTCAGACATTCAAACACTTTTTGTTCTTAAATATTTTTTGGTGCAAATTTCTTTAAATTTTAGCCAAAAAGTGACTGCTTTATGAATACACAAAACGATCAATACAACTTGGCGGAAGTTTAGTACAAAATTAGGGCATAAACAGTGCGGTAGCTTAAAGATCTATCTTCCTCAATTCATATTCATATTTGTACTGTCATTTATTAATGACTCTTTGTGTGCTTGCCAAATGTGGTAAACAAGAACGTTAGGAATAGATCAAGGTGAAGTTGGCTTGTTTTGAAGTATTTCAAAGGTAAATTGAAAATATGTCTTTGTGTATTTGAAATTATACTATATAACTTATAGTTATTAAGATCGTATCGTATAAAATGGTAAAAATGTACTCTTAATCTGCTATCATGCTATTTCATTTCCTTATTTTCAAAACATCTTATAATCAATTGATTGTCAAACACTTTATATACGAATGGCCCTTTTATTAAAAAGTCTTATGAAGGGAAAAGAGGCATGGAAGGTGGTCATCAACAAGGTTATGGCACCTAATGACGTAGAAACGATAATATAAATTATCTTTTTAATTAATAAAATTATTTACAAATTACGTGTTCACGGATACTGGAAAATAAAAGGTATCTTCAAAAAGTACGTCTTAGTCTTTTGTGCTAAAAATCCAAAGTTTTTTGCACGTTCGTAATTAATAAATTACAGCTTGTTAATTAATAAAAACACACATTTGGTGGTTTTATAATTTTTAAAATTTAATTTATTGGACGTGTTGTAAAGAAGCTTAAGGTAATTTAAAAACCATTTATTTGATCTGGTAAACATTTTTTAGATTAACTTCTGGTAATATTTCTCTGAAATCTATTATTCTATCTGTGCTTTATAAATCTACTGAACTATTGAACTCCACCTCTATCATCTCGACTACACTTCTAACTGAGTGAGTGCACTGCTAGTGGCACGACCACAGTTCGACTCACATGCCATGAGTGATAGTTAGTAGATTATATTTTTTTATGGAATTAATTTTAAGATATATATGTACGTTGTATATGTCAGTGTATCTGTTGCATTTTTTGATTCAATTACAGGTAATTTTAAATATTTCATTTTTTGAAGAATTTCAATTTCAATTATATCCCCTTGTCACTAAAGCTAAACTAAAGCTTAAATTAAAATTTAGACGTCACATTATGAAGAATCTCATTAATTTTATAAAAAAAAAGGTCATGCTAAGATATTTAGGTAATTTGTAAATAGACCCAACTAGTTGATTGAGCACATGATTGATACATTGCATGGTGCACATAGACGACATGCCCATGTAAACCAAAAAGCACTAAGAGAGGCACTCGGAGTATGCACTCAGAGGGTCTTTGGCACTCCGAGGGCTACTCAGAGGGGCACTAGGAGCATGCACTCTGAGTGGCAAAGACCCTCTGAGTGCCACTCAATGGTGGGGGAAAAAATTGCCAGAAAATGTTTGACACTCGGAGTGCCACTCAGAGTAGCACTCGGAAGGCATTTTGTTGATTAAAATTTGAGATGTGAAAAGTTGACCTGTTTGTCCAATAGCTGTCCTGTTGGCAGGACAGGGTATCAAATTAATTCTTATTTTTATTTGATGCCTTCCTGTACATTACCACGCTAACCAGTTGGGAAATTAGTATGCATAATCTTCTCGCAATCGAGCTTTGATATCTTTTCCTTCAGCTGACGGGTTGAACTAGTTGACGGGTGAAGATATTCACAATATTTTAGTTGGATTATTGAATTCTTTAATTAGACTGTTGGTTTTACACAATTTGCTTATCAACCAGTTAATTGTGAGAAAGAACCCATCAACACGATTAGGATAACTGATCGGTTCACATATCCAATGGAAGAAAGAATTCATCAACGTATTATTTGCAAATTCCCCATGATTCCCTCAGTCCGCCAACTGAGAATTTTCCTGACAAATCTAATTTGTGTTCAAGATTTATGTCATAATTTCCCCATGAATTCATTGATGTCTATGAAAAATTAATAAATTGCCACTCATGGGAATACTCGAAACAAGTTCAACAAATAATAACTATTATTGAAAATCCAACTACAATCCAACAACAGAGACTAATTAAGAGAATGTTGTGTTCAGTGGTTACAGAGATGACGAAATGCAATTTGAATTTGAATTGTCAATGTGAGCAAAGCGCCACCACTGCAGCAGACAGCTCACCCTCCAACGGACAACAGACTAACGTCGCCAGTGCACTGACATTGAAGTGGCAGTTGAAAACACCACCGCGGTGTGTTGTGTGTTGTACTGTGCCACTAGCACGCTGCTAGCAGTAGAGCGCTCTGTGCACTTTGCTCTGTCTCCTCTCACTCGTCGGTTGGCTGTTGTGTTGTTTGCTGCCTGTGCTCTACTCTTCGCGTCTAATGCCTCTAAATGATCGTTTCTTGGTCTATTTCCTCGTTCCAACTATGTTTTGATTGTTCCACCATACTTCCACTCACCAGTTGTTACTCAATTATTATCAAGTCTATTCAAATTGGCATATTTTCTGTGATTTATCATTATCATCGTGCAAGTATCGAAGGCAAATCAACAAGTGATTGTCCCTTGTGAATGAATTACAACTCTGTTCGTCTGTGTCTATTTGAAACTATCTACCCGAAGCAAAATGTAATTGTAACCACTGATTTAATTTAATTTAATTAATGTGTTGCTTTTTTTATTTAAATAGTAATCACCCCAATAATCATACTCGACTACAACCCGAGCGAAATCAAGATTGCCTACGCTGAATTTAAGAGAATTTGGAGAAGGACAACCGAATTGGTTTACGAGCTGAATCGTTTGCAGATGGAATAAAAGTTCAAAGAAGTCAAGAAGATACTTCAACTTATGACTGTTTGTGCGGCTGTGGCATTTCCCGAAATCCACTCAACTAATCCACCTATCAACTTATGTTTTCATTTTATGGCATGTAATATGTTTTTGCTTATGCTATGTTCTTTGTATTTGTCTTGTACATTTTCTATAAATTGTAGACATTTATTAAAATAAACTATTTAAACGGACACAATAGTAATGTAGAAGGGAAAGGGTGGGCGTGAATAGGAACCAGAATACCAGGGATTTTAAAGCGACTTTATTGCCACTCTGAGTGCCACTTAGAGCACGCACTCTAAGGGGACACTTCGAGTGGCTCTGCAGTGGTTCCACTCTGAGAGCCCACTCAGAGTGCCTCTCTAAGTGCTTTTTGGTCTGCATGGGTGTGCTCGATGATGGTGACTGTGGCACGTGCACATACTGAGACAAGTGCTGGAGGTGAATGAGTGATACATTGAGAATGGATGTGTGATACTGTTGGTGGAGTTTAGGTCATAACATAACCTATTGATTTTATTTAAAGAATAATTATGGTTATACTAAAGGTTATTTTTGTTTTTTAAAAATAGTTGGACTATTAATATATTACAAATTTCAAACATTTATGAATAAGCTAACGCTGACTTTTTTAAATGGTAAATCTTTTACAACTTTGTAGCAAGCTAAATAAATTTTTATACTTTGATTCAAATTTTTCTAAACTGACAATATTGTTATCAATGTATTTAGGATCATAATGATATTAATAAAAAGTTGCTTTCATTGCTCTCACTATGGCAATATCCTCAAATATGTTCAAATATGCAAAGAATGTTAATTATTAGTGTGATACATAGAGCAGTGTACAACTGTACAGATACATTGAAGCAATGAACTTGACAATACTTTACAGGTGTAGTGGTGGGCATTGAGATATGTAGGTAACAGATTGTTTGTGTTTTCCAAGGAAATTGAGTACATTTGGCATTGAACAATCTTCAAATTATTCTGTATTACATTATCCATTTATTATTCAAGGGGTTTCACAACTCATGAATCGCTACATAATTTCTCTCATTTCTTAAAATTAAAATAAATTATTTAAAATTTCAATACGCACTGCTCAGTGCTTCGTTTTCATTTGCATTTTTCGTTTTCATAGGAAATTATTTCAATATCATCATCTTTTGTCAAATAGGTTCCTCTGTATTATTTTGTCCTCTCATTTACAATGTATCATAAAGGATTAGTTTAGTTAATTAAAAATAACTCTCAATGCAGGAATATTCTGGTTGAATTGGAATTTGAGTTAAGTCTTAAACCTACTGAAGAAACGTTGATCTTGGGCCTTGTTTGGTCAATGACTATAACTGAATTGCATAAATGATTTTATTTTAATCTATTATTTTAATTTATTTGCTAAAAGTTATCATATCAAATAAATATAAATCAAATAGATAAAGTAGAAAAAGAATCAAGTAGATCACGAAGACCAACGTTTCAAGTTCAAAACTATTTAAAGAATCAACCCCAAGCACAGTCACTCTTCATTGCCATTCTTAATCAAATTAATGTTTTTCATTTTTTTCACAAATTTTCTTAATACTGATATAAACTTTTATTTTAATTTATTGTTTTAGACAAATTGTGCATTTCCCCCCACTGGTATTCCCCTTTTGCCTTTTGTGATTAATGTTTGTTCTATTTCTAGTTTCCTCTGAATTTTTTTCAATTTTAATTACTATTGTTTGAGTTTTTTTGCAAAATCAAATTGAAAATAGCAATATAGTTTGTTGATATTTATAAGATTTATACAAAATTGGACAATAAAAATGGTTTAAAACTTATGGTTAACTTCTCTTCTCAATAAACACCAAATTAACACCTACTACAGAACACGTAGCATCTTTTACAATTGTTTTTTATTGCCAAAATGACAAAATAAATGACGCAACATTGTGTAAGTTGATTATGTATATTATTACGCATAAACATCACACGACACGTTACAGAATGAAACAATCAATGCATCTTGTGCATATGTTACTGGACGTTACGTCATTGATGTTACATTTGGGTTGTTATTGCCATGTTAATGGCAGATTGAGAAGAAATATTATGCAAATTAAATGGCAACAAAAACTTTTTTAAAATCAATTCTTTGTTTCTGGGAAATAAATTTTTTTTATCTCTAGTGATCTATCCCCTTTACTACTCGGTGGTCTATTTAAAATTTGGTCAATTATACTTTGTTACACTATTAATTTTTGTATACTGTGTGAGGCTAATGATGTGTCGAGTTGAATTTGTGTTAACAAATGTAGGTGCTTAGGTTTTGTTTGTTGGTTCAAACGATTACTTGAGCTCATCATGATTATTACGTATTGTGTGAATAGTCCCTTATCTATTGAGCATAACGATCTACTGTGCATTGGTTAGTTATGACTATTGTGATCAACTTGGCTTCGTGTCACTTATTATTTGTGTCTATTGCATAATCATCATCACACAAATGATCATGACTCAAACACGAACAAGCTAACTACGGAGTACGTTAGGTTACAAACCAGCCCATCAATATATTATTCAGTTTTTTACAATTGATGGAACATCCTAGATTACGTATATGAGCATTTTCGATTAACACTACATGTTTGAATGACTTCAAATTTATGAAACGATCGCTAGATGGCACTACTACATTTTTCGGCCATTATTGGGAGCATCTAAAAGGTAATTTTATTTCATTTAATTAATTAAATTCAGTTTTTAAGTAATCAATCAAAATATGTCAAGTATATAGTATTTTCCATCATTTCAATTGTTTTTTTATTGTTTAGTTTATGTTAATAAAAGACAAATAGTTTTATTATTATGAAAAATAGAATATTTTCTCAAAATTTTATTATGAATTCACTTTACTGAAGTTTTGGTTAAAGAAAAATTAACATTTCAACATGGCACTATCATATACCTCGATACATTCCCATTTAATTTATCTAGCTCCAGGTGAAAATTTTTCCATTTCATCGATTGAAATTTGATAAAGCTACGTGCTGTCGAATCATACTCATGGTTACCAAGCTTTTTAATTTTTCTCGTGTTAGGAAAAATTCTTTGTTATTTTCATTTTAACGTGTTCATTCATATAAATGTCTGCAACAAAGATACGAAAATGTGACAGAAGGGAGTGAGGAAGAGAGGCAGAGGAAATATTTTTATGAATGGAATGAGGAGGCGAATCGCTGGTGTTGCAAAAAGTTACTTTCCAATTATGTTAATGTACAACTTGAATACAAAAGTATCGACCAACTTATTGCACCCCCTTCTAAGAACACGACAACATTCATCTCCCACTTCATTGCCCTTAACTCGTCGCTCTTCCTTAATTCGATGCGGCATAGGTCGTAAGAAGCCGTGAAAAAAGTAAGTTAACAGACGTCTTTCCGAGAATTACTGAAGACTAATGTTTGGTGAATGTTGCGTGGATGATGATGCGACACGGACAGACAGACATTCACAACATTCTTGTACCACTCAACCCTAACCGACTTGACCTTTTATAATAACAAGTAAAATGTGTGCGTTTGGTATTTCTATAAATAAATTTACCGTTACACAATGCTCGTGTTGATTAATAAAAATGTGATTTTAAATGTTATTTTTGATTTCAATTATTTTTCGAGATTTTTAAAGTTTCTCCAATCTGACCTTCTTGTAATTAAACAGGTATAACTTAAATCGTAACCTCCATTTGCAATGTTAAGAATTTGAATTAGTTTATCTTTATTTTAAATCATATACGATAATCGTAGATGGCTTAATGATTTACTCGTTTGTTCGATAATCATATATTAAAATAGTTGATTTAACTTTCCCAGCAACATTTGTATAGAAAGGCATATAGTTGCGTCATCTCCATGCAAATTTGATGTACTCGAAAGTGCATTTTTACCATTCATTGCATGTCTCTCGAGTATGAACAAAAGTGCAATTAACGTTGCATGTGGTCATTTACATTTGTGCTGTGCGGTTTTTGCAAGTGACACAAAAACTTGTTTTTGCTTTGTTGTTTTTTGTCTATGGCTTTTTGTTTGCATCGCACAATAAGAAATGAAAAGAGAGATGGATACGCGAGATGTTCTACACTTGTTTGTATTAGAAGTAAGTGATTTGACATTTTACTTTGAATTAAGTGAAACCGCAACTATTTTATTAAAATAACTGCAAATCGAAAAGTTTTCAACAAATGTATTCCTTTGACTTGTCTCACTGGTAATGGTAATTTTATTTATCTTAAATTTTGTATCAAAATTTTAGAAACTCTAAAACCAATAGCACCGATACAGTTGTTTATCTATCTTTACAATCTCATTGGTAACTGTAATTTCAAAGGTTAATTTAAATTCAAGTGTTAAAAAATAAATTACTAAAGCCTTTCGTAATGATTAAAATTATATTAGCAAATTTTTTCGCTCCAACTTAAAAATATTAGATGACTTAAATTGGTTCAAACATGTTTAATAATTAGGTATATCATGTAGGGGTATGATTATTTAGAATGATTTGATCAGGTGGAAAAAGGTTACTGTATTTTATTTAATCAACATTTTAAAGTTCATATTGATAATGTCCCACATAAATCACCTTTTAATGTGTTGCATTCAAATAGTACGTTATCACCCCATTTCAGATCTCATTTGCTTTATTATACTTATGGAAATGTATTTTTAGTTGAGGTTTGCATCTGTGATTTCCAATTTTAAAGTGGGATACATAAGTTTCTTTTATATTATAATTTATGCACAGTTTAGAATTTCTGTTTCTTATGGTAAAGATGAGATTAAATCTTTAGGGATGCGATTCACATATAACTGTTTAAATTGTCAATGTTCGATTTTGATTGGAGCCTGATTTTGTATGATCCCATTTATAAAAGGTAATTCAATTTTGTTTCTTTATTTTTTATTGAGTCATTTGTTGTTTGGAGCACCAGTTTTAAATTTAATAATGTTTTCCTAAATTTCTGTGCTTAAAGATAATAAATCCCTGATTATCTATTGGGGTGATTAAACTTTTTAAAAGAATTTTTAATGGATTTTTACTGCTGTTTTTTACAGAAAATATGTTCACACAACAAATGATCTGGCAGAAACGTTTACAGGATAAATATTGAATTTGGTTCAGCTAGTTTTGTAAAAGGTAAGAATTAATTTTGATTTTTGATTAAATTACGTACAAATGGAGTCATTCATAAATAGGGCGAAATTAGTTTTAACCCTTTAACGCCCAGAACGTTATTTTTGTTGGGATTTTTTCTACTCGATTATTAGGCCAAATAAAAAATCTAATTTCAAGGTTTTGGTCAAAAAGTGTATAGAAGTCGAGATAATCGAGATTTATCATCTGTGCCATAAATGTCCCGGCGGGCGTCTAGCCCACCTCGGTGTGCTGCTAACAACTTAAGCAATAGGACTGAGCGACAATATGATGCCATCTAGTGGCAGTTATTGTCTGCGGCAAAGCTTTCATACTCGAAATTACAAATATGAACGTTGGCGGCGCTGATGTCAGAAAATGCAAAACATTGATTTTGTAAACAAGTCAGCTGTTAGTTGGGCAGTAGAAGCCCATGTGCAATGCCCATTAGAAAATTGCTTGTACGTCCTCTGTGAATGAAAGGTTCAGTGGGTAGTACTACCCCGGTTCATTACATGAAAAAATATAAACATTGTGAATACGTCGTCTTTGAATATGTCATATTTAACATGAAATTTTATATCTCGATTATCTTTTTCCCTATGTCACCTATAATTACGTTCAAAAGGTGAATATTGTTCATAAACAATGGTAGATTAGCAATCAAAAGGAATTATACCAAAAAGAGTTTCGTACAACTCAGTGGAATGCTTTGTTCATGACCTTCCTACACAAATCAATACAAAAAAGCTGAACGACTCATAAGGTTTGGCTTGCAGCAAAGACCACATTTGCGCTGCGAGACATTCCGCTCTTCCCTATAGAGTTGTGCGCATGCGCCCTACATTTGTTTTGGTTTTGCTTCGCACATCTCTAGTGGGCTAGACGCCTGCTGGGACATTTATGTCCCAGATGATTATCTCGTCCTATCTCATTTGTTTGTGAACATAATACATACTTGTTCGGGTGCATTTTGTTTATTGAAACATGGACTACACGTATAAAAAAATCCGCACTATCAATAAAATCATCCCTGGTGATTGTGACCGAGTTGTTGTGTAGTCTGTTTTTGCAAAACCATTTATTTTCGAAAAAACTCGACTTTACTTGAAATTACTGCCTTTTTCTCAAAATTATGTCGATTTTGATGATATTTTCTTTGTGATTATTGTTAAGCATGAAATAATGAACAATTTAAGCTATTAGATCAACTATAAAAGTGTAAAAATGTAAAAGTTCTATACCTCCAAACATCTGTGCCATAAATGTCCCGGCGGGCGTTAAAGGGTTAAAAAATACCGAGCCTGTAAAATACCTCTATTCCCAACTCACCTCAATCTAACCTGCCTTATCTAATCCTCAATCTCATCTCCACTTTGTCTTAATGTCTTAATCTCCTTTAGATAGAAACAAATAAATAGTCGTTGTTTCGTTTTGTTTTGTCTGTACCGCACGCGTGACTCAGACACTTAACACATAAATCTTGATTTGCCTCTATCTACCATCTCTACCCTCCACCATTAATTGCCTGTACCCAATAATTACCTCACCATTAATGTCACATTACCACTTGACCCCTCACCCCCTCAGTCTCCCTAACCTATACTATGTATCACTGCATTATGTATCACCCCCATTTCACCTTCATCCAACATCCATCAACAAACAATTAACTCGAGTTCACAATTCCCAACTCAAACTTATTCCCTTCTTAATGCATTTGGAGACACAATCAACTTGTTCACTTCTTCACAACTCGCAACAACAAGTCAATCGTTTATTAATTTCTTTTCAATCTTTTCTTTTTCAAAACTTTGTACCAAACAACGATTTTCGTGAGATGGTCTATATGAATGTTGTGCTATCTTTTAGCAATCAGATATTTTAGATTCAACAGTCTAGAACGCATGCGCAGTATCTCAGATTTTACATTGTGCATAGTGCGTTGAATAGTTAAATTGTGACCTTTTATTGGCCATATTTATTGTTTAATCATTTAGAAAAACTTATTTTTTAAAAATTTGATTTCAAATGGTTGAAGATTGAACAAGGTAAACCCAAAATATTTTAAATTTTAGTTTGCATTTGATAAAATATTTGTACTTTGCGATTTCAATATTATACACTCAAACCCCTACTTCCTACCAACCCACTTGTTGATCTCATGTACTTTTTTGATATTTCTTCCTATTCGTTTTTAATTTATAAATTGGATCTTTATAAATGGTAACTATTTTTATGAATGTTTTAGCATATAGTTTACCTTGCCTAATGTTCAATGAATAATCCAAATCGAATTCGATTTTTCATCTACAACCACCCACACACTTAATTATCAAAATTGCTTCGGTTAGGTTTGGTATCAAACATTAAGGATTGGTCATGTCCAACTGAGATCGTGTTACACGGAAAACAAATTGAACAATCAAATCGAGAAGAAAAAAATAGAGGGTGATCAGAATAAAATGATGAATTGGGGGGAAGAAGGTCAATACAACAAACAAGTTTGTTACTTAATCTAATTAATCCGGTGCAAATATGATAATTTGTGTTATTACTTAGAAAAACTTTCGAAATCCTCTTTTAAAAATTTTATCTAAACTTCATAAACATGGTTTTCTTTCTTTTATTTAATTGAATGCGTAAATTCATGCTAACATTTTGTATAAGTTTTGTTTATACATTTGATCTGTCATCTTCTGCTTCTGTACTTACGTAATGGTTTGTGCGTTGAATGAGTGGGCGTAATGGAAGAAGATGAATTAGATGGATATCCGGTGACATGACGCCAACTCTCATCAAACCAACTAAGAACGAACTCCATATTAGTTACATTGCTCGATTGGCACTTTGAATTTAAATTTAAATCAAAAGTGAAAAGTCACACTTCCAGCGAATCTGTCTGTTCGATGTATTTGTGCAAGGGTCTTGATTGCAACATGAAACATCATGACTTTTACACTCGCAGAGTACGAAAAGGTTATTTAAAAAATATGATGAAATAATAATTTTTTAGTTAATAGTTCCTCATTTTAAAAGGTTTTTATTTTTATGTTTCATCTCCATCTCCCACACTCCAACTTGAACTAATCTGCCATATCTGTCAATCGGAAGTGAGATCGAGTTGGTGGGTTTGAGTTTTACACAAACAATCTATATTTTTTGCTTAATCATTTTAGAAATACATTGCTTAATTTTGAGATGAAACGAGATAATAAATTTAGCTTGTTTTAGATATTCAATGTCCATATATAAAGACAAAGGTAAAGTTTAAATTTTTTCTAAATATTTATTTAAGTTAGGACAGTTTTTAATACTATTTTAATCGTGATTAATATTTTGTACATTTAATAACACAGATGCGCATGCTTGCACCCTCACGCTTAATTAGACAGCAGTATTAAACCATTTGTGTTGTTGTGAGCAAATGTGCCTCGTGCCTGTCACATGGAACATGTCTTTTATCTCGTGATGGACATAGTTCACACGACATGTCAGTGATGATTGATAAAGGTCACAATTGGTACTCATAATTGGTGGGTTTGCATTTTGTATATGCTGAAGTGGGTTAGTTAATTGGTTTTAATTTTAATGAACGTAAAGTATTTCTATTTCTATAATTTACGTAAAAAGTTGCACATCTTACGTAATTGTCTTTTTCTGTTTTTTGTTTTTCCACAAACGGTAATTTTAAAAGGTAAATATGATATTGTATTACGTAGAGTAATCAAATTAGTACGAAAATTGTTCTTGACCAAGAAAACTGCTGCTGTACTGACGCAAATAAACTTGATTTTTGTTGGTTTTTGTGTTTGAATGAAGTGAGATTGGAGTAATTAAATCAAGAGGAAAACATTGACATACCTTAAAAGTGTTAATGTTACGAAGTAAATAGATTGTTGAGTGATAAGATTAGATTTACAGTGAGATTGATGGAGGTTGAGAAATGTAAAGTGAAGTTTGAGAGTAAATTACCTACGGCAGAGATTTTGCAATTTTTGTTTCATAGATAACATGTACAGCAGTTTAATTAAAGGTAACATTCATAAAAATGCCCCAGCTTTATTGCACGTTTAAACCATATATATTTCAAATTTAATTTTTTGACTGAATGAGTACAGTAAAACCTCGTTAATTCGTACTAAAATGTAGTCAAATTTCGAAATTTTGTACGAATTACGAATTATCGAGGTTTAGTTTAATTTTGGTTTAATCAAGTTATTTGGTACATACGATGATATTTTAACAAACTATTAGAATTTTAATGATTAATTAGACAATTTAATTATCTATAGTCGCCAATAGTCTATGTGTGTTTATATGTCACTCTGTCTGTCCATTGCACTACGACAGTGACGGTGATGAACGATTCGATTAAAAGGACGGTTTCACCGGTGAAAGTATAACAGAGAAACGTAAACATTGTATTTTTTAGGGGTAAAGTAGATTCTTTGGTAAATGTCAATTTCAGTGATGTTTTATCCGTTGCACCAAGAGTGTTCGATAAGTTTTTTTTGTAAATTCCTTTAATGTTGTTGATAATACCTTGATCCAAAGGTTGGGAAACAGAAGTAGTATTTGACAACCATTGACAAATGCATGTGGTAGCACACATGGACAATTGTTATTGTTTGGGCAGAGGGTAGCAGCGACTGTCCATCGTGCGGTTTGCAGGAGAAAAATGAACACTTTCTCTAAGCCCATGGACTGGTGGTGCCTACAGACCTCATTGCATTCGTTGTTAAGTGATTTAAAAGAATTACGTCCTATGTTGATTTGCATTTTGTACGAATTAAGCCTACAAAGTTTGACGAAATACGAATAAACAAGGTATTACAAATTAACGGGGTATTTTTGTATTGAAATGTGTTACAGTGTGTCCGAAAATGGCGGATTTCATAAACAAAATACGAATTAACGAGGTTTTAGTGTAGCTTCTTGTTTTCTTCCAAACGACTGTTCATTTTGTATTTTATCTCAGAAAATTTTGATTTGGTTTATTACTTTATCTGTGAATTTATTGAACACTCTTTAAATAAGTTATTCAAATAATTAATTCAATCCGAACTGTCAGAAAGTGATTAATCGAGTTATAACCAGCTATGAGTCAGTGTGACTGTTTGAGTACAAGCAAGAATTCTTCAAAAACGAACTAACAATGACTTTACTCGTTTGTACTTTACTGTACATTGGACACTGTCTGTGAATGACCCGTGAGGGGGTGGAGATAATAGGGCAAAGGTTATGTGAAGAGTGTATAGAGTGGGTTATAAATTATAACTTATAATGGAAGGATAGAAACAGTACTTGCTTTGACCTTTTTTGATATTACTTAATTAAAGTTTCTTGTAATTCTTTCTGAGTTTTTAAAAGGTAATTCAAATTTTGTAAATATAATTCAATTTTAATTAATATTTATATTATAAACCACTCTGAATAACTCTGAATGACTTTTAATATAACTGCGGTTGTGGTTCTTTCAAAGGTAATTCGAAATATTTTAATTTAATTAATTTAAAATTTCAACGACAATTTTGAATTACATAAAATTTATTTGAACGATTATTATTGTTATTATTTGGTGTATTTAAACCAATTAACCAACTATTCTACTGTCTATTCATAAATGTCGTACTAAAGGTTCATTCAATAATTTAAGAGCATTTATCAAATGCATGCAATGTAGAAGTTGTTTTAATATGAATTATTACCAAATAAATATATAATTTTAACAAGTCAACCCAAACGCTTCGCGTTTGCTGCGTTTCACTCCGCAAACTGCTACGCGTTTGCAGTTGACTTGTTAAAACCCCCCGTTGCAAGCAACGGGGCGTTGTCCGCTTCTCCCGTTGCTTGCAAAGTAAAGGAATGTATCTATTGAGCATATCCCACTCTGTACCTGAGCGGTCTCATCAGGACGGCGACGACGACCACACTTGCCCTCGCTCCAATAATAGGATTAAGATTAAGATTGGATTATGTACTGTCAGTTTGGCATTTAATGTGTATCTCATTACCAGAGAGTGTTTTTAATTATCATTAATCATCAATTTCCTTCCCAAATTGTCAAAATCGGTCCAGAAATGTAGAAAAAACGCCATAAAAAATAGACACATAAACCCAGTCAAAATGCATTCTCAATTTCAATCAATCTCATATTTCCATCGTTTCTCTCCTTAAGTAAACAATTGCATTGGAAATAAAAGGGTTTCAATTCTGACTCCCTGAAAGATACTTAAATTTAATGTAGATCATAGCCAATTAGTATCGAACTATTATGGTTGCCCTTTAAATCATAGAATGCTTTGAATTGTTTAACTGTATCTTTAACAATTATTGAGCCAATCTTCCACTTTCTCAACCATTTTCCTGTCCTCTAACCTAACCTTGTCACACTTTTGATTACTGTTTTTTCATAATTCTCCCTTCTTACGAACTCACAATATCAGGCAATCATTGCCAGGCAGCACTCCCACCATATCATTGACAATATGTCTTTTGCTTACGTGTGAATTATCTTTAATTTCAGTTACGAGTTGTCATATAAGTTGTTAATGTTTTAATAAAAAAAGGAGTTAATTTTTTTGTAGTTTTATGAAAAGCGTCCGAGGGATTAATGTTCGGGTTTTTGTTAACTGACTCAACGCTTTCTTTGATTCTTAAGAAAGTTTCTATGAACGTATGAACGTTTCTCGGTTTTTATCTTGCTGCCATTGGTGACTTCTCAAAAGATCACTTTTCGAATTCTGCCAAGGTGGAGAAAACTTGTCAGCTTCATTGAAGATGTCACTATAACTACCATAATAATCATGTATGACTGCAATAGCTGCCTAAAGTCACTCCCGTTCAATACATGAAACCAAATGTCATGTCGGAATAACAGAGATATTCAGTAGGGCAGCAAACCAATTCATTGATGCGCAATGGTAGGTCATCAAGATTTTATTCTAGATAATGAGCTTTAACTCTCGGAAATTACTAACTTTGGTGCTTTGCGTTCGTATACAATATATTGCTTGTACATTTTAAATAAGCACAACATTGAATGGAAATGCTATAATTTAAATATTATATGCTTCAGAGTTAAAAAATATTATAAAAATCAATTATAACATTATGAGCTTGTCAAGACGATTATTCATTACAAAATAATACTTTCCATCTTCCATGCTGCAGCAGTGCTTTCATTCAGAAACAGAAAACTCAATGTGCCTAAGTTTCACAGATCAATAAATTAAATTTAAATTATGACGATAAACACACTTTTCTTGTTCCAATACATCAGCAGTGGACATAAACGTGAATTGAGAAAGTTTCCGGAAAAGTTGAGAAACTTCCCGGAATATTTGTCTTTTCTCAACTCATTTGGGAAAGTTTCCGGAAGTTTTCAAAAATATTTCCGGAAACTTTCCCACTCTAATAGGTCAAGGGTCATAACCTTGGATATACTCAAGACATGACCTGCCATTCAACTTACATCCTCTGCCTAACTTCCACTGTATAAGTTATCTTTTACTACAGTCAAAGGCGCGGCTCATCAACCAATCAGATCGCTCCAATACCATCACGACGAACTCACTTTTCCTTATCCAAATAATATTATTAAGATTCACAACACCATTCAAACATATCATAGCATTCATATAGTACGTATCAACGTAGTGTTTTATTTCATTTAGATTAATTGGCCGATTCATTCATTCCGACATTCATACACTTTTTGTTCTTAAATATTTTTGGTGCAAATAACTTTAAATATTAACCCGCAAAAGTCTCTTCCGTAGAATTACGCTAAAATATCAAAACAACTTTGCGGAAGTTTAGTACGAAATTGGTGCATTAACAGTTCGGTAGCTTAAAGATCTACCCTCCTCAGTTCATATTCATATTTGTACTGTCATTTATTAATGACTCTTTGTGTGTTTGCCAAATGTGGTAAACAAGAACGTTAGGAATAGATCAAGGTGAAGTTGGCTTGTTTCTTCAGTATTTCAAAGGTAAATTGACCAAAAAGTGAAGATTTATATGAAATGCTGTTGGCAAGGGGAAGGTTGAGGTTGAGGTGGTGAATGGTGCAGTGAATGGACATTAGCCACAGCTCAGGGCGAGAGGCACGTTCAACAAGTTGTACAACTTTGCTATGATTTAGTAATATTACGCAAACAATAGAATCATGATGTAACTTGTTCAACTATTGTTGTCCTATTAAAGGTGGGGGCGAAAGGGTTGTTTACAGGATGTGTGCAATGTATCACATCACGATCTATTTCGATGGTAGACATATCGACACCACTGCACCAGTACCTACCAAGTCATTATTCTGTCTCACTTGTTGTTGTCCACTCTTCACTTATTCTGCACTGAGTATTCA
Organism: Rhizoglyphus robini; assembly: GCA_023373905.1. Lineage (NCBI taxonomy): Eukaryota > Metazoa > Arthropoda > Arachnida > Sarcoptiformes > Acaridae > Rhizoglyphus > Rhizoglyphus robini. The sequence goes on along the minus strand of JAKIJQ010000218.1, from coordinate 51,393 downwards.
CTCGAGCTTTCCGGGAATTTTATGTTGTTGAATACTAAAGAAATAATAAATGTTATATATTTGTAGGGTTAAAATTGAAAATATTCTAAAATTCCAGTTCATGATCTTAAAGTTAAATGAATAAAATTTAGTATCAAATCAAATAAATTATCAGAAGTGAATTTGGAATATAAAAAAGAGTTTTTGTTTGTGAATTTTTATTTTTCAAATTCTTAAATCACTAATTGGATTCTTTTGGGGCTTGTTTTGTGGTGTTATTCATAAACAGTGTTTTGTTACGTTCAATACTTCTGCCATGAATAAGGTATTATGAAAATTCATTTTTATTTTAAAATCATTTGTTGTATTCTTGAGGATTTTATGTAGGGTCATTAATGAATAAAGTTCTTCGGATATCTTTGAAGGGGATTTTATTAAATGGTACAATAAATCTTAGATTCATTTTATTTTTCTCTTAATAATTAAAATCAAATAAATGTAGAGCCATATTTAACGGTATAAAATATATTTTTTTGCAAATGCAACGATATTTTTAAAAATTTAAATTATAAATTTTCCTGGTTACAATGCTTCTCAAATTACGAACTTAATTTTACCTTTCCTTCCAATCTCTCTCACCCATTCGATTATCTGTCCACTCGTAACGCATGTCTGCTCCCAGCCTCACTCTACCTCACTCTACCTGTACATTAGTTGTGCATCACCCCCTCCCCCACGTCTCTCCCATGGAAGATTATCGCGCCTCATGACTTCCCCCTCTAAGTTTGTTTTATTTTTGTCTCAATCCTTCTTTATCTTCACTTTTCCGCTCATCTCAACTCACTCCCTTTCACAACTCTCTTCAATCGATGTGTTGAGAATAGTTCGTAGTAACAGAAGAAGGTTGTTGTTGTTGAGTGTTGTGTTACCTTGACTTGGTTCATTGCCTTGGTTGTTGTTGTGCGCAGTGTTCAATGTTGAATCTTAAAAACGTCTGCCATACGTAGGACATTGATCGAACTTTAGGATAATGTTACAGAGGTAGACCTGATGTTGACGAGGTTAATAAGTGCATAAATATGATATATGAGCTAATGTTGCTTTGGAGGTCAGTGCGAAATGGTAAAAATTTTCATCAAAATCCTAAGTTTTAATAAAGGTTATACAAATAAAATTCTTTATTCTTAATAATTCAAATTTATATTAAAACCTCCAGAATATTGGATTCTTACTATTTGGACATTTTTGTTTGTTATAAAAAACGAAAAGGTTAATAATTCAATTATCGTATATTACAATAAATCAATTTATGATTTTAAAAATTAAACGATTTTTATTTTTGCTTTTTGATTTGCAAATGTGATGTATGAATAATGAAATTCTTAGTTATTCAAAGTTTAATTGAACTTCTTGTTGAATGTGTAAAAAAAGATTTACATTTTTATATTTGTTGTTAAAATGAATCGAATCTTAAATCTTTAATAGGTAAATCTCGTAAGCTTTTAGCGTACAATCGTAAGTAGCAATTACCACTTGCCAATTAGGCACAACTTCAACTGATTATTACATCTCGGTGTGACGTCAACCTGCGACTCGAAGTGTTAAATCATCTCGTTTTGCTCTATCCCAAAACGATTAACACTCTAATGATGACTAACAGGCAAGGTTAGACCACCCTCTTGGCCATCTTGTTCATCTTCTCGTTCAATCACACTCAAAGTGATAATGAGTTTTGATATATCTCACTTAACCCTTCGCACCCCTCCTTTCACAACCAAATGAACACTTGGCCTGTTCTCTGGTTGGCTGACTGGTTGATTAGTGTTTGACTTGTTGCCATATCGAGGGACAATCATCACATGATTCGGATTGAAAGGTCATGTGAACAAAGTCTATTTTGAGACACAAAAATGAATTAACCAGACTAACCCCAAGTGCAAAATTGTTTCCACCCTTTAACCTGACAGCGTAATTCTCTGTGTTTTCTGTTTTTCCTTTAATGTACTACTCTCAATATTAAAAGGATCCTGATGGAGAGTGGCAGGAGGGGATGAAAGGGTTATTTAAAGGAACACTACAATAGAAGAGGGGGTAGTTGTATTACGAGCGAATTAAGTCAAACAGGATTTAAAGAGAAGTAGAATTAAAGGGAAAGTGTGGGGGAAGGAAGACAAAATTGATGAGATAAGGACGAAAGGGGGTCAGCACTACTGTCTGTGTTGATACGGGACAGTGACCCCCTGTCTAAGAAGAGTACATAGTAGAGTTGCGAACTCAGCTGTGCAGACATCACCCCTCTTCCCTCCGTTAACCCTTTCAGCCCCCACTTATTTTATTCCCTCCTCTTGCACTCAACACTACAATAAGCACATAATATATTTCGCACATCGTAAATCAGTATCTGTAATGATACTTACCATATTAATCGGCTTTTGTATTTATTAACATTCTTCAAATTATGACAATGATACAATTTTACATATTATGATTCTTTTATGCTTTCTAATTAAAATTTCTTTAATAAATTTATAATAATACTATTAAGCTTTTGAATAAAACCGTTACGCTTAAAAAGTGCTTAAAACATTTTTTATATAATATCTAAAATGTGATTTTTATGACAATAAAATCTTTCAATCATGCTACATTACGCATATCCTTTTTCATATTAATTAAAAAATTATCATGTTTCGAATAACAAATATTAATCAACTAAATTATTTAAAATTACTGCATAACTCTTTCAAGGTGATTTCAAGACAGGTAAAACTTTTATCAACTTATCAACTTACCAATATCAAACTTAAAACAGGCAACTTTTATGAAACATATTAACTTATAGATTTTTAAATTCATAATCATTGGTCTTACTAAAGATGCGATTTAAGAATTTGTGATTAAATCAATAATACGTATGCCATAGTATTTCTTTAAGTATTTTAAGTTAAGTAAGTAAGTTAAGTATTTTCAAGTTGATTTTAATCGGGGTTCTTAAAATCGAATGATTGTTAAACACTTAATAAACGAATGACCCTTTTAACAATCGTCTAATCAATATTTCTAGCATCCACCCTCCCCACCCAATTGCGCATGCCCAATTGAATGTGTTCACACCTGTACCACGTCCAACAGCTCACAGGAAAGGTCATCAGTCTTGTGTCTCACTGAGTCAGTGACTGTCTGTCTGTGTTTGTTGTTTGATTGTCCATTTAATAGTGACCTTAGTGGTGAGCTGATGCTAACACAAACACACAAAACACACACTAGATGCGTCACAGGTCTATAAATATTACAAGATGGTTTGTAATGTTTAAGAAATTTAAGACATTAAAAAGGGGTAAAAACATTAGTGATGAACCACCCGATTGAGTCAATTGAGAATACCCTATTTCTAGAGCACGTATTTATTTATTTTTTTGAAAAAGTCAGATAATACATGATATTTAAAAGGTTAATTCATAAAGTACATATTGATTCTTTGAAAAATTCTTAAAAGGCAAATATATTAATTATTATATAATGCAAATAATTTCATGTCTTGATTTTCCATCAAACACTAAAAAGGTTGTTCATAAAGTATATGCGTTCTTTAATTAATTTCAAAAAATAAATTGTGTGAAAGTACATTTGATTAGTAGAAGGATTCGTTTGTGTGGTCATTCGGTTAGTGATATGATGAACCCTCTTTGTGAGACGATTTTAGTAAGAGGAAAAGTACATTTGGTTGATATGTTAAATAGTTAGTAGGAATTTGGTAATGATATTCAGACAATTACATCCTGAAGCCTACTACTCGGTTACACTCGGCACTGTCAAATTTAAGGGTGTACAAATATGGTTGCATGCTTGAATTCACATTGCGAATGAAGTGGATTTGGTTAAGATTTGAGTTTGTCGAGCTATTAAACTATCACATTATTTACATATATGCAAAATTATAATGTTAATGTGTGTATTGCACTTGACAATTCACAAGAAACAATCACTTGCACATGTCACGTACACCATGAGTGCAAGTTAATAGATCACACTTTTTTGATTGAATTTGTTTTGAGATTTTTCGTAGAGTTCGTTGTATATTAGTTTTGTATTGATGTTCCTGATTGAATTAAAGGTAATTTAATTTATTTAATCTTTTAAATTTATTAAAATATAAGTACAGATCGCTCTACGATAACTTCTATTAAAATTTAATGACGATATTAAAAACTTTTTTTTGGTTGAATATACAAATAAAGGTCGTTTGACATACTTAATATGGTGATTTGTAAATGTGTACAACTAGTTGATTGAGCACATGATTGATGCATGGAGTGGTGCACATGGACGACATGTGCTCGATGATGGTGACTGTGGCACGTGCACATACTGAGACAAGTGATGGAGGGCGGTGAAGTGATACAGAGAATGGATGTGTGATACTGTTGGTGGAGTTTGGATTATAATATAAACTTATTACGATAATTAAAATGGTTAAAAATATATATTTTTGGTTTCTAAAATTAATTAAATAAATTCCATATACGTTAGCACGTGTACAACTTCAAGTTTTTAAAAAGGTACATTTAATTCTTCGTTGAAGCCCATTAAATAAAAAAAATAAAATTGTACTTTGATTAAAGTTTTTTTCAACATTATAAGTATTTTGATGGATTAAAACTGGGTAATATTTTTTCTAGAGTCGGTAGAGTCATAAAAATGGTTAAATGGATATTAGTGTTCTCACTATATTTAAATATGTGAAGAATGTTACTTATTTGTGTGATACATACAGCAGTGTACAACTGTACAGCTACATTGAAGCAATGAACTTGACAATACTTTACAGGTGTAGTGGTGGGCATTGAGCTATAAATAAGTAACAGATTGTTAGTGTTTTTCCAAGAAAATTGAGTACATTTGGCATTGAACAATCTTGAAGTTATTTTTTATTGCATTATATATTTGATTTAAATCACTATTCATGGGGTTTCGCAACTCATCAAATCCCTCTACATGATTTCTCTCATTTCTTTCAATTATGATAAACTATTTTAAAATTTCAATTAGCACTCCTCAGTGCCTGTGGCATTTACTCGTAAAGCAGATGACGCGAATGTACTGGGCGCCATTCTACTGCATTGACGTACATAAAGTGATACTGCTGTACAGTGAGTTGTCGTACAGTGCAGTTGTAGTGTTTTTTTTTTGAATGGGAAAGAGTACGACGCCCGGCGTCACATTTAATCGGTTGTTGTCAAGAGGATAATTTAGCAACGATTGCGCATGCGCAGATAATTCCTGCAGGTGTGAATTGCACTAGAAGTAGTAGTGGTAGTAGAGTGCGATGGAGTCGAACAGTGTCTGGCTGGGGACGTCAAGTCGCCATAACGTTCACCAGACTTATAATCAGGCAGAATGTTATTATTTCACCGGTATGTAGCGTAGTAGTATTTATAATGGTGCCATTCTTTCTCACACATGTTCACGCATGCGCACACCAACGTACATTCTAATATATTCTCTTGGTAACCGAATGTGTGACGTCCAATCATATGAGATGGGCGCCATTGACCTTGATTGGATTTGTTGATAAACATTCGATTCAAAATGAACTACAGTAAATTCCCGAATATAGCCAAAACATACCAATTCCAACAGAAATTATTACGTATTAATAAAAATCTTTATTTGTTTTTTTATTAAATTATTTTTGAATAATACAAGGAAAGAAAATACTGAGATTCCATAACTTACAATGCATTGCAGGTGGGGAGGAAAAAATGTATTGCTACGTGTTCAATGCGGTGATGACTTGCTACACAAACAAACACGTAGCAAAATGAACCAAAATGATATACAAAAAGTATGTAACGATATATGTGAATGTGACATAGTATTGTGATTTATTTACATATGTTGAATCGAGTGGATTACGTCATTTATGAATTTTTTCGTTTTATCAGTTAGGGTCATTCGTATATGTAATGTAATAATGTTTTGATTTTTTGTTAATTTCTAGAATTGTAATATTTCTCACTAAGATCATTTGTACTTATTTTGTCAGTTTACCAATTTTTGTACCTAGAATTGTTTTTGTACATTTTTCAAACACAGACACAGATTCAAACTTGGCGCGCTTATTCAATCACAGTACGCATGCGCACAATCATCTCACTCTTATTTGTACAATTCTTTCTAGAAATTTCAATTTCCGACTTTTCATGAAAATTTTAAAATAAATCAAAAACAAAAACAAAAATAAATAAAAATCATAATATTATTTACAGAATTATTTTTTGAATAAGAACAGAAAATTTTTCCAGAAACTTTCTCTCGGATTCGCTACAATGTAGCAAATAAAAACTAAACAAAAATAAACAGAAAATTGGACACTTAATAACAAAATAAAAGAAAGAGATTTGAACACAAAATTTCAACAACAAAGAAAAAGAATATAACAATTTAAAATGGCGACAAAAAATCAACAAAATTTTTGCTAATGTGCGCATGCGCAGTTTACATACAAAAACAGAGTTTAGGAACAAAAACAATTTGATACTTTTTTGAAGTTTAACAAAATTTGAAAAAATTACTAATGAGGTTTCGAGTTTCGGTATAGGTAGAATCCGAGAAGAGGAGGGTCATTCGTAAATTGAGTTACGGATACATTTTTGGATTTGCAATTTCTTGTGTTACGTCATGTGTGGATGATGATTGTTTGTATATGTAGGTGTATAATATAGATAGGATTGTTCATAAATACAGTTACTAGTATATATAGTAGAGAGAATAAATAAATTGAAATATTCACTACTAGGGTAATAATAAATAAGAACAATTGTTGTACTAATAAATTGGGTTACATCATCTATGAAGGGGGAGGACAATTGTGGTGATGAGGGGGCACGTACTTTATGAATGATAATTTTTTTTTTTTTTTTTTTTTTAATTAGTTTATTTCATAACCTTTTTCCAATTAAGATATAAAAAGGTATAGTTTACAGACAATTTAAAGAAGTATAATAAACAAAGTTTACAAAAATAGATATCAGTGAGTTCACACACTCAATGTTAACAACTTATTAAATTCTCAGCCACAGTCAAACTGAGTTTCGACCATTTCATACATCTTCAAGTAAGACCGACAAGTCCTACTATCGGCACGATGATCACAACCAAATGGTTGTTGATTTCTCTGTTTCCTCTTTTCGTCAACCCAAGCACAATTGGAACATTTCTCGTCATGTACAGTGCAATCTTTTGTTTCGTGTGGGCCTGCACAAACTGCACAAGCCACAACATTTCGACAAGTTTGTTTAAAATGACCATATCGTTGGCACTTAAAGCACCGAAACACACGCACATGCTTCTTTACGGGACAGGACGAGAGACTAATGCAGACTTTTTTCATTTCGATCAATTTGACAAAAAGTTTAGAATCCACATCGACCACAACATATTTTGAACCAAGTCGATCAATTTTTTCAAATTTCACATCAAATTTACAGTCAGAAAATTCTTCTAGTCCAGGGTTTTGATTAAGAATGTAGTCAAAGATTTCTCCTTTTACAACATTCTCTTCGATTCCAAGAATTTGAATACGCGGGCTCCTCTTCTTTGGAAGCATAGCAGAAATGGTAGGATTGTTTTCCATGGCTTTACAGAGTGCTTCACACTCAGACCTGGAATCACAGGCCACGACCACTCGGTTCTTAGTTGTGAATTTCTTGCTGTTAATTCTGATTTTATTTTCTTTAAATATTTTGGGATCAACTGTCAATTTGAAAACCTTCAAGGTCTGTTCACTAGTCGATACAGATGTAACATCCTTTGGTTGTATGATGACAACATGTTTTGGTTTGCTTGGTTGAGGTTGTTGTGTCTGTGACACTGCCTGTGCATACGAACGATCAGCAAAACAGGATGACGAAGGGAGTTTGTTTACACAAACACGATTTTGGTTTGCATGCTGGATATTTGCAAAAGTCGAGCAAATTTCATCAAATTTTTTCACTTTAGTTTCAATAATTTCTTTATTTAGTTGCAGAATAGTCTCATCTCTTTGTGCCAAGAAGTTTTTAGCCTCTTGCAATTCTAAAGAGCGGGCTTTGTTTTCCACAATCAATTTATCAAGTAAATCGAATGTTTTCAAAGTTTCTGTTTCCAAAATTCTTGCATTTGCCCGAATAGGTTCTTTCAAAGTTGAAATCTTAGTATTCCCATGAATGTCTTCAAGAGAAAAAAAGTAATCAACAACTGCTTGAAATACTGCATCAGAAGGACGACCAAAAGGCTGAGTTAACTGAATTGATGAAGTCGAAGTTGACGATTGAGAGACACCAGGCGCGGCCCCAGGGCCATCCATGATGAGTCACACACCAAAATAATCCTCTCGCAAAGACGATTCTGGTGATATTAGTTTCAACAAAATCAGATGCGTGTAGCTGAATATTTTCAGGGTGAATGTTAGAGTCAGGATGTTGAAATTTATTAATCACAAGCGACAAAAAACACGACCGCTCTCGTCAGCGGCTGGATGCGAACTTATGAATGACAATGTTGAGATCATCTGAAGTAAATTATAATATAATATTAAATTGCTACTTTGTATCTAAAATCACTACATTTGTAGCTAGATCAGTATGTTGCATGTATAGGAGATGCGTGTACGCATGCGCAGTTTGTAGCAAAATTCTTCTATATATTGCATTTGAATATGTAGGTATGTATGTGTGTAGAAATTGTGTAAATTCTTCCAAATTATAATGATACATTGCCATTGTGTTATCCAGCAACAAGTGGCAATCTAATTTGATACATTTGTAGCCAAATTGTGGGAGACAAATTGACGCATGCGCAGTAAAAGTGGTGATGAAATGAATAATGAGTCATAGTATTGCACTGGGATTGATGAAATGAAATGATATTGTGTATTATAATTAAGTGAATTGATACATTTTGTGTTGTGTGGTAAATTCGGAAAAGGTAGTATTAGTTTACATTATAGAATATTATAGAAAGCACCAAATGAATTCATTTGTGTACTATAAATGATACATTGTGTGTTTAAAAGTGATACATTGTGTGTTCAAACGTGCTACATTGTGTCTCAATTTTGATTCGATGACGCATGCGCAGACGATGACGCTTGATGTAGCGGATGTTGTTGTTGATGTATTTGCAAACTGGTCGACGTCGGATCCGAGTGTTGTTTCTCCATTTTGCGAAAGTAAATCAACTGATCTAGAAAGTGCAACCGATTTGGATCGGTAATGTTGTCACTGTGAGTGGTGGAGGGTGCGTTACCGCCCCCACTACTGCTACTACTTCCACCACCACCACCACCACCGGAATTTGTGGATGACGCCGCGGAAACGGAAGAGGACGAAGCCGCAGAACTGCTACTATTGTTCGCAGTTGAAGAATTAATGTTCGTGTCTCCACCACCGAAAGTGCTACTTAGTAGCGAACTGTTCGGTAAAATTGACTGATGCGCAAGCGCAGTGGCAGACAGTAGTGATAGGTCAGCGGTGGACATTGGCGCGAAATTCAAATTGGTCGTCGATGCGGAGGACTGCAGTATCGAGATGGGATGATGGTGTAGGGACTTTCGGTTGAACAGATGCTGCACAGCCGAACTGGGACCAGAGGTTCCACCACCGAGCGAGGGCGCCACCTGATGCACGCCTGATGGATCCTTATAGGAGAAGGACGAGGCTAGGGTACTGCTGTTCGAATTGGAATCATCACAATCCATCGGTTGATGTTGTTGTTGTTGAGTGGAAATAGTTGCAGTACTGGGTGAGTAGATGAGACCGGATGTGGGCGGTGGGGGTAGTGGTAGAGATGACGGTGGTGGTGGTGCAATCAGTGACGAATGATGCGGACCTAGGTCGAAATAGCTTTTCGATGCGGAAGTGAAAGAGGAAGAGGGTCCAGACGAGAGGAGAAGCGAACCACTACCAGTGAGGGATGGAGGAGGAAGTGGCAGTGTTGGTGGTGGTGGTAGTGGTGGAGAGGAAGTGGAACCGTGCGCTGAGGCGCTGCCACCCAGTGGTTGATAGCCCAATTGGGTGGGGTAGTGGAACATTCGTAGGTCAAAGCGTTGAAGATCGGCTATTCGTTGGTTGATTTCTGCATAGAAGATAGGGATTAGTTTCAATTTGATACAAATTGGTTACTATTCTGTAAAACAACATTGCTACAATAAAACTTTGCTACTATTCTGTAATACAATCTTGCTACAATACAACTTTGCTACTATTACGCATGCGCAGCAAAATTATCATAAAATACGCATGCACTATAATTCAAAATTGTCCCAATACTATACCTTCAACTGGAACTTCCGTAATGCCAAGCGAAGAACTGTCCGCAACCATACCAACGGAAGTGCTCGGAATATTAGTGGTAGAATCCGCCGGTGCTGCCACCATTTGGAAAGCAGTAGCCTGCGTAATAGATCCGGGTGCAAAGGTAGTACTGGCTAGTACTGCATTTGTGGATGTGACTGAAGGTGATAGTGTTGGAATTACGGTTGTGGTTGCGGTTGCTGCTGTCGGTACACCAATTCCCAGTCCAGCGAGCAGTAGTTGATGGTGAGCAGTAGTTCCGGTAGTATCACTAGCAGTACTGGTGCTGCCATCTGTTGTTCGACGGAAGAACGAATGCGCCAGTGCATCCTTGGGTGTTATCCGTTTCTTCGGGTCGTAGCTCAACATTTGCAGTACGAGATCTTTGAATTTGAGATAGTCGCCAATTGAGTGGCCGGGCTCACCCAATCTCCGCCCACCGGGTCCACCCACATCCACACCCAAAATGTCCGTCAATTTGCGACTACCGGGCGCTTTGTATTTCATCTGTTCACCGGGTGGCTTCAACACAGTGGTGCCATCTGGCAGTGTGTCAAAGTACTTGGTGGACCGGTGGCCCTGGTTGAGTATGTGTCGAGGCGGCATGCCTAGTACCTCAACTATTTTGTTCATCTGATCGGACTCGTTACTTCCGGTAAACAGTGGCTCACCCGTGTGCATCTCCACCAGAATACAGCCCAGTGACCACATGTCTATTGCCATATCATACGGAATGCCCAGCAGTACTTCCGGTGATCGATAAAACCGCGACTGAATGTACTGGTAGAGTCGCTTGCCCAACTGACAGGAAGAGCCGAAATCGATGATTTTGATTGCGGACCGTTTGGGCGAACAGAGCAGTATGTTCTCGGGCTTCAGGTCACAGTGAATGATCGAGAGTTGGGGGTTGGACAGAAACATGAGTGCAGTGCACATTTGGTGAGCAAATTTTCGGGTCAGGTTGAGTGACACACCGCGGAAGTTGGTGTTGCGCAGTAGGTCGTACAAATTGTAGGACAGGAGTTCAAAGACTAGACATAGGTGATTGCGCCACATGAAGTAGTCCTTCAGTTTGACTGTTTTGGGTGGAAGAGAACAAAATGGGTTAATTTGGGGTTTAAGTGGGTTTAAAAAAGTTAAAACTGGGTTTAACAGATTTGTTAATAAGTATAGTAGACTATGGGAATGGTTTAACAGGTTTAACAGTCTAGGGAAATGGTCTAATAGAATTGAAAATGGGCTTAATATACTTAGAATTTGGTTTAGCAGGTTAGGGAACTGGTTAAACAGACTCGGGAAATGGTTTAATAAACTAGGGACTGGGTTTAACAAGCTAGGGATTGGGATAAATAGACTTGGAAATGGTTTAACAGACTAGGAATATGGTTTAGAAAGCCAGGGAAATAGTTTAACTGAGGGAGGGTTTAACAGATTTGGGAACAGGTTTAATAGACTTGGGAAATGGTTTACTAAACTTGGGAAAAGGTTTACTAAACTTGGGAAAAGGTTTACTAGACTTGGGAAAAGGTTTACTAAACTTGGGAAAAGGTTTACTAAACTTGGGAAAGTTTACTAGACTTGGGGATAGGTTTAACAAACTTTACAAATGGTTTAAATGAGTTTTAAGTTATTTGAATTGGGTTTAAAGGCTCTTTAAAGACGATTTAAAAATCAATTCAACCGCACTTACCGATCTTATCTTTTCCCATGGACACAGTGGACCCATTATTACACTCATAATTGTTCATCAGCTTAAGCAACTTAATCTCCGTGGCAGCCTGATTCAGAAACGGTTTCCTATTTTTGATGATCTTCACCGCCACATGACACTGACCACCATGATCGAACGCCTTCACCACCTGACCAAAGGATCCCTTCCCAATCAGCGACTCAATCTCGTAGCGATCGACAAACTTTTCGCCCGGCCGTATGATGTAGTCATTGTACTCGTCATCGTAGCCATCGTTGTACAGTTTACGTTCCTTCTTTTGTGGATTCGAGGGTTGTTGGGGTCCGCTGGTGGCGGTATTAGTTCCGGATGTGCTCACTGACTGACCACCAGTGGCGCCACCTCCGCTTGTTGAGCCCTGTGAGGTCCAATCACCGGTACCGGTGCCCATGTCGGTTTGCGCTTGCGCACGACGCTTCTTCTTGGCGTAGTAAACCTATTTAGAAAAGATAAAATTGTGGATTAGATTATTTTATAAAAAAATTATAATTTAGATATTAAAAAATATTAAAAGAATATATTAAAAAATTAAATTTTTGAAACCATTTAAAAGAAATCAAACGAATACGAAATTTTTTAAAAATAGTTCAAAACACCGCCACCAGATGGCGTCCCTATCTCCGTAGTAATAAAACCAAAATTTAACCCACAGGAATACTAAAACTAAAATCAATCACACAAAAATACAACAAATAAACCGAAAAAAGAAGATTTAACTAATCAAAAATTCCAATTCAGAAATTCCTGGAATTTCTATTTTCCAATTTATATTATCAACCACTCAAAAATCTAATTTGATTTAAATTAGCAATACTAAATTTCTCAGAAATTCGAGAATTTCTGTACTTAAATTGAGAGAATATATATATACAGAATATTCTTGTATTACTGCTAATAATAAAATAAATAAAAATAAATTCGCCGGCAAATTTTATTGCTCGAACGAGAGAGAGAGAGAGAGAGAGAGAGAGAGAGAGAGAGAGAGAGAGAGAGAGAGAGAGAGAGAGAGAGAGAGAGAGAGAGAGAGAGAGAGAGAGGGTCGAGAGTCGAGTCCACTTAAGTCGGGTACAGAAAGAGAGAACGGACGAACACACTCGGTAATTAGATTTAGGCAAAGGCGAAATCTCAATTGGACCACCAAGGGAGAAAAAAAAGAAGAATCGAGAATCGAAAAAACCAAAATCCACTTCAAATAAAACACCCAGAATATTCTGTGAATTATCACGTTATCTATGAATGGTCCACCACAACAAAAACTAAAAATAATCAAATTTTCAAATTAATTGGCCGCAAACTAAAGGAAGAAAACTTTCCGAAATATAAAACTTCCCAGAATCATGATAAATTAAAAAATACATATTCTACTAAATCCTAAAAACATAAAAAAATATTCAGCAAAAGAATTTAATAACATTATATATCTTAAATAATTCAGAGAATATTCTCGAGTGCAAGAAGCAAAAAAAAGATTATTCTGACTAGACAAGAGAGAGAATATTATATTCTGAAAAGTGTATAATAGAATATGTTAAATTAGATTAAGAATTTCCATTTCGCAACTTTATTATAATATTCTGTGAGTAAGAATATTCTTGGAAATTTAAAGTTTTAAATTTTTTGTCTTAAAGACAAAAGCAAATAAAGCTCTACATAATTCTTTAAAATATGATGATGGGTGCACCATTTGGCGTCTAGCAGAATATTCTTTAAAAATTTAAAAATTCATGGAAATTAATGATTAAAGAATATTCTGTTACGAATATTCTTTTTAAATATATATCATTTTTCGCTTGGCCGCAGAATCAGAATATTCCAATCGATTATAATCTCTCACCCCAAACACTACTACTTAGGAATATTCTCGAGTTAATCCTCAATGTCCTTGGTGGTGCTAAGTAAACAAGAATATTCTGATTCTAATTCTAATATTATTATTAATAATAATAATAAAATAATAAATAACCAGAAAAACCACAAACAAGAATCTCGAAAGCAAAAAAAAATCCCAAATCCCCAAGAATCGGAATAATCCTTTTAATCACTCTCAACATAGACTCTACTATTTTAGACGCAAAAAAATTCGTGAATTCTTGGATTCTGCAAACATGGAATCTGGAATTCTTCTAGAAAAAGAACAGAATATTCCCGAAATTAAAAGAGACCAAGTCAATTAGAGCACACACAGAATCTCATACTAGGAAATATTTTCCAAAATTTCTCTATTTTCAATCTAATGGGCGCCATTTGGTAGGGCGCCCAAATGACGCCCGGCGTCATTTAGTTTAGATGGTACTCCATCTAATTAGCGCTCAATTCTGTGCTCAATTTTGCGCATGCGCATTAATGAGAAAAATAACTTAAAAAATATTCTCGAGAGTAAAAAAAATCCGTAAAACCAAAAGAATTTCCTGTTCTTTTTGTTCTTATTCTTTTCCCCTCTCGATTCCGGATTCTTAATTTTCACTAAAGATTCTGCATCCATTTCCTGATTCTTTATTCTTTGATTCTGTTTTTGTTCTTGTCAAGTCGAGTTTTGTCTGCTTTTGTTTTGGTTGTTTTGGGTTTGTTTGTTGCGAACTGTCAACTCGAATTGAGACTTTTGCCGGTTGAGACCGACGAAAGGGAGACGAACTCGAACAGCCTCAAGAATATAAAGAATATTCTATAGAAAATAGGAACTTTAGTTAATCGATTTTTGTATTTTTTCCTCTTAACTCAAGAGAAAATTTTGAAAGTTTAAGCATTTAGTATTTTTAAAAATAGATACAAACAAAAATCAATAAATTCTGTTCTGTTCAAGAGTTCATAAATTCTTACGTATGCTTTTACTCAAGAATATATATTCCCTAAAGCAAAAAACAGTTTTCCTTGGAGAATCGTCATCATTTCGACGACTATTTCTACATTATCGGTTCGATTGATCTCGTTGTTGTTGTTTCGAATTCGTGTTATTATTCCCGGGCAACTATTTTTATTATTATTCTTTATTCTGTACTCAGAGTACTGTCAATTATTAATACAAAACAACATAAAAAAATAAATTAACAGAATATAAGAAGAAGAAGGAAAAAGAATCGTTGAAAAGTTTATGGCGCCCAAAAGCAAAAAAAAAGAAAAAATTCTGGGCGCCGTGTAGAACAATGAAAAACTACAACCAAAAACAAACAAAAACAAAAACGAACAAATTGGCGCCCAATTCTCTAAAGAATAATTTGTTTAGTAGTAAACTAAGTGTACTAACCAAAGTACATATAATTACCCATCAAGAATCGAAAAAAGTTTCAATGGCGCCCAGAATATCATAAGGGCGTCATTTAAGAAGCGTAAAACGTAGTTTTAAAAGAAGAATATTGCGACATATATTACACCATAGAATATGGCGTCATGACGCCCAGATTCTTAATACGTAGAATCCAGAATCTAAAAACGCCAATCACACAAACACAACAAGGCGTCATGACATTATTAAGGCGCCCACTAATAATATGACAAGTTAATTTAGTTTCATAAAATTTATGTAAATTATAACATCAAAATGCACTTCTTTTTTATCCCAAAAACAAAACATAAAGAATATTCCTTAAAACCAAAATTCTGTACTTTGTCACAACACAAATTCGGGACTATCCGCAAAACCAAAGATTTATGCGAAAACATTTATCAAATTGAACTTTCTTATAAAGATCAAATTCCAAAAATGTTATATACTCTTCAAGAATATTCTCTAAAAAATTACTCAAAAAATCATTTACTGCTGTTGCCTTCATATACACAAGAATATTCTTTTACACAAAATATATATAAATTATTTTCTACAGTGTGCCACTTATTTAGGTTCAAAAATCTTTCAAGATTAAAGAATATTCTTTTGTACCGAATTTCGAATTTCGAATCACCCAGAATCTCTCAGTACACAAGAGTTAATCATCGTACAGACCAGAATTTAATAATATTAATAAACTTTGACACCAACATATTATTCCAACATTTATTCTGAAGTGGACATTTATCAAGAATATTCTTGTCGTACAGTAAAAAAATGTTGTTCAAAAAGTTTCTCAACAGATAACTACCAAAGAATATTCTTTGGTTCAAAGAATTACTGAAAGCCTTCAAAAATCTAAAAATATAATTTTTGTGTTGTATTAATTTGAGAAGGGAAAAATGTGTCTAGACTGTTTCTCGAGAATTGTGTTCTGTTTGAATGTCACATTGTTTTGTCACAGAAATTAAAAAAACAATGGATAATTGAAGATTGTTCCAATTGGAACGACAAGTTGACTTCGAAATAAGAGCAATGAACTTGTAGAATTAAATAAAATTATTTAAAAAAAAATTAATAAAAATAATACCATTAATAAAAAGAACTTGAAAATATTGTGAATTTTAAAATTTAAAAAAAGTTTGAAATAATCTAGTCTAGACATAAAAAAATAGATAAACCAGTTCTATAATTTTCTGAAAAAACTTTTAAAGTCTAGTCTAAAAACAAATAAGAATATTTGTGTGCCCAACATGGCTTTCTATCACTCACTTGTGTCGAAATAGCCAAAAGATATCATAACAATAAATCTCGTATTTCAAATCTATTTGACAGATCAAAACTAAACCAGAAAGAAGAAAAAAACGTCTAGACTTTTTCTGGAACTGTCCGTAAAAAATATACAAATTTATCTCTTGAACATATTTCTATCTTTTCCAAAAGCAAAAAAAATCCCAAGAATTGGAACCACCAGAAAAAAATTATTTCCAATAAAAGTGTCAAAATATAGACTTTAGAAGAATTATTGTTCAAATATCGAACGTTCTCAGTCCCCAACCAACAGAATCCAACAAACAATATGACGGCTAGGCGTCCAGTATTTTTTTTTCACACTAAAACAGAACAATAGAATCCAAATTCTGGACGCCATCAAAACCAATTGAACCAACCAACAAACAAAATAATATAATATATGATTTATCGATACCAATTATCTCTTATTCTTTCAATGAGAAATGAAAAGTTAGAAGAGAAATGATAGAAATAAAAACTTTGGATTCTTTAGTTCGATTTTTCACATATTTTTCCCGCGCGCGTTAAATTCTCCGTTCGTTCGATTCTTTCTCTCTTTCATTCTATTGTGTGTTAATAATTTACGAGTTAATTTGTCGTTCTGCAGACCAAAAGACCGCATCAGTCCAGAACCCAAAAGCAAAAGAGAGAACCAGCTTGAGCTGATGGGCTCAAGAATTTGTGAGAAATAAAAAACAAAAAAATGGTGCAAATTGAACTTTTTTCTGTTTTGCAATTGTATTCCGAGTTAAAGAATATTCTTATATAAAACAGAATTCGGACAGAGATGATGAACAATTCGTAAAAGAGGAACAGAAAACTGGACACAGAGCTTAAAGATAAAGCAGCAGCTGGACAAACAAATTAATGAATTGGAGAAAAAAGAAAAGAAATGAAATATGACTTTAGGTTTTAAAAATAATGATAATAATTAGAATTTAAAAAGAATATTCTTTAAATTTATATATCTATTGTTTTTAACTTTTTAACCGTTTTTAATAGAACCGTTGCATAACCGAATAATTAAGAAAGTGGCAATTTGTATAAAATGTTTTTATTTATAATGAATATTGCTACAATTGTAGCATATTTTTTAAAAGGCTATTTCTATCTAATGAAGATTTATTTTAGATATCAATAATACTGTTTTAAAAAATAGCTACATTGTAGCAAAATAAAATAGGAAAGTGACCATTTGTAGCGAGATTTCTTCCGATTGTAATTAACATAGCTACAAATTTGTAGAAAATTTTTGTTTATGTCTATTTCTACCTATTGAAGATTTATTTTAAGATATTTTTAAAAATACTAAGAAATAAAATTCACCATTTTTAGAGATGTCTCGAAAGTACTTTAAATGTATCGAATAGTATCGAAAAAATATCGAATAGTATCGAAAAATAGCCAAAACTGTATCCGAAAAATAACAAATCTCCGTAACCACCTACACGAACGGTCCCATCCGGTAAAAGTACTGCACTTTATATGTACTCATCTTATCTCTTCTATATTTGCACACAAAAATGACAACAACTACGACGATGATGACAATCAACGGAAAGGTTAGGTGAGGACCTTTTTTTAGTTGTAACTATACTACCGGGTGTTGCGTATTAAGTACATTTTTCCGTCTATTGTTACCTTAAATATTACAATTCAACCTGTACGACATGATAAGAAGCCAGACAATTGACTAAATTATTGCGAGTCTCTTTCAATACTAATAGACACAAACATACACAATTGCAATACAAATTGACATATGCCAAATGTAGTACAGGGTGAGTAATAAAAAAAAGTCAAATTGGATGTTAGTATAAGATAAGACATTAGATATAAGCAATTAGTTGTTGGTACATTTCACCTGGTACCTGCTACCATTTTTAATGCTACCTGCATTCAGCATTGTCCATCTGTGTTGTCCTCCTGTCAACACTCTACCTACTACCGCTCACTCACTTCACATTCAACCAACCGGTGAACAATTAATCATCAAAACTGTCATACACTAATGGATTGATGGATGAGCTTGAGTGGAAATAGCCGACATTTTGTTTTATGTCATTCTGTATGTATGCTACATTGTAGTGGGCAGAAGATACACGATACACAATTAGTGCTAACCTTTTAACGTTAGAACAAATTGACGGTGATTAAAACCCACACTGTGACATTTTGTGACAATGTTGTCGTTTTTGTTGTATATCAATTGGGACAATTGATTGATTGATATTTCATTCATATAAATGTCAAACGATTGCTACTATTTCATGTTTTTTGTTCGATGAGATTATGTTACTAATGGATACAATTGTACCATTTTATTGACACGCAATAGCTAGGTATCTATTTTTGTGCTATTCAATTTTGTCATAAAAGTTGCATAATTGGAATTGATTTTAAGATTTGCAATAGATTTAGAATTTTTGTTTTGTTTTACCGTTTAGAAATAGATCGACAAATGAACAGAATTAAATGTTCAAGTTTGAATTTTTTGAGAAATTAAATTAAGATAACCTTTTTGTAGCAAATGATGAAACTGATGAAAATAAAAGTAGATGAAGATAAAAATGCAAAAATCATAATTTTAATTTTGAATTTGCTAAAGAAATCGTATGATAAGCTAAATATAAAAATAAATTTAAAATAAAAACCTAACAATAAACAAGCAAAATTGCATAAAAAACCCTTTTATGATAGAATCAGTGAATATTTCGTAATATGAATTTAAAATTAAACGATGCAAAGTCGTGTTCAATTGCTAAAATGTGAGTCAATAAAGTATTGGAAAAAGCTAAAGAAAAAATTAATGAATACCTTTAAAAACCATCAACAAATCCCTCATGGAATGGAACCCTCAACCTGGCGACTAGCGCGTCTTGGTTTTGTTCAACTCTAAGTTTTACAATAAAATTTATTGAGACCTAAATCCCTGAATATTGCTTTCAATTTTATCAAAATGAATTAAGTAAAATTCGCCACGATTCTTAGCGATTCCTAAATTATAGTCAATTTCTGATAAATGACGACAAATAAATAAAAATTTACCTTTGACAAACGACCTAGAAAATAATCATCCAAAATGTCACAATCTTAATTGCCAAACAAATAGCTTAATAATTTTTAAAAATAGACAAAACTATAAACTATAAAATTTTCAACCATTGTTATATCTTTTCGATAAAAACATGAAATTTTCCTTTAAAATAATTGATGCATTACAAGAAAAGCCAAATAAAATAACTAAATTAGCTACTAATGTTTCAAAACAAAAAGCTACTCAATAAATAAATCCAAAATTGTAACTGAGGCAAATTCAAAACAAAATTTAACCAAATGATGAAATAAGTATTAATTTCAAAAGCTAAAGAAATAAGATAAAACCTTTTGCAAGATAGAAATGGCGGAGGCGGAATTAAAATAAAATATAAATTGGTTCCAAATTATTTTCAAAAGAATATATAAATAGTATCCAATTGTATCCCAAAATATAATTCCAAAAATAATAACCAAAATGTCGCAATCCCCTCACCATTACCCAACCATCAAATCCTCACTCTCATCATATCTCATAATATCATCATTAAACTTTTCCCATTTCACCACCACCAACCTCAATTGCGTAATCAAACACGCAGTGCACAATCAACCCCCACCCCCTCCCTCCCCCTCCACCAACCAAAAGCAAACATATAACATAACATAACGAGTCGATAACGTCATATCAGTTGCTCAAAAGTCTATTTCCACCACTTCACTTTATACATGTTCGTAGTATTACCCGAGACCAAACCAAAAACCAAGAGCCAAGATGATTAATGAACACTAAACTAAACTGACAAGTGTTCGTGTGAGTGTGTGTGCCTTTTGGTCGAATGTCGTGTGTGTGTTCAAATTGTCAGTGACAATTCATTAATTATGTCGAACCGGAGAAGAAAAAGAAAAATTAGAAGAGGGGGTAGAAATAGCCGGAAAATGAATTGCCAAGGTAGGAAGGAATGATCTTTACAAGAAAATTTTTCAGATTACACACAAGATCATATTCTAGATAAGAAACACAACAAAACCATTAAAACCAGTGACAAAAACCATTAAAACCATTTAGATAAGAAAATAAAACAATTTTCTCAGGTAAATGATATCACTCTTTGGGGATAGCCCTCGACCCCACATATCGCAACCCCTCTCCCTCTCCTCTACCCCCTCAACCAAAAAAATAATATTATTCAACCCCCAACCGTAATTATAATTTTCCCTCTACTACTTACTACGATACTATTCTAATTGACATCACTTAAGCAACAGCACCCTCTTCATAATAAAAAATCATTAAAATTGGGGGGCAGCAGCGCACCCCGAGAGTGGATGGGGGTCAAACTTAATGGAAAGTCTACTATAGTCGTAATTATAATTGCAGTTAACGATTATAAAGATAGAAGAGATAATAGAGACATTGAAACAGACTCACGCACACACGATTTAATGACTATTTTTTTCTCTTCCCCAACGCGTCCCCTACTTTTTGGTTAGAGGGAATGGAATGGGAGAATTGATTATAAATAAATAAACAAACGCTCTAACTGCTCTTCTTCTTCTTCTCCCTCTCAAACTCCCTCTCAAACTGCGTGTGTCCCAGGGTAACCGTATAATACAGATACTACTAATTGTATGTTTGTTTTTCTATCTCGGCTCTCGTCTAGTCTTTCGACTGATCATTATACTACGTATACACCGGGGATATACCTGGATATAACTGGATATTGGAGTGTTGTATAGATAGTTGTCTAGACGCTAAAAGTAAATTGAGCGAACGCTCACCGGTAATTTGCCCGGAAATGAATTTTTTACCTGGACTGACGCGGTAATTGACAGTCGAGAGTTGGGAAAAGAAGGAGAGATAGACAATTATAGAAATACAAAGTAATTTTAGCTGCATTTTTAAATTGAATATATTTTAATTTTAGAAAAGCTAATTTTTATGTAAATATTTTTAAATATTTTTTATATAAAGAACCTTTTGGACAACGCAATCAAAATTCGCCTAATAAAGATACATTTTATGCATATCTAGTTTGTTGGATAAAGAAAAGATAGAAATCGAGAACAAGTTGCTACAAGTTAGTTTAGTTTAGTAATCAAGTACGAGATATACGAGATACTATGTAAGTATCTCATGGGAAAATTGTTTCTTCAGTCTGCGATTGATAAGTTTTTCGGGTTGTGCAGATAATGTTTGAATGATAAGATGCGTGAACAAGAGAGAGTTCATGGGAAAAAGGGTTTTGCGAACTTTGCGCATGCGTGTTTCTGATTGTATCTGTATGTAAATGCTCGTGTGTATTTAAAAAAGGACATTACGCGTTCATAATTTAATGGGTTTCGTGATAAGATTTTGTGAAGTATAAATTTTATCGCACTCAGACAAAAAGATAAAGAAACTGAGAATGAGTTCAAATTGATTAGCGGTTTGACCTTTTGTGAATGACTTCTTTTTCATATTTCCATTAAATATATTAAAAAATTTGAAAAAGCTACAGATAAGTTTTAAAACCATTCTTAAAAATATTCTATATTTTCTATAAATAAAATCTTACATAAAAAGTGTGAAACTAGTATTCCAAAATATCAAAATCAAAATGGAATAAAACTGCAAAATGTAAAAATATAATAATTGTAATCTTTCTCGTATTAATCGTATTACTCAAACAATTGTCTCAATTACAGATAATCGTATCCATCTGTAGCAAAATAAAATCTAAACTCGATACAAATGTAGCAAACTCAACTATAAATAAGTATAAAATAAAATTTCAATATTAACAATTAGATCAATGAAAATTTGAAAACAAAAACAAATATATTTAAAACCATTTAAGAAGGGAGTGTTACCAATTTCTAAATTAGTTTTTTAAATATTAATAAATAGCTACTAATTGTTAAAATATACAATTTTTAAAAAATACCTTCCTATAAATAACGTATAAACTGAACTATTAATTGAGAACTGATAAACTAGCTATTGAATGCGCATGCGCTCAATTAAGGTTCATACATGACTACCATAACTTAACACACAAGTCAGTGCACTCTTAATGAGTGGATTTTGCTTGTTTTATGTAATCAACAACTACCCCTCAAACAGGGTGATACATAATATATTTTTACCTTTTATATGGCTCGAACTACTTTCTAACTATATTTTACCCACCCTGTTCACTTACAAGCTCTCACCTGTCCACAGGTGAAATCATGATAAATGAAGTGAGAGTCTCACTACTCTTGACATGATGAGAAGTGCGTAAAAGCTCACATCATCACTAGATACTAATCATTGTACTTGTACTGTTCACAGTGTACGTGCAGTGTTTGCGCAATTGAGCGCGCAATTGCGTAATTAAACGCTCGGTAAAACAAAATAAACAAAATGACAAACAAGGGTGGTTAAGAAATTTAAACTTAACTAACTAACAAAAATTGTTTTTCAAAAAGATTTACCTGTAACAAAAATGCTTCAAACTAGATCTATCGTAATAATTTCTTAAAAAACCCAAAAAAGTATAAAAAAATAATTAAATAAAATACGTAGTAACAAAATTTATACTAGAAATTAGAGGGCGGCTATTTCCACCTACCCCTACTAGTAATATATATACAAAAAGAGTCTACACAGTCTAGACCAATTAACCCCATCAAACCCCTATTCATATGGTAATTGGTCGACGAAAAAAAAACGAAAAAGAAAAAAGACAAGTCAACCGGCATAGTATTAAATTATTGAACTCACCGGTATAAATAGTAGATTACAGGGTGACCTTTTAGATAACTCTACAATTTTAACAAAGATAATAAAATTACGTCATATACGAATCACCCCGTAAACGGATAATTGCACCCCCTAATTATTATTATGAACAAAGGTATGTGTGTGTGCGCACCGCCTGAATGCATTGACTGACAAGTGACTGTCTACTCTTCTTCTTCCTAAAACTTTTTCTTCTTCATCATCATCGTCAAATATAATATTTGACAGAAAAAAATGATTATTGAATATTCAATTGAGGAGGGAGGGAGAGACAGTGAGGTAGAGAGGTTAATCATAAAGTCTGTTACGCTTCAATAAACACATGAATATGCGTAGGGTAGCACGCAAAATTGGTTGAATAAAAAATGTTTCCGTAAACTTTCTTGTAAAATTATTGAAAAGTTTTTAATAAATAAATCAACATTTTTAAATTCAACTAAATATTTTAATAAAAAAATAAAATATAACCATTTCATAATTGTTCCAAAAGTGACTGTCGAAACGTCTAAAAATAGAAACCAATTCCGGTTGTTGTTGATGTCGATGACGTGCTCAACAGAATTCTACAGAATATTACAACAATTCTACAAGAATTTAAGTTGAAAATCATGTTATCCTAAATTACGAATCAACAAAAGTATTCGAGTATTGCAAAATATTACAACACAAACAGACTCGTATACAACAAAAGAATCAAATTTAGCGCGAAAATTGAATCAACAAATCGAATCATACAATAGAATTCGTACTATATGAACGACCCCAGTCTGAAACACCTACGCAAAAATTTTATTTACCATTTTCCATTTCAATTTCTATTCGAATTTTATTCAACTTCCACTGATGAAACAAACCCAAAGGGGTTAACGAACCAAAGTGTAAGTAAATATTAACAAAATACTCTTCCTATACTAAAAATAAATCAAGAATAATGTAATAATTTCGCAATATTAACTTATTCATATATTTGTCTAGTATTCTGAAATAATAATTCCATAGAATCTAATTTGAATGTCTGATTCTTGTTTCCAGTGTATTGAATCAATATGTAAATATATGCACAGTAGAATATTCTGTGTAATAAAGAATTGTATTCATTACGTAACATTATATTATACCAAGTCTAGACTACGAATTGATTTATTGTAGCGAAAATGTATCGAATTAATGTTAATGTAGCTTATTAAATCAGTATATAAAACAGGAAATGTTTACGGAAATTATTTTTGTAACCATTGGGAAACTTCCAAAAATTGCAGAATTAATAACAATAAAAATTTGGGTGGAACAGAATATATTATTCTGTAAACATATTTAGATTCTTACATATGATAACAACATGAACAAAAAAATCTTATATTAATATTAATTAATCAGCTAATATATAAATTGCACTAGTAAATTGTGTTGTGTCCCAGAATATTCTGGTTCGTTGGTTTACGTAGACAGGCAAAGTTAATTTAATTAAAGCTTTTGAGAACCAGAACCGAATCACAAAATATGATAAGAGCACATACAACTCTTGAAAGTTGACAGAATATTCTCTGTCAAATGTGTGTAGGTTTGCGTGACCATAGAATCTCTCTCTCTCTCTCTCTCTCTCTCTCTCTCTCTCTCTCTCTCTCTCTCTCTCTCTCTCTCTCTCTCTCTCTCTCTCATGACAAGCATGACATTCTCAAGAATATTCTGTGTACGAGCATAAAGTGAGGACTGAATATTTTTTGTGGGTGTGCGATTTGGTTTGGTTTGATAGATCAACGATAACAGAAAATATATTTGAATAAAGCTGAATCCAGCTGCGTTGACTCATTCACGGAACTCAACAGGATTCCATACAGTAAAGTCTCGATAATTGGTGCCTGGCTTAATTCTAATCTCTTTAATTGGTAATTCAAATGCAAATTTTGAAAATTTTATATAATTCGCCAACTGTCATTGTACAAATGTTCTTTATAATTCGAAAATCACTCGTTAATTGGTAATTGGAAAGCAAAATCGGTGCTAATTCGAACAGTTTTTTTATCGCTTTTTGGAGCAAAACCTGATCCAAATTTCGAAATTGACCATCAAAGGACAGTAAACAATTTTTTGGTAACAAAATTCAGTCGATTGTTTAAGTCAGACAAATAGTTTTCTATTCAGTAACGTTATTAATTAATTGCCCATTTTATCAAATTTTGGAACCTTATATACCTAAAATCTGTTTTCTGAATACACAGGTTTTTGTCTAAATCATAATTAACGCAAAATTTTCAAATTTTTCACATTTTAGCACGTTGAAACATTCCAATTGTTTAAATTAATTAGCAATTAACGATTTTCAGATTCCATTTTGATCTAATTCAATCAAATAGATACATTTTCAAATAGTCTCGATAAATGGTAATTCAAAAAATTTTTAGGAATCGGGGTCCCAAAAATTTCGAATTAACGAGACTTTACTGTAATGGAATATTCTGTACCGACGTACATGTCTATTGTAAAATTCAATCAAAATGTGATTCGATGAGAAGAATATTCTATAGGTCTAAAGGTTCTGCTTGTCAATCAAAATGCTCTACAGAATATTCTTTAATTAATTTTACTAACAAAAAACATATAAAATTAGTCACAGTTCAAAATATTCCATTTTGATTCACTTTTAAGGATTATGGGCGTGGGCGTTACAGACAGACACAGAGAGGTCCTTGATCTGTCAAAATATTCTCAAAATACAGAATATTCTGCAAAATTCCAAATTTGACCTTTCATGGGTTAATTTGTAAGCTCAAATGAACCAATTTAATCTAGTGTCCAGTAAATTACTATCCAACCGACCAGAACAACAGAATATTCAGGTGCCTCTTTGTGAAACCCACTAATAACCGTAGTACATTAAGGGCCATAAAAAAGGTAACGTTCATAGGTCAAAAGAGGCCCTCCGTGTCAAATTATATAAAGAGGGGTGATTCACAAAGTACGTTCAAACAACAGAATTTAAGCCAACCAATTACACTGAGGAGCACTACTTTAATGAGGCAATAAATTCGGTTGTGGTTTTGGGGTTTAGTTTGAGGCCTCATTTTATGGCCTACCGAAAGTAACATTACCTAATGTATCCTCATAATAAAAAAGAAGTGTATCCTGAGCAGAAACATAACAAATTAACCCACCCACTAGCCAAAGGTCATAAAAAGGACAAAATTCGCATTCTAAATTGTAATTCTACAGTAACCTAACCTAACAATAACCTAAACCACAGATACTACAAGGCATTCCATTTGGAACGGGTCATAAAAAGAGGGACATTCGTAAATACCATGACAACATGAAAATAGTTGTATAAAGTATGAAAAATTCATACAAAAAAGACCTTTTATAAATACCACCATTTTATTTCTTGTTAAAAAATAATCAAAAAATAATCCACATAAAAATCGAAAACCCGTAAAATGCAACAAAACCCCCAAATTCCCAAAAACTCCTAAAAATCAAAAATCAGAAACATACCTCATTGATGTGCTTGTACGTTTTGATGAGATCGACACTTAGTTTACGAATGGGCGCCGTGACATGTTCACGATATCTGTGAACGGGCGCCGTGGTTGTGGTAGTAGTAGTGGTGGACGTTGACGAGGCCCCGCCACCACTGGTGGGATTGTTCGTAGATGACGTACTGTTGAATTGAGTCGTGGAATTGGGCGAACTGGGCGACTGATGTTGAGATGACATGTTCGATGGTTGCAGTTGGAGAAAGTTGGAAGAGTTCGTGGGTGCACCCAAATTTAGTGACTGACTGGTGCTGTTGGTGGTAGTTGAGGATTGGGGCTGGAACAGTCCCACAACTGCTGACCCACTGTTGGAACTGTTCGTAGATGAGGTGACATGATGGTGGAGTAGATGGTGTGGGTGTCGACCCGAGGTCGAGGGTACTGTCGATGGGTGATGGTGGGTGGGCGGTGGTGGATGGGACGTGTACAGTAGGAAGTCACTACTGGCGGAAACCATGGCTGCTGCGTTGGAAGTGGATGTTGATGATGTTTCGGGTAGTGACTGTGGGTGGTGATGGGTTTGGTGTTGTTGTTGATGTTGCTGTTGGTGACTGTGCACTGCGTCACGCAGAGCCATCAACTGGTCCTGTGTCACAATGTGGCCGTAGGTGCTGCCACCTAGCTCACCACCAGAGCCACCACCGGGCACTGTCGCACTGTGCACAGAGTCATGACCCTTCACCTCTTCGCCTGGTAAATAAAAAAATTAAAAAAAATTAATAAATAGAATTTAAAACCTTTAATTAAAATTGGATCCAATTATTATCGAATTATTAAAACATGAAAATTTTGATTTACAAAATTAAAATTAAACCTTTCAAAAAATGATCCGATAATATTTGAAATTGAAAAAATTGAAAAAATTGAAAAATTGAAAAATTAAAAAAAGATATAAATTATACAAATTTAACCTTTTTATAAATGATTTGCTTACATATACTAATTAAAAGTTTCTGTAGATTTTAGAAATATTTTTAAATTTTAAAATATTTTTTATATAACCAAAAAATTTTATATTAAAACCTTTTCTAAGTGATAAATCCATGAACTTTAAAATTTCGACACAAAAAAAATAAATGCGCATGCGCCGTTATCCAGAACTACTAAAAATACTTTGCCTTCACCTTTAATCTACGCCATTTCACCATTAAAATAAATGAACACATGAAAAGTTTGTGTGTGATGAAAGTTTTGTTCTATTTACGTAAGATTGGGAAATTATTGGATTTAAACTTTACAGACTGGTTCAAAATGTTTAGAAAAATGTACAGAATTTTATTTGAAATTCGTGTCGAATTTTGTTTTATATTTATTAAGTTCGACCTATACTTTCGTATTACTAACAGTAAATCCAATTTCGCGCTCTCTCAATCGTTTTCTTTGGTTTTTCGCCTTTTGGTTTTGTTTGAAAAACTTTTGCGTGGAAAGGACAATTGCGTTATGAGATTTCCTTGGAACAACGCAACACACATTAATGGCTATTTCGGGTAAATGTTGTATTGATTGTTTTCCTTGACATTTACCGTGCACATTTACAGGGTCGTCCAAAATGAACGTAATCATGTAAGAGTATTTTTAAAATAAATTACGAGAAACTTTATAGAACTAGTATAGAACCAGCGGCTGGCATTATGAAACCTTTTAGCTATCGTAAATCAAAATAGGTAATGCCATTGGCATAAAAGTCGGAGCGAGAGTATATAAAACATTTGTTTCTCGTTTGATCAGTTGCGTCCCAAATCAGTTCAATACAACAAAGTTAGACAACTATTTTCTGCCTATGGCCACAAAATAACCATTGCGTTTGAAAAATAGACACCTAGATCTATACCCATACCCACAATGATCTTCAATTACCAATTGATATGAGATTTTAAAAATCCGGTTAAAGGGAAAATAAAAGATGCGGATAATTTTATTTTAAAATACTTTAAGTTATGCACCAAAACAGTGCTCTATAATAATTCGGTAAGTTAGATGTGTTTTAATTGAAAATGTATTAGATGGTAGGGGAAGTAAGCTCGAATTGTGTTGACTCGATTTAATAGATCACACAGACTTGCAAAGTACATGTCTTGATCGTTGTTCAATGTTAATGAACAGATACAGTCAACAGTATGCAATTTGGTCTAAAGTTAACACAATCACACCAATATGTTAATCACAGCACTCCTGTGTGGGTGTGTTTGTCACTGCGCATCCTCTTTGCGCACAGCGGGCTCGCTGCTGGGCGTGTGTGCTTGTCTGTGTCCCACACAGTGTTTTGTACTTCCACTGTAGACACTCGGTCCTTACACATTTCTATACAAAATTTGATTTATTTTTTGAAAAATCGCTGCTCCTTTGACCTTTGACTTATTTGCCAAAAGGCACAACTTCACCCCAACCAGAACATTGTGTTAAATTTTCAGACCGATCCATTGAACCATATAGCCACAATCCTCTGCACAAGCCTTTTCCTATCAAGTGGCGCCAGAGGACTCGTTCACTCACAAACTCACACCCTCGCTTCGCTCGGGCGTGAGTTTGTTCGTTCGCTCCTCCAATTAACCTTTTTATACCAGAGATGTACAGTAAAGAGAATTATTGGATGTAATTTTAATTCTTATTTTTAAAATTCTATATATAAAAAAGTCTACCTAAACAACGAATAAAGTAATAAAATATTAATCCAAAAGAAATCCTTTCTGAATTATTTGAAACAAGAAGAAACTTTACGGAAACTACCTTTTATAAAACTTGACGACAAGAAGAAAATTTATTAGACCCCAAACGAATAATATAAAATGCAAAACTATAAATCCAAAAGACATTTATTTTTCAAGCAAAACGAGAATTAAAAACAAAAACCACCTTGTATAAAAATTTGACAATTAAAACGTACAAAAATATCTTTAATTGTCCTTTTCCGTATAAGTGTACGTCATTTATGAATAACGTCACCAGAAAAGTAAGATAAAAATAAATGATTTTTAACGAAAAATTATACAAAACTTTACTAAAAAAACCTTTGAAATAGGACAAAACCTTGAAGAAATTAATAAAGTGACACAAATAACACTTGAAGAGAATTATCGAGCAATGATTTTATTCTTAAAAATATTTAGAAACAAACTGGGAAATTAAAAAAATATAAAAAATAGAATTCAAAACCTTTTGTAAGCTACTGTTGTTTCAATCTAATCTTTTCCCCTATAATTTATTGTAAAAATAAATTTTCCTCTGATTAAGAAATGCATATAAAAAGATGAAGAAATCAGCAAGAAAGCAAGCAAACAAGAAAATTCTCTATTCTAAATTAATGACACGCAACAATTCCATCAACATCACACAAAAACATGAAGGCGCCATGCAGAATAGAAAAAGTTAAGCTGGGGCGCCATCCATGGCACCCAAATGGGTGTCAAAGCATACCATACTACGATTATACTAATACAACACATGAGAAGCATGGATAAATGAAGACAAACACAATTAGTCGAGTGTAGAGCTAAATGCTAAACAACAAGATGAGGTCAATCTAATTTGCATGACGCCGGGCGCCAGGGCGCCGCACCAAAACCCGACCAAACATAAATATAATACATGTTATGCATATGCTCGCCAATATATACCCAACAACCGAGTCTACTAATTAAGCATCATTTAGTACGCATATTATAAATATAATAAGTATATGCACAAGCACACACAAATTAAGATCATCAGAAAAGCCATGGCGCCCAGAATAATATTCTAATTCCAACACAACACAACACAAGTCATACTGATGGTGATGGCGCCCGAGAATTAAGACATTTTTCTTAATTATCCAATTACCAAGAAGAAGAAGCAAACATTTGGATGTGCATTATAATTAGCTTTATATGTTTTATTAGAGTAATTAGTAGATAGGATATGAACGAAGAATATAAAAATAGAATCCTTCTTTTGGTGTAATGGGACTGAAAAGGTTAAATGACTAAATGTTGTAATTTGGGAAATTTCCCCAGAAATCTTTATTCAAATTATATTAAATTATTATGTTTATCTATGAAAGTAACGGAAAAGAAAACCTTTTTAACAATTGAAGCAATTTTTTTCAAACACAGACATGAAATTTTATATTTAAAAATTACAATAAAAAAGAAATTCCTGTAACCATTTAAATGACAGAACAGCTTTGAGAACATTGTAAAATCAAAATTGTTTTTGAAATTAAAATTTTAAAAAAAATTCCAGTAACCATTTAAATGACAGAACTTGTAAATCAGAAATGATTCTGAAATAAAAATTAAATTACCATTAAAATAAAGATCTACTAGTAAAATTCAAAACTTTTAATTTTCGGAAATCCCATAAAACAATTTTAAAAAATAATTTTTTTGACCATTTTGAGAAGTATTTTCAAAACTAAAACATAATTTTCTTAGCAAAAACAACAAAAATTTGCGAAACGAAAAGTAGCAATTACTGAGAAACAAATTCTCAGGTTCCAGTTTTCCAAATTCCAATAAGAAAATTTAATAAAAACCATTTTAAAAAGTTACAAATAAGACTGAATTATAAAAATATTTGAAAATGATATGGAAGAAATTTGCAGTGACCATTTTGTGTACATCACTCAAGCAAATTTAATTTCGAAACTAAAAATCATTTTTCAAAAATATAAAACTACGTTAAAATTTCTTGCTTTTACCTTTTTTAAACAGATTTTAAACAGAAACAGAAATTCAAAAGATCCAAATAAAATTTCTCCACTGTATCAAATTAACAAAAAATGTAACAAACAAGAATATTCCTGAAAAATTTCTTAGTCGACATTTCTGATGATGCATTTAATTCAATTTATCAACTATCGACAAAAAAGAAAATTATGTCTCCAAAATGGTCAGCAACCTTTTATTTATTGTATATTTGCATTAATAAATTCCAGCGAATAGCGAAATTTCCGCTGACATTGCACACCCAGACACACTAATTAGGATAAATTGATACATATGTATCCATTTGTTTAGTCTGTTTTAGTTTTTTAATACAAAAACTGAGTCTAGCCGAGTCTGGTTACACAACAACAACAAAAAACATTAACTGAACAAACAACACGTAACACTAACTAAATTGCACAATAGATTAGCTTAGCTTTGTATATATTTTAGGAATGACCCCTCAATTAGTGTTGTGTAAACAATATAGGATATACTCTACACTACACTCTCGCTTGTGTGTAAATAGCCTCTCTATTGTTTGTTTAAGGCCAACATTCATAGGGTCACGTTTTTTGTCACACTAAAACACAGAACAAAATACCGGACGTGCTCAACCGCCTTATGCTAACACATTCGTTTTAATGGACATTGCACCCCGACAAAACATATTGGGTGATATTTCCAGAAACTTTCCCATTGTTCAATCAAAAGTAACAAATTGAGAAACTTTCCATAAACACCCTGTATCCACTACTATATACACCCTAAAGGTGTCTCTGGTTTCATCATCATAATAGACAGCATTTACATATATTAAAACTTGTCAAAGAATTTCACCTTCCTGAAACAAGTCAAACAGAAACAAAGTTTGTTTTAGCTTTTTGTTGCATTAAAAACTCATTTTTCACCTCTTTAAACAAATAATTATAAATTTTAATAAATTAATAAAATAAATTAAATTTCTAGAATGGGAATCTCCAGAGGGAATTTCCAAGAAACCCAATCAAATTATTATTTTATTATTTTAATTCTAGTAATTAAAATTTTAATTAATTTTGAAACAATAATTAAAATGAAATTATTTCAATGTATGGTTTCGAAAAAATGTCAAATTTCGAAATACATGTGCTCGCGTGATTAAATATTATTTTATATTTGGAAAAAATTACGAAATCCTGGAAAATTCTCTATTTCCAATCAAAATTCTTTGGATAAATAATAAATAATATAATCAGAAATCAAAATTTCGAAACTTTAAAGAATAGTTTACGAAAACCTTTAGAAAACATGAGAAATTTCCAAGAAATATTTTGAACACACAACTTTTCCAAAGGATAAAGAATCGATATTTAAATGCATCGTCCCCCTTCTTATTTACACACACACACAAACATACAGAATATTCTGTATTACAGAATCATCACCCAAACACACACACCAACGAGGATCATTACCGCGAATCTCTTCTCTCTCTCTCTCTCTCTCTCTCTCTCTCTCTCTCTCTCTCTCTCTCTCTCTCTCTCTGCGTTTTCTAAATTATTATTACCGTACAATGATCATCATCGTTACGTTACACAGAATCCACCGAATCAGTTCTCCAGAATATTCTGCAACACTACGTTCCATGAAGCCATAAATGATCTCGTTCCAAGAAGTAGTATAACGTAATCGGTAATCGTCGTAATGATTCTGTGTAGTATTCTGTGTATTCTGTAGTACAGAATCTGTACTGCCAAAAACTCGTAATGATGGTTTGTGTTGTTATGTGGGAGTCATTGATGAACATGGCGCCCCGAAAAAAACAGAATCCATTAAATGAAACATACAGATCATCCATTATATGGCTGGTGCGGGCGCCCCAAGAATATTCTGGGCGCCATCGATCTATCTATTCTCCTTTACACACCTTAACTCTTTTCTCCTTCTCAGAAGAGATTCTCAACTCACAATTCAAATTTGTTCAACTTCATTGAACACACACAGAATATTCTTTAATAAAGATTCTATGTTCTTAAAAAGAATAAAAAAGAATATTCCGCATTGAATTTGAATTCTTAAAATATTTAAAAAAAATTTTGCTACGTTCTAATGAAAAAAAACTTTCCAGAAACTTTTCCTCCAAGAATATATTCTTACACGTGTCTACTATTCTAGATTCTAAGATTCTTGAATCAAGAATCACAATTTTCATGATTTTTGTTGTATTCACCTGAGAGAATATATTTTTATTCTTAAACCAAACTAACCAGAAAGAACTTAACTTAACATAAAAGAATATTATTCTGTAACAAAAGCGAAGCAGAATCAACCAAGCATGATTGGAAAAAATAAATAAAATTATTATGGATTCTGGAAATTATTATTTTATGTATTTTGTGTCGGTTTATTATTAAATTACTGCAAAAGAATTATAAATAAATTTTATTTTCAGAAAACATTGTTCCAAATATTCCTTGACTTACATAGAATATATTCATTAGTAAATTAAGGAGAAAATTAGATATTTGTAACCATTGTTTAAAGAGGATAGTCGAGAATTACAAAGAATACAGAATATCAGAATCAAGATTATCAAAAACCCAAAATAAAGAATCTTTACACAGAATCCTTACACAGAATCCGCATCCAATTAAAACTCCATTTATTCTCTCCCTCTCCACTTGTTCATACAAATAAACTCACCTCGGTATATTCCATTACAAGTTCTAGAATCTAGATTCATAGAATAACCACCATCACCCAGAATCCCCTGAACCGTAAAATGGATTTACGTGCAGAATAACGCACACACACACACAGAATATTCTGTAATAAAGGGTTTATATCCCCAAATTAAAATAATTATATTTTTTTAAACTTTTTAATGGACATGAAACAGAGGAACAAAAAAAAGGTGGAAAAGTTTGTGGTTTAAAACTAAATGAGACATAAACACAAGGGCCCAAATGAGTTTATTAGTGTGTAATGTACAGAATACAGAATATTCTGTGTAGGATGTTCAATAAATCCTAGAATAAATATTAAATTATTATTAATATTAAATATAATAATAATTAAATTAGTATTCACCCTGTGCTCCTGTCTGTCGAAAACAATCGAAGCGTATCAGAATACATACTCAAACAGAATACTACTATAAAACAGAATAACCGGATTTACGGGAATAAAATAATAATAATACGGTAATATAATGTAGCTAGAATCCCGGAGAATCCTGAAATCGTTCTCTTGTCTGTCTGTTTAATAAAAATAAACCAAATCTGATTAGTTTTGCTCGTGTAAATTAAACATGGTTTTCATAAAACAAAAGAATATTCTGTTTGTTCGTAAAAATTTGATATTTTTTTGGAAAGTTTCCGGAAAGTTTTCTAAAAAGTTTTCTGAAAGATTTTAAAAAGTTTCGCTACAATAAAGTAGCAAAATATATTGTTTTATCACATTTTGCTACATTTTTACAATATCATTAATCGGTCAACGCGCCTTTCTCTTATACATCAATTATCACATTATTATCTTCATTATCCCTTCAAGCATTTAATCATTAACATGTAGCCAAAAAACGAACAAAGGATTCGCTACAGTAGCAAACACACAAAAAACAAACACACTAATGAAAGTATCATCATTAACATATTTGGTGAATCATTAAGATTGCTACATAATTTCTACTTTTTGGGTATCATTAACATGCAGTTCATCATCAACCCAACCAGAACCGAGTTCCACACCTAAATATTCTTCTTCTATTGATACAAATGTAGCAAACATGAAAAAAATCTTTATGCTCGAAAGATTTTGCTACAAAAACAGTAAATCTTTTGACACAGAAATTATCATTAACATGTTTTCACAGCTTTGCTACATTTGTAGAATTTTAGACATTCAAAAGTGGATATACAATGAATAGTAATTAAAAGTGTTTTAACCTTTTTATATCAATCACTAACAAAACCATTCCAAAATTGTAGCGAAACCAAATTCACACCTGAAAAAATTCGCTACAAAATCGATTTCCTTTAACAAAGAGGAGACACAATTAAAAGTAATTAAAAGTGTGTTAATCTTTTAGAAAAACGGTGATCACAATGTTACAAAAAAGTAGCAAAAAATAGAATTACACATTTAAAAAACTTGCTACAAAATGTGTCATTTTAATAGTTTTTATTAACTTTGCTACATTTGTAGCAATAGATGCCAATAAGTAGATAAAATGAATCTTGTAATATAAAAATTTTAACCTTTATTTAAGTTTCCTCTACAATTTGTCCAAATTTACAAGTGAAAAAAATTCGCTACAAAATGTGTCAATTTTCTCGTATTACTATTAGCTTTGCTACATTTGTATCAATGTACGTTAAATAAATATATCAGAAAATAATCAAAAGAATATTAACCTTTTAAACACCGGAATACGGGAATTCGAATTAATCCTCATACTTAAAAAATCAATTTCCCCATAACTAGATGAACATATAAATTCTGAAAACTGTTCATAAAGTACGTAAAATTTTTTCTTAGTTCAATAACCCTAGAATAGATGAACTTTTTTTGCCGAAGTATATACGTGACATACAGAATTGGACCACATGGGCGCCATGAGTCACTACTGTAAGTTGTTCGAATATGTATGTTAGAAAGTTCGAAGCACTCTACTTTTTGTACACTCGAGAATCTGGCCAACCAAAATCCAACAACAACAACAACATTCTAGAATAGAGTGAAGAGGATAATAATAATATTATTTATATATGGCGCCCGGTCTCTGCACAATCGGGCGTCTATTAGTAAAGTCAAGCTCATTCAGATCGTATGGCGCCCAGTTTCACATCAAACTCACGACAACAACATTTACACAACAGTCGGCGTTTCTAATTGTAGCAGATTATATTCCATAGCTGGAGTGAGTAGTATTGAGAGTGTAGGGCGCCATGATGGTAATTTTCCACCATTCACGCAGACACAACAACAACAACAAGTAACATGACTCACAAGAAGACGCAATGGCGCCCAAAATATGTATCCAATCACAGAAAAATCGTACAATCTGTTTTTCCGCCAAAAAATCACAGATTTTCAAATAAAAAAATGCTGGTAAAAATTTTAGGATTTAAAAAAAACTTTCCAGAAAAATATTTTACCTTTTAAGCTGATGATGGTCATAACATTGAATTTTTTTAAAATTTAAATAAATAAAGATACTAAATTTTATTAAAAACCTTTTATATCAAACCAGATCTCTAAAAATTTAACACAACAAAATAACATTTTCCCTCGAAAAAAGTCTACATCTCAAATTAAAACTCAAAATCCAAATTTCATCCTAAAAATCGAATCATAGAAACGTTGTGTAAATCGCCTTAAAATGTAAACTTTTAAGCCATATATATTGAAAAGTAATATATTTTATTTATTTATTTAAATAAAACTTTTTTTTACTTAAAATTTTATTAAAACAACACAACAGTGTTATACATTAAAAGTCAACTGGGATTTGAAATTGTCTGGAATTTTCCCGGTGCGTGAAAAAATAAATTCCAAATTCAAACAAAACAACTAAAATTATTATTGCAAGGGGCCATTCACCTATGTCGTTATTAGATTCAGTGAAAAGTGAAGTTGAATACTAAGAGAAATTAATTGATTTTTAAATAAAATGGTCCATAGAAAAAGTTTTAAATTCTGAGAATTATAATCCGGGTACCATCCATAGATGACGTTCACAAGAATTTAGCAATTCAAAGAAAATACAGAGAAAACTTTTCAATAAACCTAATTTGCAATTGCTAACTTTAAAATCCCCTAATTAAATTTCCAATAAATAAACCTTCACTAAATAAATCTCCGTAAACTACAAAATTATAATTAATTAAATAAAATTAATTGATTAATGATTTTAATTAGGACGGAAAAGTTTGAGAGTGTTGTTCCTTAAAAATGTACCATTTAAAATAGCTGAGAGACAATCTAGAAAATAACTCTAAAAAAACTTCCCGAAAATATTAAAATTCTAGCAAATATTCCTGTTTAAAAATCTACACTATTATTATTATCATCGACGATTTTAATTTAAATGCAAATTCACTCTCAACCCACAACCACAACACATCAAGAGAGACATCCTGAGACAGAGGACACTAGATTCGACACAGTTCACTACACAAGTTCTCTTGCAAATCTGTCACACATTTTCCCAATACAGGGTCGTTCATAAAGTTTGTGCGTTGAAGGATCGTACACAAAGTACATTTGTTTTAAAGAATCACCCGATAGTAAGTGATCTCGTAAATCACAAAATTTCTCAACCCACTCAAATCCAATTCTCTAATTTATTCATTGTAAATTTATTATTTAAATTTTAAATCTTTAAAAACCTTTTGAAAACATACATTGTGATTTGAGAATATTTAAAGAAAATTCCACTTTTAAGAAAACACTCATCAATCATTTTTGTGATTGATTAAAGATAAGATATATATTTTAGCACACTGCTCATGCGCATATAAAACAAAGGACTAATCACGCATGCGCACTAACCTATTAATTACTAAAATAAACTTAAACACGCATGCGCATACATCAAATCATTATCTTACTACTTAAAATCGATTTATTCGAGGGATCCAAATTAAAAATGCAATGCAGTGAAGCATCACGGGGCTTCACCTCCGTAAACGGAAACTTACCTAGAAATAGAAAAGAGAGAAAATATAATTAGTATTAAGGCCAGATAAAATTTCCGTAAATATAATTAATTTCAAATAAATAATGCAATAAAATAAGAAATAAAGATAATAAATTAATTTTCTAAAAGAACCTTTCATTAATTGTCGGCAATGAAATAGTCTTAATTCTCAAAATAAATTTAATTAATAAAATCATTAATAATTTTATTGTTAAATATCGTGACATTTGAATCACAATTAATAAGAAGGTAACCTTTATAAAAACCTACAACGAAGAAAACTCAAAAAAATTTAAAAATTCGCATGCGTAAAGAAAATTTTTTTAAGTTAAAAAGAAGACTTATCCTACTATCTATCCCAGTGGGCCACTTGAGAGAGGGCCCTTTCAGAACAACAGTGTCATCTTCAAATCTTCATCTCCAATCTCTTGAGGGCGAAAAGATCTAAGTGTAAGCAGCTTCAACACTGTTCTTTTACAGGGTGTTCATTCATAAATATCGTAACCCGTTAAAAATTAATACATGTCATGTATGAATAACCCTTTCATCTCAACACCCTGTATATAAATTGAAGGAAATCTTTATAATATTTAATTCCCAGTTGGACAATCTCTCTTACTCCCTCAAACATAAACAACAGTTAAGAGTTAAGTTTGTTTGAACTTTCTGTCTGGAACATCACTTGACTAATTGAGTATTGGGAATACTATACTATGCATACGGGGTCACTCATAATGTACGTACAAATTAACTGTATTTCCGGGAAAGTTGCTCTCTAAAATCTATCAATTTTAATCACATTGTATTAGTGAAGTTGTGCAAGAGGAGACGAAAAAGAGGATTTATTCAAACACACTTAAAAGTCAATATTTGCATTTTAGGGGTATTCGGTGATAAAGTGAGTGGGTTAGGGTATAGGGTGAAATCTTAAAACAGACACGACCCTTCATATATAACGTACAACATACGTACTCTATGAGCACACCCTGTGGGTCAACCCTTGTGCACAGTTTCAGATCAATCAAAAATAAATCTAGGATTTAAATTTATGCAAATTTTATTATACACCAAACAAATAATACAAAAACTATTTAAAATAATATTTATTTAGTAAAACTTTTATCATTGCACGAACGTCATCTATGAAAAGTGATCTATGGGAGCCCCCATCAAACCCACCCTGTATTGATCTATCATTTTTCATCAACATAGAATCAAACTAAACTCCATATTTTAAATTTCCCACAGTCAGCTTAGACAGATCGAAATCAATCATAAGATCTAATCTAACACAAACATTGGGTAAAATGCGAAATGTCATTATCGGGTGAGCCCTATTCGTATAAGACGTAATTTAATCTAACGACATTTATGAAAAGACCATTTTCCATATTAATAATCACTCTATACCACAGTTTGCACACACATCAAATGTTTAATATAATAATTCTAAAAATAAATAAAGAAAATTTTCTTAATATTATTAATAATTTTCTTCCAAATGGAAAGAGAAATTGAAACCAAAATAAGCATTGATAAATGAAAAATATAGGGTGTCCCCCAAAGAAGGGTCCATTCCTATAGTACGTAATAAAATAAGACCTTTTTAACAAACGCATAAAAAATTTTATTAAAAAACCCCAACCTATACCAAGATTTCCAAGAATACTAATACACACACGCACACGGTTTCAAATGACCTAATAATTCTTTCACCAAAAAATATAAACTTTGTTTTTCCCTAAAGAATAAATGAGTGAATAATTTTTTTTTCAAAGAAAAATGTCTAAAAATAGTCACAAAGTTTATGAATAGACCCATCGCCTGTCCTCGTTTCAAGTGCATACTTATAAATTATTATTCTTATTAAAAAAGAATTCTCAATTACTCAAATACTTTAATAAATGAAAACCCATTTTCTTTTCTCAAAAGGTTTTGTCTGTAAAAATGGGTTACAAAAAAAATATATGTGGATAACCATTTTTATTAACAACAGGCTGCCATGACCCAATGAAAAAGTTTAAAAAAGTCATTCATAAATAAAATTACATATTTAAACGTTTAAAAAATATAAAGGACCTGTCACAAATCGCCATAACAACCTAGATTATAAAGAAGAAAAATAAAGAAGCCTTTCAAAAAGAATGTAACATATGTAAAAGATTACGTTATATTTGAATGACCATTTTAGCAATTTAGATTCATTTGAAAAAGAATATACTATAAATTTTAAGAATAACAACGTTTATGAACATCTCAAAATCAAAACGAACATTCCTCCAAAAGGGACCATTCACAAAATCCGTTACTAATTCACCAATATCATATTCCATCATTATCATTAACAACAACAAAGACAAAACGACTATTTCAACTCAAAGTGGAGTTGTGTGTACTTCACAAGATAACACCACACCATCACCACATTTATATACCCGAATATAAATCAAAACCCATAAAAGGGTCATTCACAGACATGTGTACGAGTACTACCATATTGCATATATGGTTGATATTATAACCATTATTAATATAATATAATAATTTTATAATAATAAAGTGTCATTTGTGCGTGTCTATTTCCACCCACCCTCCACTTCTTCTCTCCACTCAACTCTCAATAAATCACTTAGTTCCAGTACATAAACTTTTATGACCAAGAATATTCTTCTTCTTTTACTTCTACTTCTACTCGTCTAACTCCTCTGTCAGGAGTCAGATAATTCTGGCAAATTACCCCAGCCCGCTTCCTGACTTTAAAAAGAACACGAATATTCTGTCTACTACTTATGAGTCATCCATAGAGTGCGTGTCACCATAACTTATGGATTCTATTCGGAATATTCTACTATACCAAACTCCCGGCGTAATAAAAATAATAATGGCACCCTCAGCCGCCCGCCGACGCCGTCCAATTAGCATTGACGCGTCATTCTATAATTCTGAGCTCCCAAAAGCTCCCTCGATCGTAGATTTTTTTGTTATTTTAATTAGAATCTATTCTTCCATGCTCTTGTTGTTGTTGTTGTCGTTGCTGTGATTGTTGTTGATGTTGTTGAATGTGTCACAGAATATTCTGTAGTTGAACCCTTGAATAAAAAAACAACTCGAATGTGAACAATAGGGCGCCATTGGTGGGCGCCAAGCTTGGGCACCACCAGTCACCCAGTCAGTTAGTAATATAATGAATCTAATTTGCACACTAATTTGCATGCGAAATGATGGTGAAATGGTTAAAGAATTGAATGAAACGACACCCGGCGCCATATCCAACACACACTACCAGATCATGTGACGCCCAAGAATATTCTGTGATTTTATAAAATTACTCAAAATGTACAGAATCAATTACCTTAAAGAGATATTCAAAAACTTTATGAACAAACACACGAGAATATTCTACAACAAGCTACTCGTATTAGTAATAGTAATTCTAAATAATGAGTATAGCTCCATGACGCCTTGTTAAACGGGTGCAATGGCTGAATGGCTCCCAACAACACACGAATATTCTTCATTCAAATTCTGCATGAACAGTAGCATAGACACAACATACTCAGATGAAGAGCGGCTCTGAATCATCATTCTCTTTATAAGTGTCAATAAGAGGCAGGGCGTCATAATGATCATAATGACGCCCGGCGTCATCAAACGCGCGGCGCCAATTCTATTCATGACGCCCAGAATTCTCTGTATTAGTAGAGAGTCAATTCGCGGATAATTTGAGCAATTTGCGCAAAATTGCTTCTTCAAAGCGAAATTATTAGGTTTCCCAAAAAATTCATAAATGACGTATAACAGAATATTCTGTATACTATTTGTAACACCCTATATTAACAACAACTTTTTCAACAAGAAGAATATTCTCTATTGTTTGTAAAAGTGCTAAGCTGAAGAAGTCTAATTGTGTGGCAGTCTTCCTTGATGTTAGCAAAGCGTATGATAGGATTGGCCATGATCATGTGGAACGATGCCTGAGAGCTCAAGGTGTTGCAAGTAATCTACGGAGGCTAGTCATGGGACTACTGAAGAATAATTTTATCCGTATTGATGTTGGTGGTTCTCGGTCGGAGCGTATTCAGATCAAGACTGGTGTCCCCCAAGGTGGACCGTTATCACCAATTCTGTTTGATATGGCGATTGATTTTATATATGAAGAATTGTGTGAATCGTCATTTGCGAATCGGAATGGATATCCGTTGGTGGAAGGATTCGATGCACTAAGCCTTACGGGGTTCGCTGATGACACGGTTGCGACGTCAAAGTCCGTCCAAGGCGCAAGTTTAATGATTGAGATGGTTCAATCTCTGTTGGAATCTATCGGATTGGAGATAAATCCCCGCAAGAGCATGGCCATTAATGTGGAGAATGGAAAGTTGTCGTCGGGGACACTGAAGATAAATGAAAATGTATCAATTGG
Organism: Rhizoglyphus robini; assembly: GCA_023373905.1. Lineage (NCBI taxonomy): Eukaryota > Metazoa > Arthropoda > Arachnida > Sarcoptiformes > Acaridae > Rhizoglyphus > Rhizoglyphus robini. The sequence goes on along the minus strand of JAKIJQ010000218.1, from coordinate 8,674 downwards.
ATGTATTAGTGAGAGTGATAGAATTCGCTACCTGGGATGCACATTTAAAGACGAATTGGTCTTTGATAAAGATGTCGCAAAGAAGTTTACCGAGTTCGCTAATAATCTAATGACGTCTCCGTTGCTGAAGAAAGAACAAAAGCTTAATGTCCTGAATCAATACCTTATGCCAATACTGATGTATCCGTTGCAGTCTGCACCATTGAGAAAGGTCCCGATGGCGTTGCTGGATGTGCTAGATACGACTGTAAGGACAGCTGTTAAGTCGATTGTTGGTCTTCCTACTGCGACATCAACTGATATGATTTATTCACCAAGGCGTTATCGTGGGCTTGGTGTGGTGTGTTTTCGGTGGGAAGCATTTCTTCAGCATTTCGCGATTGCAAGGAAGTTGGCTATATTGCCTGATGGATTGCTTCATAAAGTCATTGATGTCGAACAAGAGATGCTAGTGTGTCAAGAAACATTTGGCGTGGAAGGAGAGACCTCTCGAATATTAAGATCTGCGTTACGGGACCAAGCTTTTGAGAGGTGGGCCTCATTGGCATATCAAGGATCTGGAATACGTCACTTCCAAGACTATACTAAAGCTAATAGGTTTATTTATGACAAGTCTAATTTGACGGCGTCAGAATGGACGGCTGGCATTAAACTGAGTGTCAGTTATGCTAATTTGGCAGGCGTTCCTGGGGTGGTGTCGAGAGATTCCCATGGTCAAGTCGTTGTTGGACCCCAATCTACCCATTGTCGGCATTGCCGCAATGAGACTGAAAACCTTCCTCATGTGCTAGGTTGGTGTCCCTTTGGCGAGACAATGCGAATGGCTAGACATAACCAAGTGGTTCGTCGTATTAAAGTTTTGCTAGAAGACAAAGGCTTCGATTGCTTTGATGACGTATTTTGTAGTGATACGCATGGCAGTAATCGTTACCTGGATTTGCTGGTGTTTGATCCTGGGTCAAACAGGGCGTTCATTATTGATCCGACTGTGCGATATGAGTCGAATGAAGATGTTGGCCAAGCCGTACAACATGAGAAGCAAGCCAAGTACAGAACTTGTGCAAGGGACGTTATGAGTCGGTATCCTCAATATGGCCGCCCAGACTTCGAGGTTTTTGGCTTATGGGTTGGTTCTCGTGGCGTTATTCCTCGTCGGATGGTCGATTTCTTTGAGAAGTTTAGCCTCGATAAAGTTTGGTTGGTGGATATCACTGAGAAAGTTCTCTCGGCGTCGATAAGGATGGTTCATCATCATATGAATGCTCAGTCGTCAAGTAAATAGTTAAGATTATTTAAAAGTACAAATCAATATTATTGATTGTTATCCATGAGGATTGATTAGTATGCTGAGTCTAATGGCACCCCTTCATAGGAGGGCAGCACCCTTTTTGTTATTATTAATAAAAGTGTTACACACTCAAGATTACTTCTATTACTACTATCATCATTATCATCATCATCATCATCATCACGTCCTTTACGGATGATTCATTGATATGTTTTTGTTTATTCAAGTATTCTCTGTCCCCTCTCTCAACTTCACTAACTACCACCTCATTAAGTTAATGTACTCGTTACACCACTTGTGTCGGTCCCATTCATATAGTACGAAATGATGACATTAACACGATTACATTTCATCTATGAATAGTATAATACCGCATAATAACAATCATTGTATATGTAATGATATGATTATATCACTCACACTTAACAATTCAAACGAGGAAACAATTAATTCGCACTTAATATCTGTACAATCTAGTAGACACTTCATAAATAACGTAACGTTTTCATTGAGAGAGTAAGAGATCATCAAAATGATTATCAAGATCATCTTGCTAATTGAAAATAATCAAAATGCCCTTCATAAAGAGCGTATTGAGGAAATGAAGCAGTCTAGACATAATAAGATTAATTAATTGTCTTTATAAAAAGAAAAATTCAAATATAACGTAATCAAAAGTACCGTTCATATACGATGGGATACAAAATATGAACCAAAAATTCCTTGGAAATTATTAAAATATTATTTACCGTATTTTCCGGGCTACAAGTCGCACCGGTGTATAAGTCGCTTTTGCCCTATTTTGAAAACTTTCCAAATCACAGATAAGTCGCACCGGGGTATTAGTCGCAGACATTTTTTGCCATAATATCACTTTTCAATAAGTGACATTTTTTGCATTAAAGTCACACAAATACATTTAAATTGTCATGTAATCAAGATTACAAGTTAGTCATCAATGATGAAATCATTAAAACCAAGTATAAATCCATCAAAATTCTCATAATCATGACCCATTCCAAGGATTTGAAAAAATATCACTTGCCGGTCAAAAATAACGCGTGCGACAGATTAGTCGCACCGGTGTATAAGTCGCACATAAGCAAAATTCTGTCTAAATGGTGCGACTTATCTGACGGAAAATACGGTAATTAAAATCAAAAAATAATATCAAAATAGCCTTTTAAAACTTTCAGCTTCGAATCGTGAAACCCATCCAAAAAACTCTATATCTAATTTTTAAAAAACTTTAATTAAAATTATCCTCTCTATAAAAATCCAACTTATTCTCAAAAAATCTTTTAAAAAATTTGAAACTATTTATAAATGAAAACCATTTACAAATACAACTCCAACATTGAAAGTCAAATAGACTCCATCGCACAGAATATTCTTCAATTTTAAATTTAGCTCATCTTTATAAAAGTTAAATTGAGCTTGACAAATCTCAACACACAAAACACGAATTGTGTCCAACATTTTCAAGAGTCCAGAATGTTCATGTCAGATATTTTTCGAGATTTATATTCTCTACTCGATTTATATCTCACAAAACAAATTTTATAAAGTCTCATAACTCTCTGACCAAATGACCCCAACTCCTCTCCACCATGTCCATTATAAATTTGATTTTAAACGATTCTTTTTTCGGGTCATAAAATGTACAAGATGATCTTAAACATTTTTAAAAAATAAAAACTCATTATAAAATGTAAAAAATTTTGAAAAAATTTTAAAAGTACATGTAGCTATCAACAAATAATCCAAATCTCATAGAAAAATCTTCAGAAAACCCAAAAAAAATAGTTTAAATAAATAACTAAAACGTGCTTTGGTATATTACTCGCTCAAACAAAATGCTGGTCATGTCATGTTTATACGGTCATTAAAATGTGGATAAATTCTCAATTCTGAAGTTTAAAAAGTATCGCATTTTTTAAATAAATTTTTAAAAAATCATAAAGAATATTAACTTTTTAAAACCATTTTATAAATTCGAAAACGCAACTGAAAAACTAAATTTCATCACGTCAACAATTTGTCAACATTTTTCAAAATTGTCAAATAAACAAACGAATCAAATATTTCTGTTACATTTGTTAAACAAATTCTCGCACGTTCCAACGATTCTTCTTTTCCAAAATTCCATTTCAAATTTATATTTTTTAAAAATGACCACCACTTTCATTTTTGGACGAGGGTCATTCATTCCCAAAAATGTCATTACACTTTAATGATTATGACCATCATCACCAATGCGGCGGCAGTCAGTCAAGAATCAAGAATCACTCTCCCTTTAAACCATTAAAATTTATAATACAGGGTCCTACCATTAAAAATAGCAAATTCCAAATGGAACACCCTGTCCTTGATCAAAACCACAATGAAAACCTAAATTCCAAACACCCAAACATTTTCGGAACTTTCCCTTACACCTCTTCACGGAATTCTCGTCCGGCACATGTCATGTCTGTCCCTAAACCTCAAGAAGAAGAAAAAACCCACAAACTGTCACAAAAATGTGTCATTCACAAAGTACGTAAAATTCTTTTCCACGAATAATATGCATAAAAATAGAGAAACTTCCTGAAAACTTTATATTCAAAGACGGAAGTCACTCGAGCGAATAAAGAACAAAGTGTCTGGGACTTAAAGACTCGAAGGTTAGAACAAGAGAACAAAAAGGTAATGGTTCGAATAAAATTAATGAGTCTGGTTACACTTTGTGGAAAATCGCGGAAATTTCCCGGGAATCCCAAGTAAAATCTCAAGTAGAATCTCAAGTAAAAATCAATACAACCTTACGACTATATACACCCAACAATCAAAGAATTTTAATATAACCAGTAATAAAATAAAGAATAATTCAGGATAAGGAGAATTTAAAAAATCAAATCAAGCGACTATATGCACCCAACCATGTCATTACTGCTTATTACTTCTTTATTACTGTAAGTTACCATCAAATTTCATTTATTTTATTATTATTACATTTGGTAAAATCCACCCTAAAAAAATTTCTGGAAATTTCTTTCGTCTATATACACCCAACCATATATATTATTATTACCCACACAGACAGACAGTATCATAAAACCAAATATAAAATGTAATAAATAAACGGTGTGTAATAAAAAAAAATTATTTATTTAGTCTGTCTGTGTAACTGATTTCTACACGGAAATCCCGGGAAATTTCTCTCCCCTTATTGCGGCTTCTGTTCTGCAATACATAGTATAATACCCGGACTTTCGGTTATTTATTCTCTTCCCCCATCATTTATAGTAACAGACAGAACAAATAATAATAACCGGACCATCCGGAGACAGTCAGACATGGATAATAAATTTTTAATGATACACGAATCTCGGTATGTACTCAGTTATCGCATCGCAACCAAAATCACAATATTTATCATCACTTTTCGGAAAGTTTCTCAACATACAAAATAGGTTAATATAGCCACACACATTATATAATCTATTCAAAAGTGAGAAACTTTTCGAAAACCCACCGCAAAAAGTAGAGACCTAATAATTTACGTGCATATACGTGCGCGTAGGCACATGTAGGAAATTTATGAGTCACGTAATTCACATATCACCACCAATCCATCTAGTACGAGATAGACAACAGGAAAACAGACGGCTATTTTAACCTAAAAATCCTCAACAACACTAATCACACAATCTCATTACTTTATCGCTTCAAATAGACAAACAAAAATAAATAAATAAATTTAAAAAATTATAAATTTTTTGTAAATTTTCAAAGAAATATTAAATAAAACATTTTTAAACCAAAAAATTCAAACAACAGAACTAGAAAAGTATAAATAAAAAAGCAAAAATATCTATTTCTGGATAGTTTGAAAACAAATTCAAATACTCCGGCTATTTTAACAGAAACTTTTCATAAACTTAAACAGAAAACAAAAATTTCCATAAACAAGCATTCAATTAACATGACGCATTCATTTACACACAATTCCAAGAATCCTTTAGAACAAGAACAAACAACAAAATAACAGAATTTCGATTCACTGTTCATAAGAATTTGACAGTTCAGAAAGTTTTCCAAAAATACCTTTAAAAATTCCTACTGTTTAACGCTCAGAAACTTTATGGAAGCAAACAAACAAACAAACAAAAAATTAAGTATTGCATCCAGTAATAATAATGCAACCCCTTAAAAATAGACATGGCGCCCAATTCCGGGCGCCCAACGTGATGATTCATTGAGAGAGTGCAATTTCAACAGAATATTCTTACTATTTCATATATGTACACTATCTCGAGAGAATTGAGTAAACAAAAGAATCCGGCAATGTGTCCATACATATTCACACAGAATAATTCCCGATTCTCTAAACCAACATAAGCTAACATGAAATGTAATCAACTAGAAAGGGAAAAGAAAAAGAATATTTTTATAAAATCAAACAAAATAAAATATGTTACGATTTCTATGGATAGACTAAACAAAGAGATAACGTTATATGTGTGTAACCCTTTAAAAACAGTACGTAATATGCGATCTAACTAATAAAATAACGCTATTTGTGGATGATTCACCGGAAGAAACATTGTTTTACGAGAATAACAGAATTTCTCGGAAAGTTTCTCATAAAGAGCCAATTAAAAACAGAAATTCTTACTGGTAGAATTCCAGAAAGTGTTCAACAAATTAGAACCAAATTCGTGCTTACCTAGAAAAAGACAAAAAAATAAAATAATTAGTAAACAATTTATTAAATTTTAAATTAATTAATCCAAAATTAATTGTTGGATTAAATCAGAATAAAATGCACGGAAAGTTCCCCGGAAAGTTACACGAATAAAAGAATTGACGTACAAACAACTATTTCGACACACAAATTTCTTTGAAATTCAACAAATGCAAAACATCCTAATTATTTCGAATTGCAAACAAAAAATCATTATTTACTGGAATATTCCCAAGTAAAGAAATTTAAATTTTTAATTTACTAAAAAATCTAATTTATTAGCAACAAACAGCAAAAAAGCAATTTAATAATGAAAGGAGAACAGAGGAGTAAAATCGATTGAAAATGCAGAAATACAGAATGTTCAGAAAAAAAGAAACTTTCCGTAAACAATCCAACCGATATACGACTATTTCGATCCAACTTGTCCACACACACAAAAAAAAGTTCAAAACTCTATAAATGTTGCGGAAATTTCCTTTGTTCGGATCCCAAAGGAGAGAAGACTAACAAGAAATTCGAAATTGAAATCAAATGAAATTAAATTTTTTAAAGGTAGATACATTTTATTAAAATTAAAACCTTTTCAAAAATTCCTAGGTTGGCAAATAATTAAACCGGAAACAGTGCCTTGAGATGAACCGGAAGTAAGTATTGCCCGGGAAGATTCTTTCTCTCTCTCGTAACTTTCACACAGAATTCTCATTTCCGTTTTAGCCCTTATCACTTGGGTCGGGATCTCTACACATACACTTTGTTTCAATTTTTACCAAGTCTAATCAAATGTAGGGAGAATTCATATCATCATCTGCCACATAGGTAGAAATAGCGTAAAGGGTGTGTCGAAACAGTCGTGATTATAAATCAAGTCATCAGTTATGCAATGGCTATTTTAACGAGAACCACTCTGTAGTAGTCTGTGAATGCAATATCGAAACGTGCCCGGTGTCTATGAAAGGCTCATTTATCACCATAAATCACAGAGTGAAAAGGTGTCGAAATTAAATGTTGCAAGTGAGTGTGCGAGCCTTTCCGGCCAGTGCGGGAAAATAAAACTAGCAATACAGGATGGTGAGTAATAATAGTAAGTGTAGAAATAGTTGTTTTCCCGGGAATTTTCCTCAAATAAAACCACCCTGTAAAAATTATAATTGTGTTATCTCTCTATTTACACAAACAGACACACAAAGACAACTGAATTTTTGGGTTAAATCAAATATAAAAATTTTCCTGTTTGTTTTCAAAAGGAATGATTGACATATCTAGAATTTTCTGCCGTTTTTAATCAAAAGAATTGAAATAAAGTAAAGAACTAAATACAGAAATTTCCGAATAAGTGCCTATTTTGATTAGAATTGAGATAAAAACTTTGTGAAAATAAACCTTTAACAAAGCATGAGCGGAATATATCATCGGAATTATCATTTCTTGAGTGTTAATTTCCCTTTCGAATTTTGAATAAAGTAACCTTAAATATTCAATTCCAGAAAAATATATAAAACGAAGTATTTTAACCTTTTAAAATTTTACTAAATCCAGCGATCGAGTAAAATTCCTATTTATTTCAAAAAATAAATCTAAAAGATACACTCAAAAAGAAAGTTTCCGGAAAACTAATAATAAAACGGCTTTTTAGCAAAACATTAAAAAGGCTTAATTAATGGTTTGTACGATAACTAATAAAAATTTAAAAACCTTTTTAAAAGAACACAATAATCACATAATAAACACGATTCAAAGAAACTTCCCAGAAACTTATCAAACCAACTATTTCGACACAAGCAACTGTCAAAAAATCACCAGAACTTCAACACTCAAACACAAAATGACACAGAGTTGAAGGACAGAATAAACTCATAAATGTCTTCTCATGAATGTATAGCAGAAAAAAATATCAAGACGCACAAATCATAATGTCCAAAAAGTCAAATATCCAGGAAAATTTATTATCCCAGAAAATTCATACCTAAAAATCTCGGAAAATTTCTACAAGAAACAAAAAATAATAATTCTTAACCTTTTATAAAAAAAATTTCTAGCAAAACTCAAAGAAAAAACCTCTTAACCCTGTGATTTCCACTGATTCACTTACAGAATGCTTAAACAAATTAATATCTATAAATAATTTCTGGAAATTTTTCTTCTATATTTTACTATCATCTGAATTTCCTGGAAAATTTATGAAGAACATAAAAAGAAAGGCAGCCAAAATCACCCCAGAAAACAAACACAACATAAATTGTAAGTGTCCTCATCAAGATAGCAATAAACCCACTTCTTACCCTTTTGATTTCATCACCCCTCAACCCAAACCAACAAAAAAACAAAAGATAAAACAAATTTCTGCAATCTCTGCTTGAATTTTAATAAGATTTATACCTTTTGATATCCCAGTGAAGTGTACAACTCTTTAACATGAATGACAGAAAAGATTGAAAACAAAACTGAAATGACAAATCAAGTGACAGAATACTAAACAGAGTCAACAACAGCAAGCAAGATTGAAGAGATAAGACATTTATTTTTCGAATAAACCAGTTTTATAAGATCAGAGAAGACCAAAAAACACAAGACTGATCAAATAAATCTTGTGCGCGTAACGTTATTTATGAGTAGGACTTACTTACTCACATAAATTAAAAAATTCTTGTAGTAAATCA